>OY282592.1:1151929-1751929 GCA_958298965.1 Chrysolina haemoptera
AGTATATCTAATAGGGGCTAAGTAGGTTTCAAGACGAGATGACAATTTTTTTTTTATTCTGAGAACTGTATCAAATATATTACTAGTGACAGGATTCATCCAAAAAACTGGAAATGCCAATGCTTAGAAATCTTTATTTAAATAAAAGGGTAGAACTGGGAGAAATAAACTTTTTTTAAATCCCTATCTGACAACCTTAAATCAATTGAGGTTATAAATTCATTCATACATAAAGTCAAGGAATATTAATAAATATATTGTCTATATTAAGTATTAGATATTTCAAAAAAACTGTCAACTTCATTTAATTTCAATTTTAAATTTTTAATATTTATTCATAGTCCCTTTAAGGATGTTTTAAATCTTAAATGCCACACCACTTTATGTTATGTATGTTATATTTTTTGTACTGCATATCAACTTCTGAACACATAGATTCACAAACTTCAAATTTAAAATAGAGCAAAGGGAACCCAGCACAAAGCTACAGAAGACAGTAATAGGAACCAAAAAGTGAGTATTGTGCAAAGAGGTTTCTATACCCAATTTTATCTCCAACTAGTCCCCTTTCCTACTAATTTGAAGTATACATTCCGTTTTTTCTGTATATAGAAGTAATTATTCAAATAACTAATAATTATATTACAACAGAAACAAGAAATTTTTTAAACCTTCTTTGAATTATGATACAAACTAAAACAACTCACAGCTCTACCCAATCTACCATCTGTAACACTTGTTTCTGACTCTGCTTCACTATGGCTATATTCGTAGGGAGAACTATCCCGAGAGCTTGGTGAAACCTTGTACATTAATTTGGCATCCTCCAGCATCTGCTTACACACTTCTTTGATGTGTTCTTCACCTACACTGTCCTTACCCAAGTTGTTTTTAATATTGTTGATGGCAGGTTGAAAGAATTTCTGAAAAAATTTGTCTGATAAAAAATATTTATTGGAATAGAATGCCTCAACAAAATTTAAACTCTCTTAAAGCCTCATTGTAGAAACAAGTTAAGAAACAGGATGATCATCACTTATTGAAATGTCAGAAACCGAGAAATGTTGTGAAATAGTATATTATGTAACAAGTGTTATAAACATCATAAATTATTTTCAACAAAAAAGATATTGTCCATTTCTTGGACTGAATTTTTTTGTAATGCTACATACTGTCTGCTTTTCAACTAACAATTTTATAGAAGACACACTAACCTAACCTGATAGGTCCCGTGAAGCACAGATTGAAAGGAGCATGGGCCATCCTCAAAACAACAAAATTTCAAATAGGGGACTTTTTATCAAAAAATTCAGTCATGAGCCAACATCAGCATCAATTTTTTGCTTTAGTGATCGATAAAAGTGGCGCGAATTTTTTGATAAATAGTTTTGTTTAAAACGAAGTGTAAAACTGGTAAATTCGGGTGTGCACATTGTGCTGATGAAAAGGATGCCTTTTCCAAAAAAAAATTATAGCGTGTAGCAACGGATTATTAGAATTTTACCCAAAACTCTTTATTGGTCATTGTATAGTGAGAAAATTAATCACTATAGAATTTTTACGTACCTCTATATACTTCTTCAGAACATTATCAATGTCCTTATTAATAGCATTCTGTAAGTTTTTACGTAAGATATCCAAGGATTTTGATGGACTGGTAATACTGTATGCTCTTCTGTGAGTTGGAATAGTTGATCTCGTGCCATTTTTGACACCAAGTTGACTAGCTGCCAGGTTCATGAGACTTATTTGTCGCATGTTGAAAGTATTTTTCTGAAAATTATTATATTGTACATCACTGAAATTATTTTAAAATATGAGTAATTGTATTGATAAAAGTAGACATGGTATGATGCCTCTAAACACTTTTGATTGAAGCTGAAAATGTTTTCGAACATCTTTAAACAAAGAGGAAAATTTTTGGCAACAAAAACTGCAAATCAGCTGCAGTCAATATACAAAGGTGGCAGAATAAAGAGTAGAGAAATATAAATAGTAAACAAAGGACAACCACTTATTAGAAAATAAATATAAAATAACATCTTACCCAGCCAACCATATTTTTATTCTCTTCTGCTTGCCCTGGAGCAACAGGAGGTATCATTTTGGTTTGGTTTGATATTTTTCAAGTTCAAAAAATACAGAATTCGAACATAACCTCAGTGTACTCCCAAAGTACTCGGATTTTCTAGTTTTGAACTTTTGTATCTTCATTCACAACATTATTAAGAACATCGCAACAATTAGCAGGCCTTTTCTTTAAATTGGTTCAATTCATAAAAAAACAATAAATAACAAAGGCAAAATATACCATAACAATTTTGACAAATTATCGCTTCTTCTGTAATCTGTGATTCTGTGATCCTAGATCCTAGTGCAATCGAATGACAAGTGACAGGTACTGCGTTCGATTTTCACCCATGGAGTCCTATTCTAGAGTTTGTTCGTATACGAATTCGATGTAGTGTTTCACTAACACGAAAGTTTAATCTTCCTCTTGAAGGTGATCATTGCATTGAAAGCGAACGATTCCAGAACAACCCCCTGTTGGCTCATTTACCTCTGAAGACCGATTCAGATACATTGGTGCCCACCCTGATTTTTCAACCCTGCACGAGAAATTCATACCCATCGACGTTCACACTTGTGCCTGTCGGCGTGCGTGAGAAACGCGGGGTGAGCACGAAACGTGTTCTGGTAGCAGTTGACATAAAAATTACAGCGGTTTACTTTCTGGCTTCTTTCTGGTACTAAAAATGACGTCATAGTGAATAATGAAACGAATGTGTTGGTTAGTGGTTGCGGTAATCAATCAACACCGTTTCATTATTCACTATGACGTCATTAACAGTACCAGAAAGTAAACCGCTGTCATTTTTATGTCAACCGCTACCAGAACCAAACGCCAATCGAAAACGATTTTGAAAGATTCAGTGAAAAACTCATATACCGTACGTCTAGTAAAATTGTTGAGAAAATCAATACAGAACCAGAGAAAATATGACCATGTGATAGAAACGTAAGTGAAAAGCACTATGTGTATGGTCTTGCAGTTTTCAGTCAAAACTGGTTATGCTTGTAAATTTCACGTTCTTTCAAAACCCTCGGTCACCCTTGTATCTGAATCGGCCTTTACAGCTCTGTTTAATCTGCTCTACAAACGTTAATTACCGAGGCAGCGAGCATAGGAAGTTCAGTTGGGAAGCATGGTGAACGGATTTGGTCTGTTGTCAGTTGTCACTTCTTTATTGTCTTGACTGTCAATTTAGAACGTATACATCATGGGAAAGTTTTCATCTTGAGTATGGTAGTTTCATGTGAGCGTATGAGCGTAAAGAATAGCTTGTTGAACGGTGAGCGAGCATTACAATTTCTCCTCGACTCGCTCAAGGAAGGGATATCAACGTATGCTGTGTGCGCTCTGTCGCATTGCCACGTAGTCCGTTGATGCATCGGGTAGGGTAACAGGAGAGTCGCACAGTAGGGTTACTCTTAATAATTATTCTATACATAACGTATGAAACGTATAGACCATTGCTGTAATTCAAGTCCGCTAGTGCATACAATTTTGTATGTATCACGTGCGTAAAATGCGTATGGCCATTGGCATGTGATAGCTACGCCGCAGGCCATAAACGCTTACTTTACGCCCTTGATACATAAATAACTATTATTGCATGGTATATTAGAGCCAAAAAATTAATTGTTTTATTATAGATTTTTGACCCAATTGTATAGGATGATTGCAATGTACAGTCCTGGCAGAATATCTTGTTTCTATAACTAGCATAGCAAAGTATATTCTTGTAGAAAACCTTGTCAGGTGTTGGCCAGAGGTGATTCGGCAGTCGTAAGGGGCTGTTGGATTATTTTATGTTCGATGCTTGCCGACAAAACTCCTGATAGCGTTTCGCCAAGTGAATCTAGGAAAAAAACGGAAAAAACGGGAGAAAAACCTCCGGGAAAACCCCGAAAATATCGACTAGGAAGAAAGAGAAATTATTTCCTGTTTTTTTTTCGTATTTTTTTCTCGTTCTTTTTTTCGTTTTTTGGGTTTTTTACGTTTTTTTTTTCGGATGTATTTTTACCATTTACCTCGCCAAGTACGTCCAATTCAAAATAATAATAATGATAATATTTTATTCACAAAAAAATATCACAAAAAAAAATCTTAATTCAGAATGGTATTGTGAACAAAGTAGCAGAAGCCGATAAGTGCGAGAGCACTTGTACCTATATACAGTGTGTCTATAAAGTAACCCCCCCCTGTTAACTTTTGAACGGAGTGGAATTTTCTTTTGAAAATTTTTTTTATGAAATGGTATGTTATAAGCTACTTTTTGACTGTCGCCAGGCGCCATTTTGAAAGATTTTTTTAAATGGCACGGGGTCGTTCGTTCATTCGAATTTTCTTGTGATTTTCTATACGATTGCAAAATTTCAGACAAAAATATTCATCCAAAACATGACGGCACATTATGTTGGAACTTTTATACGCAATTTCTTTGAATTAACGACTTCAAACGAGCTCAATTGAAATGAAAAAATATTTTTTGATATCTACAAATGTTCTCTGTCCCTAAGAATTGCATATGGAACATGATTTCTGAGATTTGCTGAGGTTCATAAAACGATGTATTACACTACTTATCTACTTATTTGAATTTTTTTTTCCAATATGGCACCCATGTGCCATTTTGAATGACAAGAAGCTCTTGTAAAAACGAAAACATATTTTGTCATTGCACTAAAGCTCTTTAACAGCCATTTATTCGAAAGGACCCTCTTGCGAGAGTTCTAAAATAATGTACCGCCATTTTGTTTTGGACCATCATTTTTGTTTGAAATTTTGCTATCGTATAGAGAATTGAAAGACAATTCGAATGAGGTATCACTCTCGACTCCCATGACATTTAAAAAAATCTCTCAAATAAATGGCGGCCAGGCGTCATGATAGAATTTTTTCATCATTGTCAAAAACTAGCTTATGAACTACCATATAACCAAAAAAAATTCCTCTCCGTTCAAAAGTTAAGGGGGGGGGATTACTTTATGGATAAACTGTATAACAAGAGTTAGTAGTATAAAAAATCGACGATAAAGTATAAATGTAAAATATTTAATTATATCACATGATGTAATATAGCAATTTAATTATTATTGTTCTTCCAATATACAACTAACAACTATGTATATCTACCTTTTATCTTTTCTTATAGTTATAGGTATGAGAAAAATAAAACCTTTGACCTATAATACTTTTATTCAGAAATTAAATTACCTACATACACTATAATAATCTAGAAATCACAGCAAATAATACCCTACCCTTTTTTGAATTTCAAAACTAAAGTACTGATGGTCAAGAAAATCAAAATCCACACAGTAAGAGATATGAAGCCGTTGTAAACCACAGGATTCTGGAATCCCCATCCTCGAGCAAGAACACATCTCAAGCTCTCGGTCGGTTGAGTGAGTGGCAGGACGAAAGAAACTATTTTCAAATAATCGTTCATCGCTTCGATTGGCCAAATTATACCGCAAAGCATGACGATTGGAAGGAAACTGCCCAAGGCCATGTAAGTAGCTGACCTCTCGTCCGCACAAACGCAAGATACTACAAAGCCTGAAAAACGTTAAAACAAAAAAGTTAATTAAATAACAAATTATTAAATTATTAAACAACCAATCTACGCCACTGTCATTCTACGCACGTTTCGCCAACAAAGTTGGCATTCTCAAGTATAATAAGCTTATTGTTTTTGCTAACATCATTTTCGAAACGTAAAAGTGTTTTGGTAGCTTCTATTTCTTGGTATCTTTGTATTATATCTTATTATTTTCACTTGTGGTATTTTTGTACAATATAAATTTATTTAAATCATTCATTTAAATAATGAAAAACCATGTGATTGTACCGAATATATTTCCAAAGTTGAAGTATCTAGTTCATTTAGATTGCAACCTTAAGTGGCATAAACATATATCAATGAATTGATAAAAAAACTAAGGAAAACACTTTATAAATTTAGGTTGTTGAGAATTATTGTCAGTCGTAAATTAATTATAAGTTTTTATTATAGTCTCTTCCAGTCTATCTTGGCCTATGGTATAATAGGTTGGGGAGGTCTATATAAACAAGTTTCAAAACCACTTACATCAATTCAAAAGTATACCTTGAAAATAATTTTTAAAACACCTTTTGATTATTCTTCTAAAATTCTCTTTGAACAATATAAAATCTTAACTGTTAAACAATTATTTTATAAAGCATCCACAGCTTACATAAGAAAAAATTTAGAATTGGATAATCTTATACAACATAAATATGAAACAAAAAATAAAATTGATGGTTGGATATCGGCTGAAAAGTTCTTTACAACTTTAATGCAACAACATACCATTTATATTGGTAAAAAAATTTATAATAAATTGCCAGTTTCTTTGAAAAAAATTAGTTTTTCTGGATTTAAGAACAAAATCAAATACTGGTTGATTGAGAATTCTGAAAAATTTGAAAATTGGTTGTATATGAAATAATTTTGTTATTGTTTTTATTTATGCAAAATGTAACCATTATTTTGGATGCATACCTTTGAGTTCATTTTACTATTTTTCTTTATTTGTATATATATTATTGAAATTTACCATATTTGTCTATTATGATATATTATTATTTTATACATTAATTTCACATGATCATGGACAAGTTTTTAAATTATTTGATCATGTATTCATGAGATATTTATTATGATTTATTATAATGACAATGTATTTGTTATTTTGAACATCAATAAATAAATAAATAAATTTATTGAGTAAATTTCTTCCTGTCGTCTTCCTTTTAACCTATTATCTACCTTTCTTTCAACCCGATCTCTCCACGTGGTGGATATTGGAGTAACATCCGACACTTTACCAATAAATGATGGTGTTCCGCAGGGATCTATAATAGAGCCAACACTATATCAGGAGTATCCATACCATATTCGATTTCAGTGCTCGGTATAACAATCAGCAGTCCCCTATCATGGGAAAACCATGCGAGGTCCATTGCCAGAGTTACCCCTCAAAGTATTTCATTCCCCGTCAACTCCCCGTTAACTAATTATGATTTATAAGGCACAAATCTGACCTGTTCTGAAATACTGTTTCCATTTATGGAGTCCAGCACCCAAACACATATTGAAACTTTTAGTTTCTGTCCAAAAAAAGAGCCACACTCTTCTTGTAGTTGATACTACGTTCACAAGTTCTCTCACTTCTCTGGATGATCACGTAAAATGATTGGTGATCTGTATCTGTTACATAAATATTTAAATGGACGATATTCTTCCGAAATATCACCAATCGTTCCGGTCGTTGGCGGTCCCAACAAGACTGACCCGTCGAGCTCAGTACTCACATCCATATGCCGTCACGTTGGAAACATGCGATGACGGCTTTGGAACTTGCTGCCTCGGCTCTCACGATATTCTCTGATTGTCCTTTTCTTGTTAGTGTAGTAAATAGTTTTCGGGTTTTGAAAAAATAAACTCTTGAGACAGGAACCTTTAGTGTAAAATAGACTGATATCTCGATCGAAGGCGCTAAAAGGCGTTTTTCGATGAAAGTGCGCCTGGTGGACTTGAAGGTCAGCGAATTTGAACAAGAGTTGGAGGAAAGGGGGCTAGATACAACCGGTAAGGAATTGCTATCGGAAAGTTAAATCAAAGTACCTAGGTGAAGGCCCCGAAACCTAGTTATTCGAAGGTTCTGGAATTTCCATTTTCGTCAGTTGTTATTCGGCTTTTCGAGACAAGATGGCATCCTGTCCATTCTTGAATGGCCTAAACTAATGACATGTACTGTACACGTCCGGCTTCAGTTCGTTACATTACACTCCATTAATACTGTCATCTCAAAGAAGTCATTAATTTAGTTTAGACGTATTGAAGAAGTAAAAAAAAAATAACTCACCAAAGCACATGCCGCAAACTCCAGCAAGCAAGGTGAGAATGAAGACTACAACCCAGCTTCCGTTTTGTGTTAGGCCGAAGAAGACAAACGTCACCAAGACGACCATTATTGTCTGTCCGAAAATTATCACGAACTGAGTGATGATTTGGGAAGAGAGAAGCTCAGGACCACTGATTCCATTTACAAGTGATCGCTCCAAGATTCCTTCGTTCCTTTCCATTATCATTGCTCCAGAAGTTAGTGCAACAGCCATGAAAAATATTATTCTGGAAATGGAGAATATTAGTTTGGATATTTCATCTATCGAATTTGGAATAGTATATGGTATAGTATAGTTTTTCTACGACTATTTGAATAATGCACGAAATAAAAATGAGGATGATAGATACTACAAATGTAAACTAACACATTTATACAAAATGACATCAAGCTATCAAAATCCCTTTAAATTCATATTAAGGGATATATGGCATTGCAAAATGGGTTCTGTAGAACTTTTGCGCCGTTATCTGACAAATGTAATGAAATATTCGAAACGGTATATAGTCAAGACAATATCTTCCTAGACCAAAGTTCTAGTAGAATGTCTAGATATCAGTTGACATTGAAAAAAAACTTGATCATTTAATTGGCAAATTATTTTAAAAGGCAAAATATACACTGCTTTTTGAAAATTTCATCAACCCATACCAGCCACTTTGTGGTGGATATAGGCAATCGTACTTACGTCAATGTTACACCTGGTGCTGCAAAATTTGTGAAATCTGGTTCTCCAAATCCATAAATTGGTTTTTCCCACTGAAAAAATGACATGTTCAACATTCAAACATCACAAAAATTTGGAGAAAGATGAAAGTTTTTTCTGTTCAGTCGCTTGAGCATGAGATAGACAAGGGTAATTTCATAATGAAGACAAAAATAATAGGCAAAATCAACAGATGCCAAAAAAGTCACCACACTAGTACTCTTAGATTTTTCAAAGGCTTTCGATAATATTAGTTAGACATTATATTTGCCATTGTGGGATACTGCGATCCAATTTTTCAGAAGTTACTTAGGTGAAAGGGTACAGCAAATTAAAATAGGAAATGAAATATCAGACCGCTTAGGGATATCTTGCGGCGTACCATAAGGCTCCATTCTGGGACCTCTGCTATTCATTTGATATACATCCGACTTCCAACGAGCTATAAATCACTCGACAAATAATTTTTATGCAACTACATCTGTCTTTCGACCCTATGAACATGAATGGCGCTGTGGAGGCATTAAATAATGATATATCCTCATTGATTGCCATCTCTAGACGACATTCACTTCATATCAATGCTACTAAAACATCTCTATTGGTCTTTGGTTATCAAAATATTGTTAGCGATCTAGCCACTACCCTTAAAATCAACATCGAAGGGAATCTTATTGCTCCAGTTGAACAGGCAAAAAATCTTGGGGTAGTAACATTAATATTATTATTATTATTATTATTATTTTGTTCTCGATTGCTTTGACAAGGTAAGCGGGTTCGAATCATCGCGCCCACCGACCTCGTGCATGGCATCATACGTTGGAAGGTAAGGGCTGCATCTCCTAGCGCGCACAAGTCTCTAGAAGATTTCTGAGGGTTGCTCGTAAGGGGCAGCAACAATGTATACACATTTTAGGTGATGAAAGTGACAGATATGCGGCATTTGCTCTGCACCATTTGGGACCTTTGATGTATTAATGAATACACTAGAGAGGTGGAGCAGGCTCTTCTGACGTTTCTGCTAGATAAAGACAAACCGAGAGCTTTCAGATACATGGACACTATTCTCATTTAAAAATTGGAAATACCAATTTTCACAATTAGTATTCCGGGAAGAAGATACCAGCCGTGGTAGAATGCGAGTTGTGATAATACGGACGAGGAACAGATGTTATTAAAACTGTCTGCACAGATCTACCTTCCTTTTGTTAATTTATGCGTTAATTTATAATCCCAAAATTACAATTCTCTACTAATCTCGAGTTTTGAGGTATTATCTGTCGTCTTAATCGTGGGACACCCTGCATATGGGTAGAAACCGAGGCAGAACATTAGTCTTTGTCTCGGTACTCAAACCTTTATATTCCAAGCCGAGGCAATGGCTGTTTCCGTTTGCACGAGAGAAATTCTAAGACGGGACTACATAAATTAATCTCAACGATTTCTGAGGCATACAATGTAACCTATTCTAATATACTCACCCGTAATGGTATACCAGCAACTTTTGGATCTATATCACAGGAAACCAAGTAGGATCCGAGGAAGTTCACGAATCCAAATAATAGATCTCTTGTGAGGTACGTCGCTATATTCTCATCTATAGAAAAAAAAATATGTAATTTTTCTTACCGTGAATAGCAAGTTGATGAACAAAACTTATGTTAGAAAACGAATCAAATTTATCAAATTCAATACCACTTGGATGTTTTTTTTTTAATCAGTTCTACTTACATACATACGAATATAAAAAGTTGAGTTGATCAAGACAATCATTCAAATAAGGTACATTACCACTATTACTAGTCGAAAAAAAAGTGTACTTGGGCGATGATATTTTATTAACTCGTACTTTTGGCAAAGGTATCACTTGCAACTGAAATTTCACTTCCAGATAAAAGAAGATCCAACAGAAATTGATCCAAATGCAACATATCTTCTTACTTACTGGACTTATCCTGATAGACACTAATGGTCGAACTAAGAATATCTTCTGGAAGTGTATCTCTTCCCATATCAACTCTTGCTCGCATGGCAGCAGAAAAATTGTGAGCCACAACCATAACAGCCCAAGTATGACCTTTTTGTACCATCATTCTAGCCTCTTCTTCAGTCTTTTGATATTCCTGCGAGTTAAAAGGCATGTCTCATTTTACTGTAATATTTATCAAAAAATGTCCAAATTAACATAAATTGTACTCACAAAATTCAAAGAGTAATTTTTGGCAACGTAATCCAAATAATTACAACTCAGTCTTGTACTATTGCATCCAAGTACTTGTCTGCATTGTTCTTCTGGAAAGTTGATTTCATTATTCACAACGGATACTTTGAGTCCAAAGGGTTCGTGTCCAATAGACATGCAGAAAAGTATGGCTTGACCTAAAAAAAAACAGATTAGGAAACATAGAGCTAAAGTTAATGACATAATTTTTCATTCATCTGTGCATGTATTGTGTTTATCATTCTTACCCACTGGTAGACCAATGATGAACATCATTACAGGAATATTCCTCCACATCCAGAGAAAATTTTTCCAAATGAGAGCTCGCATATGATTTCCTTTCACAATTTTGAAGTAATCTGCTATTGGTATGTGCGGTTTTTCTTCTGGAGGTACTTCTGTTTGAATGTATTCAACTGAAGGTTCTGGAGCAATGGATACTCTTCCTGTGAAACAGACATTGAATATTGTCATAAAACTCACACTGTATATGTATATTTACGGTTGTAATTTTATTCATCTATTTAGTGAAGATCACAAACAGGTTATGAAAAACCTAATCACATGCATTTTCAACTTATAGCTAAACATTTACTACCCAAATACCCAAAGTTATTAGAGCATAAATTACCAATTTATGATTCATTGTTTTAACAAGTATTGCATTATAAAAAAATAATATAATAAACCTGTTAACCATAATTGAATGGAGCTGACAATTGATTGATATTTTCCATTTCAAAGCAGTAGTTTCAGAGTTCTAGCACCATTGACAGTCATATGCCCGAGATGATCTTCTGCCAACGAATCATCAGGCGTATTTTGCTGGATCTTAACACAAACAAAGCAAGTGGATATGACGAAATTCCGCCGATCATTCCTCAAGGAATGGGCATTCGAACTAACACCAATTATTTACAAGTTATTCAACCTCTCTTATAATTGGTATAAAAACATATACCACTTCATAAGTGGTATAAAAACATAGGATCCCAGAGATGATGGAGGCAAAAATTAAAGTTTGCTTTGCATATAAAGCAACGATATAAATTTAATATTTTGGAAATCAACTGTTGTTCGTTACTTGTAGGGGACTCCTCTATACTTGTAGAAAAATTCCTGCTGAAAAAAGGATTGAACCTCGCAGTTGCACCAAAAACGATACCTATCCTGGACATCGTGAGCTCTGAAGAGTCAACGAGCAACATGATGAACCCTATGCAGGCAGAAGAATTCAGATGAAGTGTGAAAAAAGTTCTAGAGGAGCGAATCCCTGAAAACACATCAACACTGGAGAACAGAAGATCCTGAAAACCCTGCAAATGGACTCCTCCATCAAAAGTCTTCCTGCAGATGAAAAAATGCCAGTCATCATGGACACCCAGACGTATGATGACAAGTTAGAAGCGGTACTCGAAACAGGAAACTACGAACTCACAGAAGGATCCAACATCTTTGATAGGAAGGAAAATCATCAGCACTCTGAGAAAGTACAAAAGCTTTACTCAAGACAAGGAACGGGTACATTTGATGCCACAAAACCGTAAACCACCTCATACCTACGGTCTTCCGAAAATTCACAACCCGACAAGATAATCTATAATAATCTATAGTAAGTCTAGCGGAATACCTCCTATGGATTATACAACCCTGGCAGTTCGTTCCTCAAGAATTACAAACACTTAGTGGATATTATCAAGCATATTGAACTAGGACCTTAAGGTTGTTTCATCAGTTTTGAAATGTAGAGAGCCTTTAAACCAATGTCCCCATAAAATAATCCCTCAACATCACAAGAAGAAAGTGAAAGGAGGAATCCAGCTTCATGAAAGGATTGGCCTCCCGGTACCAGCGATATTGGAACTACTACAGTGCTGCCTACATAACTCATACTTTCTAGAAAACGACCGTTTCTTCTCCCAAGTTGATGGACTGCCGATGAGATTTATCCAGTAATCGCCAACATATTATTCATATTGAGTAGTTCGAGGCAGACTACAAAACTGTGGCTGAGATACGTGGACGACACCTTCAACTACGAAGGACATCTTCTCAAGAATAAACAACGTGGGAGATTCAATCAAGTTCACGATGCAAAGGTCAAAGGTGAAATAACCGATACTGGTATCCTCATCTCTGTTCATGGTAAGAAGTCACTCACAAGACACTATCTCAACTACGGCTCCAATCATCCAAATTTCGAAACAACCAGGAGTCACTGAAAGTGGAAATAACAAAAAGGACCTACGCCGAAACGGATACTTCGAGAAACTCATAGGAGAAGTACAGGAACAACTTAAATAGCCAAAACGATCGAAAAACGACCACAAAACCCCGTTCTCGGCCTTTCCTACATCAGGGGTATCTCTGAGAAGATCAGAAGAATCAGAAACAAATACAATGTCAAGAGTTGCTTTTTGTCCTGTAGTAGGTACCTTACGAAGCTTCCTCATCAAGACGAAACCATGTGAATGGGGAAATCTCTACATTGGAGAGACCAAAAGGCCACTACCTGTGAGAATAACCGAACACAAAAATTGGACTCAACGAGGAGAAACATCAGAATCTGGATCTTACAACGCGTGGACAGAGCACCACCGAATTCTTTGGGAGGAGGCTTTTTTCATACAGAGAAATAATGGGTCTAAATCAAATGCATATCGAATCTCATGGTCCCTTCTGATGTCAAGCGAGCGTGGTTCAACATTTTCGATGGTGTGATCATCTATTATTATTTCTACTGTAGGGATGTTTTTGTTCTGCCTGGTGTGAAACGTTATATAATTGGTTTTAGTAGTGTTTAAAAACAGGGAGTTATCATATGACCACTTAGAGAGTGTTTGAACACTAGTTTCTATTTTGTTTTGAATTTCTATCTCAGATTTACCTGTGAATAATAGAGTAGAATCATCTGCATACAAACAAGTGAAAGCATTCGGAAGGATCAGGGGTAATTCATTGATATACAGTGTGAACAAAATAGGCCCTAACACTGAGCCCTGCGGGACTCCAATTCTTATTGGGAGTTTACTAGAAAAATAGTTAGTTTTCTTATTGTTATCGACACCATTTACTTTTATTCTCTGAAATCGTCCATCGAGATAGGAAGAGAACCATTAGTGAAGTTTATCACGGATTCCGTATTTATATAATTTATCTAATGAAATGTCATGCTGGACACAGTCAAAGGCACGGCTGAGGTCGCAGAATACTCCAACCGCTCCTTCGCCTGCCTCCAGGGAATATAGAATTGTGATTGTGGAATGTGCCTTACGAAAACCATGTTGATTTTCCACAATTGTGTTGTTTTTTTCCATAAAACTTATCAGTTGTTCCAATATCGCATATTCAAAGATTTTTGAAAATACTGAATAAATAGTGATCGGTCGATAATTTTCCAGAATTTGTGGATTTCCTTTTTTTAATATTGGTGACACATAGGCGGTTTTCATTCTAGTGGGAAATATCCCCACTTGCAGCGATAAGTTAATGAGATAAGTTAATGGTTTGATAATCTGATTCGCGATTTTTTTTATAATGAAACCTGATATATCATCTGGGCCACAAGTGTGCTTATTTTTTAGTTTATGTTTTATGATGTATAGCACCTGTTCCTCCGATATATGGGAAATGAATATGCTATTGATGGAACTTCTGTTTGTTATTGTTGGGATTTCATTTGTCTCATTGGGCTTTTTTATTTTTCGGATAGTTTCATATGGGGCATTCACGAAGAAATCGTTGAGGATTTCAGAAATTTCTTCTGGATTTGAAATGATTTCATTTTCCTGTTTGATAGTTATATTTTTAGTAGATTTACTGTTCTGTTTGCCAAATTTTGAGATAAGACTCCAAGCAGTTTTATTTATGTTCGTAGATTCTTGTAATTTGTTAGCATAGTACTTAGATTTGGTATTATTTATAAGTATATTGTGTAATTTTTTTGCATTTTTATATTGTTCCTTCAATATAGGAAAATCATTTTGAAGGTGAAATAGGTTTTTTAATTTTTTGTTAGATTCTCTTACAGAATCATTGACCCATTCATTATAATTTGTATTAGAAATAGCTGAGGACTTCATTGGACAAGTTTGATTCAAATGGAAAGTTACGGAATCGTGGAATTTATTGAACTTTTCATCAAAGTCAGTAGCTGAGTATGTTTGTTCCCAATTTTCACTTTCAAGAGACGTTTTCAGAATGTTGACATTGAAGTCATTCAGTGTTCTTTTTTTGGTATATATTTTTTCTGATTCAATTAATTCTTTTACCCCAGTGCAGAAAAGTACCGTACAATGATCAGAAATATTATTTTCATATTAAAGTTTCACAGTGTCTTTAGATCACATTGTGATATTTCTCCTTGAATCATCCTTATTTACAGAAACAATTATATTAGACAATTTAGAGGGAACTCACTAACTGTCCTGCTGGTCATGGAGATATTATCTCCAAATTCCCCGGATATCTCTCCAAGTTCGTCATCTAGTACTGCACCGTCGTTGACAGATCCACCGGGTAACTCGGGAACATGAATTGTTTCTGTGACTGTGTGAAGTATACTGGATCGCCGTCTTTTTCCCATGTTTTGGATAACGCTTAGTTTGAGGAACACATCTTCCAAGCTAACAGCGCCGAATTGGGTAAGCAGTCGTTCTGGTGACTCTTCTGCCAAAAAGTATCCACCACGCATCAGGCCGATCTGACAAGAAGAAGGATTTGCACATTTATTTATACTGGTTGGCGATTATTATGTAAATATTAGACAGAAAAATAGATATGAAGAAATCCGCATTGTTAACAATAAGCTTGTCAAGAGAGAAACAAGATGTCCTGCCTACCAGGACGATGCTCATTGCCATAATCCTACACAATAGGAATAATTGGATCAAAAATCCATCAGAAAATAACTACTTTCCTGGTTGATTCCACGACGAACGCTGAATTACATCAATCGCATGCAACTAGCAATTGCGGAGACATCCTTGTAGGAAGGTTTTTTGATGGATTTTTTGACCCAAGTATTCCTAATGTATAGTATTATGGCAATAAGCGTCGTCCTGGTAGGCAGGACATCTTATTTCTCACTTGACAAGTTTATTGTATTGTATTTATTCATTTGTGTTGGTGGTTAAATAAATCACGCAAGTTTTGGGTTTTGCTTTGGTTGAGGGGCTGGAGTTCAGATGGCGCCCGCGGTTTAGTGAACGCTAGGCTGCGGGCGGTGTCTCAGCTTTTGCCTTGACATGGAGAGTTTGTTGAACCATTTGTTGCAGCCATTAGTTATTGTCTGCAGAGACCTACCCTATACTGATGAGGGCAAAACCCAGAAATTTATAGGTGGTCCAAATTGTTTCAATCAACATTTCCATGCAACTAGCAATTGTGGAGACATCCTTGTAGGAACTCAGCACGGAAATTCATTAGATGTAATTCAACATTCGTCGTGGTATTAGCCAGGAAAGTAATTGTTTTTTGATGGATTTTTGACCTAGGATTATGGCAATAAGCGTCGTCCTAGTAGGGCAGGTTTCTCTCCGGAAAAATAGATATCTATTTAAGTTTTTAAAGCGCGAAATGTTAAATTGCCGCTTGTTTAAGAGAATTAGCAGTAATCTTTGGAGGGCGGCAATGACACTTTGTGCTCGAAATACAACCTAGATTTTTTTCACACGCAACTCTTGGATAAAAAAACCCTCTATTTTATTCAAGATAGGCATATAATGATTTCTATGAGGAAATTGATACTCAATAGCCATACTAAATGTAAAAGCTATCCAAATATCCAATAATTAATTTCAAAAAACGGGAAAATTACTCATGCCTGAGAAACCAAAGTTTCTGAATTTACTTTCTTTGAAATATGTCACTATTTTCTATCATGTAAGAATGATTTTTCCTCCTACCCCTATAGAAAGTACACACTCTCCTCGCTCAAACCAGGGAGGAAACTCATACTTTTCCTCCCTCTCATTTCAAGTAAGTTGTAAACGATGAAACTTGTGAATTTATTATAATCAAATTGTTTCCGTAATTTCTAGAACATCTTTATATGCTGTATTCTGCTTAAAATCAAACATGAATGTTACTTCTACTCTAGTTCTTTAATAGCTATTTGTGTATTTAGA
The DNA here is from genome assembly GCA_958298965.1 of Chrysolina haemoptera. Taxonomy (NCBI): domain Eukaryota; kingdom Metazoa; phylum Arthropoda; class Insecta; order Coleoptera; family Chrysomelidae; genus Chrysolina; species Chrysolina haemoptera. The sequence continues at coordinate 1,168,983 of OY282592.1, forward strand.
GCGCAGAGTGATTGATTGTCGCTCGACAAAAAGATTAATCTTTGTAGAACGACAATGACACTTTGTGCTCGAAATACACACATTTTTTTTCTACAAGCGCAGCTCTTAGAAAAATAATGATCGACACTTCATTCAAATAGGCACATAACATTACTTATGAGAAAATCACTCAATAGCAATCCGAAATGTATAAACTATCTAAATGTCCAATCATTCAATTACTAACAAGAAGAAAGTAAAATAACGTAATAAAAAAAAAAAGTTGCAATTATCAGGAGCTGAACCCGGGACCTTCGGATTATAAAACCAAGACGCTATCCATTGCACCACCGCAGATTCTCAGATGAACATGATTGTATTGTCTATACTTTCCATCATGCAAGTATAGGTCCGTTTCAGATAAAAGCAGTTGAGATGCGTTTTAAATTTACAAAAAAAGGTTCATTAAGTGGGTAGGTGAAAAAAATCATATGTATTACATGGGAGTAAAGTGTCTTTTCCTCCCTTGGATGTTTACTGCCCAACGCGAAGCGGAGTGAACTACATCCTGCTGGAGGAAAAGTGGCACTTTCCTCCCTAGTAATACAAATAGCTCTTGTTTTCAATAAAAGCGGTAGAGATCGACCACCGACCAAATAAATCAATTTTTCTCAAAGTTGATATTATGGTTTTAATCATTATCCCCGAAAATAAAACAACTCAAACTTGTTAAATTGTTATTGAGAAAAAACTTACACTATACGATTTTCAACGAAGTAATAGACTGGGAAGGTTTCGAACAGATACCAGATTTCCACAAGATAAAAATATCAGTAACCATACCACTCATATGCCTAAGAAAGAAATCCTCAACACTGAAAATGAATCAAGCGACGATTATGACAGATGACATCAATTCTGATTAGTCAATCAAAGTTAATCAAGGTATACAACTCACCTCTCCTAAAGAAGTAGCTACTGAAAGAAAAATAAAATAATAATCCGAAAAAAAGCTGCAGATTCTGATCTTATTACTGGAGACATTTTAATACACCTAGCCAAGAAAACAGTCATTGAATTTATGAACCTATTAATTGCTGCGTATTCCAAATCATCATTTTTGCATTGAGACTACTTAACCATGGAACAAGTAAGAATAAGAGCATCAAAAAATTATTTTCTATTTTATGGAGAATATAGAATCCAGGCGGTTTGAAGGAAAACAAGAAGACGAATATCAAAGGATTAGATGAAGAGCAAAGGAAATGAAAACTGAAGATTCAAAAAGAACAGCCAGCTACAGGATACTATGCGAGAACAGAAAGACTAGAGATAGAAAAAATAAAGGGAGAACAAATTTTGATTAGAATCATTTTGAAAGAATGTCTGAAAATTCGAAAACACCTCTGGAAGTCAAAAAAGGGAAAATCGAAATCTCTTCTGCAAGAAATGTTATAGACATAGCATTTGGAATTCGACAAGTTACACAGTTGAGGTCTTGACCTATATCCAGAAACCGCGAATTCTCAAGGAATAACTAGGAAGAAGACTAGTCTAGGCATTGGCTTATTATTGAGGAATAAGCTCCCAAAACTATATTCAACAGAAGCTTAGGGAAGACTATATACATTTACAGCACCAAAATAAAAATTATGGGTTAAGTGTAAAACGTTGACAGTAGCTTGATGCGGATATGGTGTGGAGTGTCGTTTTACGAAAAATTATCGAAGCAGCTGAAGAAATTAATAAAACAGATTAGTGCATTCCAGAGATTTGTTAGTTCCATATAGAAAGGAATCGGTAAAAATCGTTTTTCTTCGTTAATAAACTCAATATTTTGGAATTTGGTACAGAACAAATAATCCTCGTGATCATCATTAGATCATGAAACACCACAGTATGAATCGAAGCAGCAATTACCTGGCAATACTGTCAAGGGCAGCATTGATGAAAATAGCAATCATCTTTCCCCAATTCTTAATTGAATTGGTCAATACACGAGGACTTAGAAGCAATGATGCACAAGTGTCAAGGATGTCCATAACTATTGGCAAACATATTTCATTATTAATAGTATCTCCATGGTTATTTATGAGATACTATCAATTCATACGTTTGTTCGATTTGTAATTATACATGATTACTTCGAATTGAACTTTCCACAACACTGGTACCTACTCAGCGTCATAAATCATTTGATGTACTTGCAATTGTTTCGTATTATGTCAAGGAAATTAAAAAATGGAACGCTGTCGAAAGTCTAATTTTTTTAAACGATATTTTTCCCATTATGGATTCTTTGTCAGAAATTGTGACGTACATGAATTATTGAATCTACCGTATCAACTGAATTGCATGGGAAAAACATTCTGTGCGAATGAAAGTACTCATTTTTTCATTTGTTCAAAAGGAGTTCGAGTCCTCATAATAAGCGAAATTCACCGATGTGTTGTTATAGCAATGATTATTTCACTCATTCTAAGATATACGCTTTTCGATTGATTGAAACGTTTGCGTTGATAATCGAAAACAGTGTTTTCTATTTTGTATTTCGCCAAAAAAAGTCCACTTTTTTTGTGTGGTTTGTGTGCGAAAAGTATTACAATATTTCACTATCAACATACGAGTTCGTTATTAAACGGAAAAGCATAATAAAAGTGCACTTTTTTAATGGCTGTTGCTAGGCGACCGACATTTTCGTGCAAAAACAATGACAGATCCGAATAATAACGAAATCCTGTCATAAAGCCAGATATCATTTTCTTTGGCAACTAATTACCTATAAATATCTGATATACAAATGTTTCACCAATAATATTCTTAGCTTACTATTAAATAAATATTATCAAAATTCCAAACAATCACGGCGAATATATTCACCACAATAGGCAATCCAAGGTAGCTGTGGCTGTTTGGCCGTCAGAAACAAGTTGACATCAATAATTAATGAAATTTGTGAAATTGGGCATCTATGCAGATAACGTATTCTTGATAACTATAAAATTTATTTAAGTAGAAATAAAAAGTGATGAAGATTGAAAAAAGTATCGTAGCTTCACGAGTATTGTTTGACTATTTTGAAGACAAATCAAAGAAAATGAAAAGTTACTTCCGGTGGACTAGTTATTCGAAAGTCAAGTCAACATTAATAATAATAATAATAATAATATTGACTTTGATAAATATGTTATTTTAATATTCGCTTCAAATTTTCCGTTTTGCGGGATAGTGTGAAGAGAAGGGAAATTATTCGTTTCATTTCTTTGAATCTCAACTCTCCGGCATACTCTTCGAACTTTGTTGGAATTATGAATCAATAAATATGCCAAATTCATTTCATATTTGCCAAAAAATCTGAAGTGGTTGTTTTTTTTGACAGTTGTAGAAAAAATACTGTGTGAAACTCGTGAGTAAAGTGTTTTTTTACTCGTAGGAATTGCCGCACTCCGGCATTGAAAGTTGGCCAACTTTGTAATTGTTAATTGATGATTGATAATTGTTATTTGTCTGCATAAACGCAGTCATTGTAAAATAAGGAGTTCAACTTATATAATTGATAATTGTTAATTGTTAATTGGAGCTGCATAAATCCACACTAAACCAGAGGTATTTCAGTTAGGACGCAATTTATAGATTTTGTTTTGAGAAATTATGGTTTTATTAGAACTTAGACCATAGGATTTGTCAATTCTGAATCACCCTATATGTATATGCAAAAAATATTTCAATTAATGAAATTCCCGAAACAAAGGCAATAGTTTTTATGTGCAAATGAATAAGTTAATATTAATATGACATTGTTATTGAACTTCTACACTTACTAATTACCGGACTGTATAGATAATTATAATTAAGAAAAACGCAATTTCAATACGAGTATATGATAGTTTGGAGTTAGTATTTGGAATAAATTAAAAAATTATTCATATTTTTTTGTGTAATTATCATAAAACCCAAATTGAAAAAAAACCTGTTATTATTTTTCGTAATACTATGCAAATGACATGGCAATATTCATAGGTATGGGTTTAATGATATTTTCCGCAGTGGAGCAGCCAGGATTTCAGTTTGGGGGGGACTGAACATCAATTTAACATGACACAGTATTCGAAATATGAAAAATAATAAATTTAAAAATCGGTCCAACTTAAAGGGACACGTTCGTAAAAGCGCCTACCAAATCTATGTTCAACTAGCAATCAATTTCAAATTCGGTCAGCGTATAGAAAAAAGATTGAGTTTACCGCATATAACATAGAAAAAAATTAGAAAAATGTTTGGCGAGAAATTGGCTCCTGCAAACTCTAGATAACCATTTCACCCGACGACTGAATCGAGATAGAGCAATTCTGCAAACGCCAATCGATTCAGCATGCCAAAATTAGTATATGCTGGGACTTTCGAGTCGATCGGCACAAAATGAATTTTCAGACGAAAAAACATCAAAGGGTTAAAAATGGCCAAAAATCCAAAATCATCAGATTCACTCGAAATTACCACCGATATACTCAAAATTTTATGCTGATTCCGAAAATGTATGATTTGAATATGTTCGTATACACGGTGTACCATAAAACAAAGATAAATGTGCTACAAAAATTGTATCGCACGAATCCGGTATCCTAGCACACAAAACCACCTATAACATCTACAAGCGAACTGTGAGGCCAGAAAACAATAACATCCTCTTGAAGAACATTTTCTTAGCTTTCTTTCTATATACCTATGTATTTAACGAATGTGTCAGTTCAAACCCACATGAGAACAATTTTTTTTTTATTTCAATTTGAAGAAATAATACAAAATTACCACTAAGGAAAATTAAACTATCTTTGATTAGAATTAATGTAAAAGGCAATAGTCATTGTTTTTTATCGTATCGTTAAATAAATAAACATTTAAAATAAGTTTCTCTATTTTTCACACCTGAAGACGATTGAGGATTCAAGCAATTGAAACGTTGTCGAAAATTTAAAGAGGAAGAAATCTTCCAGCCATTAAGACGAAGGAGTAAGTTGCATTGGAAAAGATATATTTATGAATATATTCATGTCGAACTACAGAAAAGATAATTCTTACCAAATGGGCCTGTCTAGTTTCATCGATATAATGTGTAGTGACGATTACAGTGGTTTTTCCGTGTTTGGTGATTTCTACGAGGTGGTTCCAAATATTCGTTCTTAAGAGAGGATCGACCCCTACTGTCGGCTCGTCCAGAATGAGAAGTTCGGGTTCGTGCAATAACGTAGCCGCCAGAGAAACCCTCCTTTGTTGACCACCACTGAGGTTTTTCACTTGTCGGTCGGCATCAGGAAGCATCAGAAAATTGACGAAAAAGTCCACTTTTTTCTCCACTTCACTTGTCGTCATGTCGGATATCCAACCGAAGTACTTCAGAGTTTCCCTGATTGTAAATTCACCGTAAAGGGCTATTTCCTGAAAAATTTATAAATACAGTTATAACGTTTCAAAACAAGTACAACTTTCAATAGATAACCCTAACAATACCGGGACATCCCAGTTACCTCCCTGTTGTGTCGCAAAATCTACTGTCGGTACAACAAAATGTTGAAGACTTCCCAGATATGTCCTGCAGAAGATATCAGGTGGATGCCATAGCTGGTACCATCCTGGGACAACCCAGGGTGACCAGCGAATGTCAGTGGGACGTCGCTGATCGAATTCAAGGACGTTCACGGGATGTCCAGAGGATGTACCTTTTATAACCTGATGAATATCTATGTTGACGTTTTGATTTTTGTTCGAAAATATGAATAGGATATTCATAAAATCTGTTGTGGAATAATCTGCGGCTGAAAGACAAACTTGAGTCGCTATTTTCCATCGTTCAAGATAGTTTTCATTGAAAATTCTTTAAATAAATTAGATAGGAAGAATTTTACTGAAAAATATCACTCACAGAATTCGTTCATTTAATTGAAGCAAGGTTCGCTTCTCTCGCATTTAATCACCAATACATTTTGGTCAACGAAAATCTATTTCGCTTTGCCAAGCTCATCAGGGAGATTTATAGAATTGGAAAGCAGGCTCTTCAGAAGCAATTATACACTTCAAGGATGGAAATAATGAAAATATTTCTTCTGCGGTAACACTTTGAAAGTTATTTTTTGACATAAACCTGTCATGGGTCATTGAATTTTGATTTTTGTTCGAAAATATGAATAGGGCATTCATAAAATTTGTTGTGGAGTAATCTGCGACTGAAAGACAAACTTGAGTCGCGATTTTCCATCGTTCAAGATAACCTTTTGGGAGGTATTCGTGTTGAAATGGGGAACATTCTCCATGAAAATTGAAAAATGAAAAAAGTGATTTATTTGTAATATCTAACACAAAACAACTACTTCCTCGGCTGAAGCCACGCTGGATATTGAACTACATCTGATAGATATTGTGAAAAGACTCTAACTAAAAAGGAAAAATCTGAAAGTGAAAATTCGCATTTTCATTCAGATAGTTGATTTATTTTATAGTTTTCTCTAGTTTTCATTGAAAATTCATTAAATAAATTAGATCGAGAGAATGTCATTAAAAAATCTCGGTCACAGAAATCGTTCATTTCATTGAAGCAAGGTTCGCTTCTCTCGCATTTAATCCCCAATACATTTTGGTCGACGAAAATCTATTTCACTTTGCCAAGCTCATCAGGGAGATTGATAGAATTGGAAAGCACGCATCAAGGATGGTAATATTTCTTCTGCGGTTAATCTTTGAATCTTTTGATTTCTTTCTCTTTTATGTATCTTGGGACTGTCCAATGGTACATATAGACTATTGTCCCAAGATACATGTTACGCATCTTGACCGATATTTTTGTTGGTTATCTTCTTGATTACAAAAATTCAGATTCCCTACATTACCAAAAAAATAGGAAGAAACTGAAATATACACTTATTATTAAATTTTTCCAAAATGGATTTTTGAGTCGTGAGTAGAAAAAGAAATTTTTTTCGAATTTTCCAATAAAATTTAAAATTTCCATAATTTTTTTCGAATTTTTCATACCTGCCATTCGTTATGAAATGGTATTATAGACCCGTCCTTCACGATAGTGCAAGAGGTTAGATTACACCCTGTAGATGGCAGATTTAGACATTTTGTTCCAAGGTTCATGCATGCCAACGTACAGTTGTGTGCATAAAAAAGGCTTTGCACTGACTGCATTGTATTGCACTAACTAATTGATCTAAAAAAAATTGAAAGCGCGTGACAAAATTCTTTTGAATTTTGACTCTACTTGTCAAAGTCGATAATTTAATTAAGATTGGCAAGTCTGGCTCACAATAGCCTTTACCTGCTGTACGACTTTTTTATGCACACAACTGTACAATACTCTTGAATTTCTTACTTAACAATACGTCTAATGCTACTCAGTCTAGAAAAAGGAACTCACCTGAGGCATGTATCCAACTCTCGGGCCAGGAACCCCACTGCCTTTCGATCCTGGTGTACCTCCAAGAACCCAAAGTTCACCAGCGTTAAGTCTTTTTCTTCCTACTATACAATTGAGCAAGGTAGTCTTGCCGCAACCACTTGCACCAAGTAGTCCATATCTGTGAGTAATATTAAAATAATTTATTCATAAAACTTATAATTTATGAAGATGAGTATGAATGAACAATTGCCAGACTATAAGTATTGGCTAATCAAATTTTACGATTGCCCGAGGACGATATAAGCTTTAAAAGAACATTAAAAACAACCATCTCTAGCAAAAAAGACTGAGAGAAGAGCTTTCTCGCGGGGCCTGCCTGATACACAGACGGCTCAAAGACCAAGGAGTTGGAGCTGGAACGTACGAGACTGAAAGAACTGTGACAATTTTCAAGGCCGGCCATGTATCGGCTCTCGTCGTTGCGAGCGCATATACCAATCCAAAATCCAACTCCAAAATTATTTATTCCATTACATTATCGTGTAAAACAGATAGTACTTACATTAACAAAATATATGTATAAAATACGAACACAATAAATATATAACACAATAGAACTATATTTCCGCCCAAGGCAAGGAACAGAGAGCTCGATAGTGTGGGGTGGAGTGGGTTCTGTCCTGCCCTTCGGACAAGTCGGCGGGCTGGCGAACTGGTCTGAGCAAAACTGTATCTCTGAGTATAATGGTTCTGCCTCTGCGATGTCAGCAGATCATCCCATATCTTGCCAATGTCTTGGTCCATACTTGGTACCTTCCCCACGTCCTCTTAAATTATGTGGGGGATCATCAGGCTATTAAAGTTTATAATTGCTGTTTCTGTGAGGGGTATCCCAGAAAAACAAAGAAAAAACTGGGTTTTGACCTTATGGCGATGTTAGTGGCATATTCTGGAATCCCATGAAAGATGTCCAGTGCTTGGTATATGGGACCTCCATGTTTTTTGTAGCGCTGGTTGTTATGAGCTCTGATGCTGGTCATGTTCCTGGTCAAGGGACTCCCCAGGATGAAATACAATTTTTCAGATATGTTGTTGATGTTTTCTGCGATTTTCTCTACGTTGGCCACTTCACGTAACGCCTCCAGCCGAACGTACCTGTCACTGTCCGTGACGATACGGAGTATCTTATTCTGCATTCTCTCCAACCTCAGCATTTGACTGTTGGGGGGCTGCAGAACACCGGACAAGCGTATGTCATAGTAGGCCTAATAATTTGTTTATATATAAGTATCTTATTTTCCATCGACAAACTGGAGGTCCTTGCGATCAGCTGGTAAGTCCGTTTGACTGCCGCCGATGCTCGTTGGATCGCCAGGCTGACATGGGAATGCATTTCCATACGCCTATCCAATGATACTCCCAGGTACTTCACGGCCTCCTTAATCCTTTGGTTCCGAACCTTAAACTCCACAGAGATCTTCGAACATGTGAATTTCTTTGTGAAACGCATAAGTAATTTCATCTAACTCAATAACAAGTAACAAAACCAGAGTTCAGTATTCAATAGGTTGTCGTTGGTGATGGTAAATATTGAAACTGAAATTTAAAAAAATTAGTAAAAAAGAAGGTGGAGCATTTTGGAAATGGCAGAAGATGAATAAACAAAAGAAGTTGGATATTTGTTGTTAGGTTTAAGTTGTGAGGTAAATATTATTTGATTCATTATCGTAATGATTTTATGTTATTGTCATATGCTGTGAAAAAAAGCAGTAAACGGCTACTTTGACACTGACAATTGAAATTTATTATTTGGCGGCGGCGCGGCGGCATCGTAATATTTAGCCCCCGGCGTAAGTGACCATAAATTCGGCACTGAGTTCATGTCTAGATAAATGATGTGAATGGATGCTGATTCTTCGGATTCCATAGAAAGGTTTTACTTACATGCACCCTTTTGGAACGGTCATGTTTAGACCGTCCAAGACAACGCAGGGGTTGCTCTTCGTTCCGTATCTTTTGTAGGCTCTTCTTACGCATACAGCATGTTGTCTTCTGGTGTTCACTGTGGACATCTGGCCTTTGAATTGCCGCCTTCGCAGCTCCAGGTCGCTGGGACCTTCCGTCATTTTGAAGTGTGCGGTGGAATGTCTGTAACAAAGATTCCATGAATAATTTCTAAAAGATAGAATAACTATCAAAAAGATATTCAAACTGATAGACCGGGGATATGATGACAGATTTTGGAATACGATTTTTAATCCAGTACGATTGGGTTTTGAGGCGAGGATCGATTGTAGCACCTCCAAACTAGGTATGCTAGTAGTTGGAACCATGATAAATACGAAAAAAAAATTGTTTACCAAAATTCCAGGGGTGGAGGTCGTTTAAAAATAAATAAATAGGTTTTTGCTGTAATCTTGGAAAGTATGTGATTTATCGGAAAAACAACTCAACTCATTTTCAACTTACCCATAAAATCGGAATTCTCTTCACTAAATGTTGAAAATAATCGCTTATTCATATTCTGCATATATAAATTTAATAACACTGTTGTGAAGTGCAAACCTCATGCTTGAAATCACATACTTCATTTTTTATGTAGGATGTGCATGAGCGATTATTTTCAACATTTTCTGAAGAAATTGCCGGGATTATGGGTGAGTCGAAAACTGAGGCAGGAGTAAAACCCAGTTTTTTCTTTGGCATGTATAAGTGAGACTTGTCTCACTAGTCTTGAATCGTTGCATATGGTCCAAAGAGGGTACTGAGAAAACGAGCTAATTTCATAAGGTATTACTGAAAATCATTCTTGTGAAGAATTGAATTATCTCTCAACCTATCGAAATCGTTTTTTGATAAACCTTATATTTTCTGAAATAACAACAACAAAAAATTACATTTTTTTTAAATGAAAAATTTTTTAGGTTCCACTTCTGATATTTTGGTAAACAGTTTTTTTTCTAATAATACATGAAGTCGAGATGTCATGTGCCGAGTTTCAGACTTATACAATTCATTCTTCACTTTTTGCTCGAGTTTGTCTATCGTTTCTGCATTATATACAGTAGGAGAGGTTGAATCCCATACGAGAAAAGAGCTATTCGGCACCTCATAAAATTGAAAAAATGTAATACCTATCGCAGTAGATAAAAAGGGCACAATAGAGTCTATAATATGTATAATTAGAGGCCATGAGCGCGAACACGTTTGGTAAAACAGCCAATTGATAACTCAAAAACGACAGGCTTCTAGAGGAAGTTTGATTCTACGTGTACGTGCTGTAATGGAAATAGAATTTTCAATCCACTTTTCTACAAAAAAAATCTTAAAAATGTCCCAAAAATGCGGTTATTTTGAAGCAATTTTTTGGATAGAAGAACAAATAATTTTAAAAAAATAGTACAGCACGTACATAGATCAACGTTTTACCTTTCTTTTTAGACCAAATTCATTTCGTTCGGATAAAGATTTCTTCAAATTTTAATGGAAGAGAAATACCACTGCAGTTACTTCGACTATCCATTTAAAGAATCTTCAGGTGCTGCCGCAAACAGTTACATAGAATCAAACTTCCTCTAGAAGCCTATCCTTGTTTGAAATCGATACAACGAACCGTTTTTGAGTTATCGACTCTTTTACTCTAAAAACGGCCAAAATGTTATCGCGCTCATGGCCTCTAAAGCTTGAAATGATCTATAATTATATTATCAAACCGTTGCAATGCTTTGACACAAATCGTCTTAGTTTTTTTCTTCATTTTTGCTCTAACAGGTATGATTTTCGTTTTTCTTCACATGTTCGTGAATGAGTCGTGAAAAAAACTATTAGGTAGCAGAAGAGAAAGGAATTATTGTGATTTGTGGTTTCTATTACAGGAATACTCACCTGTTGAGCACTTAGTCTAATGAAACAGTATATAATTCTAGTTTTTCCAAAGTCAACTTAATTGTTTATATGCTCATGCGTATATTGGAATAAACAAAATTAAAGTACAAGGCTATTCATCCATGGTGTGAGTCATTTTTCATTATTGTCACTATGAGAAGACAGTCTTCCAAAATGATCATTAATTTCAAATTTACAAAGAATTTTCTGTGCGAGTTAATGACAGGTAATTGTAGCTAATGATCCTCATAAACAAATAATTGATTATAAAAAAAACTGGTACTATAAAAAATTATTACAAAACTCACTTTGATGAAGGGGTCTTTTGTTTTTTCGAGGTTTGTCAGTGTTGGCCAAATTTATAGTTTTCCATTGTAAATAAAAGTATATATGAATTTGGTGTAATACATATACAGTGACCGCCAAAAAGTATGTACTTTATTTGTACCTACTGTATTTTATTTTTTGTAGGTTGCAGTGGCTATTGGAGTATCAGGGGCATGTCGTAGAGAAGAGTTGTGGAAATTAAAAATCGATTATTTATAGGATTTAAATTCAGCTCTACTGGTGAAACTGGATAACACCAAAACAAAAAAGCCAAGAACGTTCACTGTAACAGGAGAATTTTATAATATATATAAAAAGTATGCTGCTCTTCGACCCATTGACTTGCAAGAAAAGCGTTTTTTTTTAAATTACCAGCACGGAAAATGTACCAGACAGGTAGTCGGTATTAACAAATTCGGCAGTATGGCTAAGAAAATTGCAATTTTTTTAAAATTGAAAAATCCTCATCTGTATACAGGTCACTGCTTTAGACGTTCTTCGGCAACAATTTTAGTAAATGCAGGAGGGGACATATTAACCTTAAAGCGCCATGGAGGATGGCAATCTAGTAACGTAGCAGAAGGATACGTCGGAGAGTCAATCAAAAATAAAATTAACATTGCTAATAAAATCGTCAACTCTATTGAAAAACCACTCGAACTCTTTACCGAAATGGAGACAGAAAATGCACCATATATTAATCATCAACCTTCAACGTCTACAATTAATATAACAGAAAATTTACTAAAAAGAAATGACTTTCCGGGTTTGACCATACAAAATTGTACGAATTTTGCAATTAACTATAATTTTAAATGAATTATTGATTTGTTAAGAGTTAGGATAGGTATTTTGGGATATTTCAGTTTTGCAAATCATAAAAATAAATATTAAGTTACATTACTTGTATTCTTTGAATTTGTGCAGTTGTAGAAAAAGTATAGTGTGCAACATGTGGAAAAAGTACTTTTTTTCACTCGTGTGTTTGCGGCACTCGCCTTTTACGCTCGTGCCACAAACATCCACACTCGTAAGAAAAGTTGAACTTTTCCCACTTGTTGCACAATATACTATTCTCAAACTTTGTATATGTGTATAAAATTGAATTCTAAGCAACTTTTTCAAATAATTTTTTTCGATATCTTGCCATTTTACTCGGCTTTTTACCTATTCATAGTAATTTTTTTCAATTTGCCGCCATACCAGCGATCACGTGACATGTGTCAAAATCGATTTTTAGGTTATCCGACATGCACAAACTTTTCCCAAGAATCTTTTTTCCAATACTCTGATAATAAACTTCTTTCCCATATGGTACATACTTTTTGGCGGTCACTGTATATATATATATATATACAGTTGTACTGCCTGCATGCCCATAATGCGCATTCGTCGTACAAGGGACTATATTCCGTAATATATTCAGTGATAAGGATCTCAACATGAACATTCGCGCAGTAAATGAGAATTTCACATGTTTAGCTATGTGGACATATGGATGTGAGGACTGAGATCGACGGGTCAATCTCAATGAGACCGCTAACGGTGGAACGATTGATGATATTTCGGATAAGCATCGCCCAGGAAAATATCTATAAAATAGAGACAGATCGCCAACCTTTCTGCGATGTTCCAGAGAAGTGAGCGAGCTTGTGAGCGAAATATCGCCGACGAGACGAATGGCTCTCTTTTGAACCGAATCTAAAAGTTTCAATGTGTATTTGGGTGCTGCACTCCATATATGGGAACAGTATTCCAAAACAGGTCGGATCTGTGCCTTATAAATAATAATCATTTGATTCAAATTTTACGCTTAGGTGAACCACGGAGCAACCAAAAAATTAATCTGAATTTCCACTTATTTTAATTGGATTTCAATTATCTTCTATAACCTACGTGCTCCGTGCAGGTAAACATACTAACTATCCTAATTAGGATTTGATAACAATAACATTCTATTTTATTGCATTTGACGACTAATATCTCTTTAGGAACATATACTGAAAAACGGGGAAATATGTACAATTTAACTTCATTAATGTTTTTTTTCTACGTTCATGCAAAAAACAAAACTTTATTGAACTATATTTGGTGGAAAAAGAAGCTCTTTATGCACTGAATAAAGACTTTATTGCACTCATCTGTCATTCTACTATAGCGTTCTGTCATCATGACAGACAAACTTTCAAATCGACGCCAAATTTAGCCCATTTTCTGTGAGATTGTGTTTTAAATAGTTGCATGTTTCATCATATTCATTATATAATGGACTATGAAATTACTAGAAAATGCAATTTGTTAAAAATGTTGAATATCATCTTAATTACACAAAATGTTTTTGAATTACTTTTAGCAGATAGATTTAAACAAACAATGCCTTCCTTACAGTTTAGTGCCACCTAAATGAAACATTTTCTGGTTTTTGCATTAACGTAGAAAAAATATTGTATGAAACTCGTGCAAAAAGAGTTTATTGCACTCGACGTGAAATTGTCCAACGAGGCCATACTTTTTGCACTTGTTGCATAAATAACTATTATTGTATAATTGTCAACCGAAGAGTATCAAGAAACTGGGAATAAACAGTTTTTTCGAAGTCAAAATACCTTTCTCTCCACACAATAACACAAAGTAGAAAATATTAGGCAATTATCTAAAATAAAACAACTACTTTCCCTCACAGACACTAAATAACATCTGACTTCTATCTGTGCAACGCTCCTCAAGAAGCTCCCTGTTTTGGTACATTCAATTTAGATAACAGATGATTTGAGATGAATTAGCAAAGCCTTGAACAAATAAAATTATAATATGCTACCTGTGCAGAATATTTTTCTTAGGACCAATTTCATGATTGAATTAAAAACTCATTTTGAGTTTAAAATTCCGGTTTAGTTGTTGATCAATCTCCTAATGTCATGTATGATGACAGAGGTATATATTTTTAAACGGTTCCTTAGTTAAATACCAAATATTCCGTATTTACAAGACTGAAGAATATTTTAAAGACTTGCTTGGCAGAATGTTATTTGAGAAATGATTAATTGATGTTAAATTGAATTTCACATCAAAAAATAAAGGCTAAATTCATCAATTTCATTTTTATTTCTTGCTAGAAAGGTCACCATGTAAACAAGAGTTTTCTCAAATCATTCATTTAAGTTATAAAATATGTTCGTGTTAAGTAAGTTAATAATTAATAAACTTGACCGTGATCCAAATAACAATAATTATTACGTATACAGATGTAATACCCGCTATGAACAGAACTTTCCAAGATGTTTCAAAGAATGCACGGGCTAGGTTGAATCTTTTAGAAATTTTTTGAAATTAGTTAATACAAGGATAAAATGTAATGATTAATTTCAGATTACCAACATATTCAGATTTCTAACATTTGCTTAGGCATTTTACAATTATTATTGCAATATGACTTCATTACAAAGCTATCGACGCAGAAGTACTTTTTCTTTTTTCATTCATGAGATTTTATTTTACTGTTGTAATAAGTTTTATTGATATAATAATGTTGGAATGTCTTCCGTTTAAATTAATATAGTAGGTTCTATATTATATCCAATATTTTGAGCTGAAAATATACCTTATAGTATCTTAGATTTAGTTGAGGAATGGTAAAAATAACTGAACCACTCTAGTTCTATTGCAGACGTTTCAACTTGTATAAAGCCATCCTCAAGACAAGTTAAAGTAAATTCCCTGTCATAATAACATGTACATTTTTGTTCGAAAATATGAATAGGATATTCTTTAGTCACTATTTTCCATCGTTCAAGATCCTCTTGTCACCTCCTGAAGTTTATCTTACAGCCGCAGATGATTCCACATCAGATTTTATGAATATCCTATTCATATTTTCGAACAAAAATCAAAATGCAATGCCCACGACAGGTCCATTTCAAAAAATAACTTGTGTTACCGGAGAAGAAATATTTCCAACAATTTCACCCTTGATGTGTATTATTGATTCTGAAGAGCCTGCTTTCCAATTATTTTATCAATCTCCCTGATGAGCTTGGCAAAGCGAAATAGATTTTCGTCGACCAAAATGTATTGGGGATTAAATGCGAGAGAAGCGAACCTCGCTTCAATGAAAGGAACGATTTCTGTGGTGATATTTTTCATTAACATTCTCCTTATCTTATTTAATGAATTTTCAATGAAAACTAGAGAAAATTAAAAAATCAACTATCTGAATGAAAATGCGAATTTTCGCTTTCAGATTTTTTTTTTTCAGTTAGAGTCTTTTTACAATATCTATCAGATGTAGTTCAATGTTCAGCGTGGCTTTTGCCAGGAAGTAGTTGTTTTCTGTTAATTACCCCCATTACCCCCAATACCCCCCCCTTGGACGATTTTATTATGGAAATCGAATGTATTTTGAGATGAAAGAGTTGGTAGAAATTATAAATATTACAGCTTTTCAAGAGTAATTCTTATATGGCACGCAATCGAGTCCTTCATATGTTTCACAAGTCCAAAGAATGATGAATTCGAAATACATTGTCAAATTATTTTCTTGAAAGGTTATTTATTAATGGACAACATTTAAATAAATATTAAATGACTAACATTATCGTATTCCGTAAATAACACGAATGCCATTAACATAATTGCTCTCTAATAGCTTGTGATCCTGAACCTTTCAACTTCGTGAAATCAAAAGAGAGCTTAGTACAGTCACTCGTGAGCATACATTTTTTTTTCGGTCTCCTGATATGCAGTGGAACGCATGTCTTTTCGGTAGCTCAGTTTGTAGACCACTAAACCGGCAATTCAGAGGTCGTGGGTTCAAATCCTGCTCGAGGAGAATCTTTTTTCTGTATGCTGCTGATTTTTTCCAATAAAAAATCATCATCTGACGTTGTTAAGTGTCATTGAGACGTACTCTGATTGCTCGACCTGCTTGAAGTTGATATTTTCAAAAGAGAAAAACAAATGAAGTAATAGTGTTAGAGAGAGATGAACATGTGAAAGTGATCTCGAGCAACTAGAGCAACTAGAGCAGTCTTCAAAGAACAAACCTATAGTATTTGTAGGGAGGAAAGTGCCACTTTTCCTTCCGCAGGATGTAGTTTACTGCCCGACACGAAGCGGAGAGCAGTAAACACCCAAGGGAGGAAGAGGCACTTCACTCCCGTGTAATACATATGATTTTTCGTCCTACCCACTTAATGAACCTTTTTTTTGTAAATTTAAAACGCATCTCAACTGCTTTTGTCTAAAACGGACCTATACTTGCATGATGGAAAGTATAGACAATTCATTCATATTCATCTGAGAATCTGCGTGGTGCAATGGCTAGCGCCTTGGGCTTATAATCCGAAGGTCCCGGGTTCAGCTCCTGGCTATTGCAACTTTTTTTTTTAGAACATTATTTTACTTTTCTCTTGTTAGTGATTTGAATTATTGGACATTTAGATACTTTTGGATTGCTATTGAGTGATTTTCTCATAAGTAATGTTATGTGCCTATTTGAATGAAGTGTCGATCTTTTTTTTCTAAGAGCTGCGTTTGTAGAAAAAATAATGTATGTATTTCGAGCACAAAGTGTTATTGTCGTTCTCCAAAGATTATTATTTTTGTCGAGCGACAATCAGTCACTTTGCGCTCTAAATACACAAAAAGCTATCAAAGAACTAAAGTAGAAGTAACATTCATGTTTGATTTTTACCAGAATACAGGATATATAAGATGTTCTAGAAATTACGGAAACAATTTGATTATAATAGATTCACAAGTTTCATCGTTTACAACTTACTTGAAATGAGGGGGAGGAAAAGTATGAGTTTCCTCCCTGGTTTGAGGGAGGAAAGTGTGTACTTTCTGTAGGGCTAGGAGGAAAACTCATTTACTTTCAAGTCATGTATTTCTTGTAATAATTGTTTCGGGTAATTGTTCTCAACTTTCAACTTCGGCTTTGAGGACTAAATCCTCATTTGAAACTGCTTTTGTTGCTCTACGATAAATCACCTTGTTGTCACCCAATTATTATCGTAGCTTTTGGCGCAACTTGTTAGCATCTAGTCTCTGTGGTCTAACTATAGTAACTATAGTAACTATTTCAAGCGGAAATCGTTGCAATACACCATTGTGCACAAGAGCTAATAAGGCACGATTTTTCACGAAAAAACATTGCCATATACTCAGATAGCCAAGCTGCGATAAAAGCAGTCAACTCAATGCAAGTTACCTCAAAACTTGTTTGGGACTGCATAGAAGCCCTAAAAGAGCTGGGCAGTCAGAACAGACTGACACTAGCCTGGGTACCAGCACACACAGGTTATAGAGGCAATGAAGAGGCCGATACACTAGCCCGAGAAGGAGCAAGTAAGGCCCTGAATGGCCCAGAACCGTATTGCGGTATAGCAAAAGCTGTACTAAAAACAAACACCAAATCATGAATTCAACAGAAGTCTCAAGAATGGTGGAACAATGCACCAGGGATGAGACAGGCCAAAGAGTTTATCAAACAACCGCAGCCAACATTCACAGACTATCTACTAAGCCAGAAGAGGAACACTACTAGAATGGTAGTAGGACTTCTCACAGGGCACTGTAGGCTCAACAAACATATGAGTACAATAGGCCTGGCAGAAGAAATGCTAAGCAGGTTCTGTCAGGAAGAAGAGGAAACATCAGAACACATACTATGCCACTGCGAGGGCTTGTCAAGGCAAAGGTTTCTAACGCTGGGAGAAGAAAAACGAAGAGCTCCCAGATTCATGGGAGTTCTAAAAACTAGCCTGTGGAGTCTCGTAAAGAAGACAGGGCTAGACAAAGAACTCTAAATGATCTCGAGGACAAACAATAGATCTGAAAAGGTCGCGAAAGTCCCTAATATATAATCTATAACTATAGTCTAGTTCCTAAATTGTAGATAGTGACTCATCGTACATTTTCAGGTTTTTATGAGATTTGAAAGTGAGGAGAGGATGTAAGAAAATGGCAAAGTAAAACTTAATTTAAAACCTGAGTACCTAGCTGATTTCTGTTACATTTCTTGCCCTGTTTCATATGAATTATAAACCGTATAACCTATGAGTCACTATCTACAATTTGGAACTAGACTGTCCCAGTCATAAATTTGGTAAATTCACTTAACATTTTCGCACCGGTGTGTCTTGCTTTCGTCGAAAAACTCCAAGGTTGGAGAAAACTGTGAACGGGTACATTATTCAAGAAACTTATGTCACATAAGGTACTAGGAACGTTTAGGAGAAATATCGATTAAGTTATGTTCATTTATCTCATTCTTATATAATATCTTAGTGGGTCAATGTCAGCCAGCCGTTGCAGGAGAGAAGAAAGTATCAGTTGATTAATCGCTTTCAGGCAATTCTGATATCTCGCGGTCTTCATACGCGTAAAACGTTGAAATGAACGCAACATTTTTAACACGCTTTTATCAGCTTCACCTGTATCTAGAGAAACAAGATGTCCTGCACTACCAGGACGACGCTTATTGCCATAATCCTATACAATAGGAATAAATGGGTCGAAAATCCATCAGAAAACAACTACTTTCCTGGCTAATACCACGACGAACGTTGAATTACATCTAAAGAATTTTCGTGCAGAGTCCTACAAGGATGTCTCCGCAATTGCTAGTTGCATGGAAATGTTCATTGAAACATTTGGCCACCTATAGATCGATTTCTGGGTTCTTGCCCTCATCAGAATAGAGTAGGTCTCTGTAGACAATAACTAATGTCTGCAACAAACGATTCAACAAAATCTCCATGTGAAGGCAGAAGCTGAGACACCTGTATCTATCTACGTGTGACCCATTTAAGATGGAAGCACCCTTGTGAAACTTACAGTTTTCAACCGTTTGGAATATATTTTTTTTTTTTTTTTTCGGTAGGTTTGATTTTTCAAAAAGTCTACTAGGACTTCAAATTTAATGAATAACTATTCATTTCCAGGGTCAACTTATTTTATTTCTCAAGGTCAAAAATCTAAAAAAATACTAGTGATTTAAAAAAAAATGACTACGCCACTGGATTCGCGATATTTTCAAATGGTTCACATGTGAATTATGTTGAAATGCATCAATGAATAAAAAAGTTTTAGGGGACTAAAATTTGAAAAATATGCCATCTAATTAACCCCAATTCAATTTCAGAACTTTAATCAAAACATTGACTACACCGCTGGATTAAGGGTGTCTCAAAATATCACTGACTATAATTTCATTTAAATCTGTTGATAAATAAAAATTATGAGATCAAAAATTCCATTAACATATTTTTCAAATTGTATTATCTTATGATTTTTTTATTCATGAACAGATTTCGATGAAATTTTGACCATTCCGGATTTTGATAAAAACTCTAAAATTGAATTGGTGGGTTGATTAAACGGAATATTTTTCAAATTTAATTTCCTTGCGACGATTAAAAATTGGTATGTGGGGGGTTTTCGGGATCGGAGATCTCGATTTTTTAGTCATAAAAATTAATAGTTTAAAAATTAAAGAACATGTTTTACTTCCAACATGGAGTAAAAAGTGAAAAATAAATGACAATGTCATTACGCAAATGTAAAAAAAAACGTAGGGTGCTTGGTGCTTGACAAAGTTCTCTTGGGCTTTTGAACGCTCAGTATTGTTAAATTAAAAAAATAACCCTACAGCACCACTTCGGGTGGCCGGCGTGCACTCCACGCTAGCGCTAGACGAGATTGGTATCTAGACAACTATAGGAAGTAACTGTGCAGTCCTGCTGCACTTAGATCTCAAAACTTTCGTTGAAAATTTCACACCTCACTCTTTCAGCCAATCAAAAAATTGGTTTTCATTTAGTTGCCATGGCAACCCAAAAAATTTCCGGAAATTTTTATCCTCCTGGGTACCCTAGGCGAAATTAATAAGTGGAAATTTTTCTGTCAAATATTTGACATGTGATAGTTAACATTTTGCTTTTATGTACAAATGGAATGTTATTTTTCATATGAAAGGAGATAATATTTCATAATTATATATTCACTAAATATTTCGAATGTGTCTGAAAATATTTTGAGAACTTGCAATTCAACGATGAATAGGTCCATCGGTAAAAAATGTATATCAATCAAATCTATCTATGCTTTTGACTTGATGAACTTAATATTTGAAACAATTTTATTCAACTTATCTTTTCGTGAATACTGGGCTGAAATTTGCAACAATTCCTTTCCACATCACTTCCCAATAGACAATCCGCATTGTCCAGTCAAAACTATTTTGGTTCTGCGTGATGTGCAATGCAATTTTAGGTTGAAAATGTCGCAAAATCAGTCATTATATCAACAAAAACCATTCATGGCCCACTGATATTTCAACTTGTTTTCTCTCAGAATAATCTACAAGTCAGTTGAATTAACCATTAATTTAATATATTTTGGTGTGAAATTTTCTTACCGAATCCCCCGCGTGCTTGAATTAATTGCTGGAAATTTATCTCGTACATAAATTTTTTAAGAAAATTCATGTACTCGAAAAATTTCAATAATTCAAGCACTAGGGAGATTATAAGTGAATATTTTATTTTCGAAACTTCATGTATATTTTATTACAAGATGTGATACAGAAACTAATCAGAACAAGAGTTGTAAGCCAAGAAATCTTCAACGTAAATCATATTCTCCACTAAAGTTGCTTCCAGCATTTTTCCGTCGACAAAAATAAGGTGTTTTTCTTAGAGTTTTTTGAATGTTTTAGAACTCATATTTTGCTATAAAGGAATCCAGTCGTGAGATTTTATGTTGAATTAGTATGTCAAAAGTGTTTTCGAACTGAAGCACAGGTTGCAAAGATTACTTTTAATTTGAGCTAATAAAAATATAAGTCATAAATCATTTATTTAAGAACCCGAAAACGGGACAATAATTATATTTCATCTCTACTTTCAAGTTTGTTAAAACCAACGAAAATTTTTTCTATAAATATATTCATACATTGTCGTTAATTATGGAAATGTCATCGAACAGGTTATTAGCCTACTTATTCATAAATTCCAATGAATCATACCATTCTCAAATTTTCCACATGCACCTGTTTGCGAGGTGAGATACGGTTATTGATTTTGCTTATTGAAATGGTAAATGGAATCCATGATCGAGGTGGGATCCTACGAGTAGGTATATGAAATTTTTTACGAGTGGGAAATGGGTCATTTCATGTAAATTGTACACTATACTTTTTCTACGGCCATCTGAATCATAAAAAAATCTGTAATAATTTTAATAAAACCTTTTATCATAAGCTTCTTACTATTAAATAAGTATTATTAAAATTCCAAACTATCGGGGCGAATATATTCAAAATAATAGCATATACCTTTAAGGAACTATTGGACCTAATCTACACTAGGTAATCCAAGGTAGCTATGGCTGTTTGGCCGTCAGAAACTAGTTGACAACAATAATTAATGAAATTTGTGAAATTGGGCATATATCCAGATAACGAATTCTTGATAACTATAAATTTGATTTAAATAGAAATGAAAAGTGATGAAGATTGAACGGAGAAAATCGTGGATAGTGCAAATATGAAATTTCTTTGACATAGTTCAAAGAAAGAAAAAGGTATTCGTTGCTTCACGAGGATTGTTTATTTATTTTGAATACAAATCTAAGAAAATGAAAAGTTACTTCGATGGACTAGTTATTCGAAAGTCAAGTCAACATTAATAATAATAATATTGACCTCGGTGAATATGTTATTTTAATATTCGCTTCAAATTTTCCATTTCGCGTGATGATGTGAAGAAAAAGGGATTTCGACTCAGTTGAAATTATTCGTTTCATTTGTTTGAAACTCAACTCTCCGGTATACTCTTTGAACTTCGTTCGAATGATGAATCAATAAAAATATGCCAAATTTTTATATCTTGATTCCGTAAACTATTAGTTTTTCTAAGGTCGTTTTTATGAAACTATGTCCATTTTCAGATATTGGTCAGAAAATCAGGCACGTTTTTGGCATGGAGTTTTTGGCATGGAGAATATTTTTTTGTTTCCATATCAAAGAACATGTTTCGAATTTTTTTATGAAAAAAGTCTCTTTCAGAGTCATTTTTGAAATAAAACGCAGGCGAAATATAACTCTGAAGATGTTGACGTTGACTCTTTCTAGACCACGAGATTTTCAGTAAAATATGGCGCCACATTCAAATTTTGAGTTTCAACAGGCGAATAATGCATTTTCACTTCATATAATGCATAATGATGAACTAATGTAATAATAATGAATGGTGGAAGAGTTAATTTGTTCAATTTGAGTTTGTGTATTGAACTCTTACGAATTGTACAATAAAATTAGACATGAAAGTATATGCAATAAATTTTTCATTATATATGAATCCGGTATATCCGCCTTAAAACTTATATTAAGAAATATTCTTGGAAATGGCGTATCGCATTTACTGAAATCTTTATGCTATGATGTAATGCTTGAAAGCATTCAAATAGTATGAAATGTGGAAATTAGAATATATGATTTGAAGCAATTAACCTTCGAACAAGTGCATTTGTCACTTGAAGGTTCATCTTTATGAATACACAGAGACAGATATTATAATATTCATTGAAGGAAATTATATGAGAGTCGAAAATGAACCGTAAACACTCGTAATAATCCCAGGTAATTCGGTTTCCAGATTGACAAATGGTCACTTCAAAATAATATTTAAAATTTTGATTTTTGTTCGAAAATATGAATAGAATATTCATAAAATCTGTTGTGGAATCATCTGCTGCTGAATGACAAGCTTTAGTCGCAGATGATTCCATAACAGATTTTATGAATATTCTATTCATATTATCGAACAAAAATCAAAATACAATTCCCATGACAGGTCTATGTCAAAAAATAACTTTCAAAGTGTTGAAGAAATATTTCCATCCATTTCTATCCTTCATATGTATAATTGCTTCTGAAGAGCCTGCTTTTCAATTCTGTCAATCTAACTAATGAGATTGGTAAAGCGAAATAGATTTTCGTTGACCAAAATGTATTGGGGATTAAAGAGAAGCGAACCTTGCTTCAATAAAATGAGCGATTTCTGTGAGTGATATTTTTTAATAACATTCTCCCTATCTTATTTGATGAATTTTCAATGAAAACTAGAAAAAATTTAAAAAATCAACTATCTGAATGAAAATGCGAATTTTCACTTTTTGTTTGAAAATATTAACAGGATGTTCATAAAATCAGTTATGGAATCATCTGCGGCTGAAAGACAAACTTTAGTCGCTATTTGCCATCCTTTCAGTAGATTTTTTGTTGGAGAATGTTCCTTTTTCATCGATAATATGCTTGTGACAAATTGTATTGCGTCTTTAGGTAGGTAGCTAGGATTTTCCTTGAGGCTCGTTACTAATAAATTTTGTAGTTTATGAAAAAATATTCAATTTTGAGGACTTCATTTGGCATTTTAATGATACTTCAAGTCTATGTGAATAGCTATTTATGTACCAAGTGAGTTATATAAATCCTAACCTCGGGCCCTCGGGCCAAAGGCCCTCGGGTGAATGTTGCCCGATGGGCGTTTTGATCTAGTAACGCTTGTGATGCATACAAGATTTTATTTTTCACGAAAAATTTATCTTAAACGACGTTGTTTACTTCATAAATTTCTTCTCATTTATTTATTTACTGCGTCCTGATCGGCAACTGAGCACAAGTGAGCTTCTATGCAATTGCCATGGAAACATTGAAGAGATTCCTAAGTGTTATTTATTTAATAAAATGACGCTGCATTTTTGTAAGAATTGACAAGCTTGTTAGTGGAGGAAACTAAAAACGGTTGTGTTCATAATAATTATAGAGATAATTCTGAGTAATTAATTTATTGAACTACAGAAAAAACATTTAGCGGGCGTTATGATTTATAATGCCCTTCATAACTCCCCGGGCGTTATGGGTCTGTTAATAGCAACCGTTGCCAGGGTATTATAAAGCAGTAATGGACAACTGAAAAATAAATTATATTATTCAACAAATAATATTCCCAATTTAATAGTATATTATATAGCAAGGGATGTTTATTTCGTAGAGCCCGAGGGCCAATAATCACGTAAGGGATAAAATATCACTTTAGTCCTGCGGCATATACGCTATTTTTCGCACTTCCCAGTATTATAAATTTCAATAATAATACAACTAATTATTTTGATGAGTTATATAAACATGGTACTTGGATTACTCGGTAGGTAACGTCATAGCAACGGTGTCAACAAACTTTTCCAATTCAGTGTCATTTCAGTTAATGTTGACATTAACCGATACGTCAAGAACATGACATCTCTTCACTTTCCTTTAATATTCACTTATCACATACAAATAATCGCCCATTTAGTTTCTTCAATTGTAATAATGTCAATATCATATACAATTTTAATTCAATCAATAAAGATTTATAATGGAATATTTCCTAATTTTTGCCCTAGTTATTAATAGTGTAGCTGCGGTAATGTTTGATTTTTACTTTATGTCCCTAGGGATTTGAAAGGCAACTTTATCTCCCTAGGGACTGAAAGATACATTTTAGTCACTGTTATACGGGACTAAAGTTGCCACTTCAGTCCCGGAAGTGCAAAAATTATATTATTCAACAAATAATATTCCCAATTTGAATAACTTTTTTGCTATGATATATGATATTTCTCATTATTTTCATTCGATTTACGTATAAAATTACATCCAGTCCGCATTTAAAAAAATTCTATGACGCAATGGAAAGCGCCCAAAAATGTTTCCTTCAATATTCGTGTTACCATTTCTCCATCAACTAAAACGGTGTTATCGTGTCCTTGCTCAACAGGTTTACATTTTTTACACACGTATTAGCTTTAATTATAGGTTCTTTCGATAACTGTATGCTTCCAATGACGTGAATAGGTGTATACCTGATCCCAGTCAATGCCAATAACCAAATAATATATCTATTATATATGACCATGACTTATGAAGGTCCCAAATATGTTCAGAATCTGTAGATTAATTATTCATCTGTCTTAAGTTTCGCAATGAAAATAATACCTTCGTTCATCAAAGAATCGAAAAAGCAGTCGTTAGATGACTCATTCCATGAAAAAAATACTTTATATCATTTCCGATTGAGAAATAATTTTGGTACTACTGAATGTTGGACTGAAATTGGACAATTAAATTGCCGTACAGTTTATTCTTTAGCATAGCTTTTAGCGAGATAATTTTAGAAGAAATAATTTAACTTGATCTTGACTGCACAGACAGCACACAACATACTATGAATATTCTCACAAAGTTCACAACATACCTCCTATCGAATATTCTACAGAAGATCCGCAGAAAGTGATAAGTATGTTCTGGATATTCTAAGAATGTTATCCAGGAATGATCATAGAATATATTATTTGAATATTCTTAGAACTTTTTAGGATATTTCACAATATTCCGTGGATGTTCTCAAAGGATGATCATAGAATATAATATTTGAATATTCTAAGAAAGTTCTAGAATATCTTATAATATTCCATGAATGTTCTCCATAAGTGATCACAGAATATATTATTTGATTATTCTGGGAACTTTTCAGAATGTATCATAATCTTCTATGGATGTCCTCAAAGAATAGTCATAGAATATATTATTTGAATATTCTTAGAACTTTTTAGGATATAAAATGTGGAGAGGTTATTTTCAACTTTAATTGAAATTATTTGTTTTCATTGATATAAGGAATGTGTACATAATGAATAATGGGATTAAATAAATCGAACATATAAATGAAAAGAAAAGTATTTTCAACTTCAGTTGAAATTATTTGTTTTCATTAATATTGGTATTTATGAATCCCAATATTTATTATGTGCTCATTTTGAGAATATAATGCCTGAAATGTTCTCAGAATATTCTTAGACCATCCGAGAGTATGTCCCACAGATGTTCTGAGGATATTCTTGAAAATATACTGATGATGTTCTGAAAATATACTTGGGTATATTCTGAGGATGTTTCGATAAAGTTCTCAGAACATTCTAGAACATACCCAAGAATATCCTGAGCATGATTTTGGAACTTGCGTTTCTGTCCCATTTTCATGTTCTCAGAATATTCTCAGAACATTTGGTGCACCTTGTGACAACATTCTAAGAACGTTCAAATGTTCTACGAAACTATTCTGAGAACATTCTCAGAATAATCTTGTGCTGTCTGGGTGCTAGTCATCTCCATTTTTGTAGTTTTCTTTATGATGTAATTGTTATGTAATTTTTTATTGTTGCCTTATGACAAACTTCAAAATAAACGTTATTTTCATCATTATACAGTGTCACACATAAAGTTCGCGATATATGGAAGTTTTTTTTATTAATAGATATAAGGAAAATTTGACTTCACAGTAGTTAGTTTGTGCTTGAAAAATGTGTAAAAAATAGCCTTCTTCCTTTTTTTATGTGCTGCTCTAAACCTGTCAAATTTGACATTTTTTTTGGCAATCTTAAAAAAATCTTTTTTTTTTTTGTAAATTTCGAAACAAGTCAAAGAAAAAAGTTGGTCAATTTCCAATTTTATACCTTTGCACCAAATTTGGACTCTACTGTCACCTCGATTTTTATTCAATTTTTTTAATTTTCCGAATGTTTCGCTCTATCGATTCGAACGAAACATGATCAAATTCCATAATTTTGATGACTACGAGACTTCAATGTCATATCTTGCCCAGAAAATACCCACAATTGTCTGTTACCAGAATAGTTATTTATGCAACAAGTGCAAAAAGTAGGTGTTTATTGCACTCGACGTGAAATTGTCCAACGAGGCCATCAGGCCGAGTTGGACAACACGCCGAGTGCAATAAACTCTTTTTGCACGAGTTTCATACAATATTTTTTCTACGTTCATGCAAAAACCAGAAAATGTTTCATTTCGGTGGCACTAAACTGTAAGAAAGACATTGTTTGTTTTAATCTAACTGCTAAAAGTAATTCAAAAACATTTTGTGTAACTCAGATGATATTCGAAGGAAATAATTTTATTTTTAACAAATTGCATTTTCTAGTAATTTCATAGTCCATTATATAATGAATATGATGAAACATGCAACTATTTAAAACACAATCTCACAGAAAATGGGCTAAATTTGACGTCGATTTGAAAGTTTATGTCTGTCATGATGACAGAACGCTATAGTAGAATGACAGATGAATGCAATAAAGTCTTTATTATAATAAAGAGACAGTTTTTCCACCAAATATAGTTCAATATAGTTTTGTTTTCTGCATGAACGTAGAAAAAAAAATGCACCTCCAGAGATTCTTCTTTGTTGTTGCAAAGTTCATCTAGTTTTTTATCAGTAAATGGACGTTAATATGTCAATAAACGGATAAACGAATTTCTCTTCATTCTTATTACCTGAAATATCATACTTTTCTGTGAACTAAACAATGACCTATAGTTTCATAACCTTGTTGAAATGGCGAAATAATTTTGTTGGCATCTAAAAAAGATAAAAGTTTTGATAACTTATACGACACAACCAAACAGATATATGAAATAGTAAAATCGACAATGTTGAAGTACCCTTCTCTCCAATTATTTCTACCATGTGGAAAATATGAGGCAAACATCTGACAGAAAACAACTACTTCCCTGGCCAATACCACGACGGACATTCGCGGTTCTTGCCGTTCGTCAGTGACAAACTATTCTTCGCAAAATTAATGTGTTCAATTTCCACGCACTGGAATATCTACGTAAAGTTAGTTCGTTCTGGTTAGATCAGACTAAAGAATTACTCACTATCTGGCACTTATTAAAACTCATTAAAAATTCATTAATTAATTATGTGAACGAAATCCGATTAATTCGGGTAATTTTGCTACGGGGTACGAAACGAGAACAAACCATTCTTAAGAGATATCAAACAATATCAATAAAGCCCTTTGCAAAAAATTCATACAGTACTTCTTGATATTTGTTTAGAGTTCTAACGACATTTGTGTATTCGTTTGCTTTTATGGTATTATTCATCGTTAATTGCCTCTTGAGTTGTTTTAACACATTGATGAATTAATAAGTCTGAAGTGGTTATATTCGTTTGGAATATTCGTTATCCAATATTTGTAGAAGTAACATGTCAAATACCATTAACATTAACATTGACAATATAAAAAACCATTAGCGCGTGACTCGATGATGTTGGCGCTGTTTTCAACATAATCGTTCATGATAATAAATAACAAGTAAAGAATACCATCCTGTCCAATTTTTATAAATAATAATGATAATAATAATTTATTGATCACAAATATACCTTGGTGTCTAGATAGGTCAGAAATATTAATAAAATATAAAAACTGTAACTTACTACGTAACAAATATACAGATATACTATTACTTTAGTTTTGTTTTGGTAAAAAAAAAATACGTTTAAAGCTTTTTATTTCTGATTAGAAGAACTTTACCAATAAATAAACAAATCTCAGGGTTCAGTATATACCCAGAGAGCACTGGACGTCCCGAGAATGTCCATTTTATGTCCCATTTAGGTCCGAACGTCCCAGAACCTAATATGGACATCCTGGGGACATACGACTCGGAACGTTTTTGGGACGAATATCCCCAGGACGTCCCTAGGACGTTCAATCTCAGGCCAAATTCATATTATCGACTTACAACTTGTCTTGTGTCTTTTTCAGAAATTTAAAACGTGTTTTGGTTTAATTTTCCGTCATAAATTTCATACATCATATCAATTTTGCATGGTTATTCTGTTCGCGCTAGGTTAGTCAGGTCAGGTCAGGTTTGCTAGTAATTCACGCATTTTCAACTCAATTTGCCTCATTCTTATCTGCCATTGCAGTGACCAATCACAGAGCGCTTATTGCGTTCCTTTTATTGTCGTCTATATTTCAGTGAGTTCACATTCTCAAGTCGTTAGGAAGGCGACTTAAATCAAACTCTTGATAGTTCATGATTTCTCTAACAATTCTCCAATTATTTTTTCCAAAAATAGACTTTTATTTCAAACCTGTGACTGAGTGCAACGTGAGGTCTGTGATTTGTGCCATTTGTGGTCCTGTGCTGTGTCTTATCTCTTGGCTTGTGGTTTCCTAACCTAACTTATAAACCTAATTTCTGGTTGTGGCGGAATTTGAAGTTATTTTCACAATCAAAAGAATACGATGATCTTAGAAAATATGTTACCTATCACGTATTTATTGCTGTTGTGAGCCGTGACTTCTATACTGTTCTATAGATATTATCTCGGGTATTATGTTTTGTAATTGATGTAAATGTTTGTGTCGGAATTTAAAATAATTTATAAATGTTTTTTCGAAAATCACTTTCCATCATTATCCTTTTCACTTTTTCTAGTTGGTATGTCACTTTCTATTGACTAGGACATGAGAATTGATATCCTAAAAACATCCTTAGGATGTCCAAGGGACGTCCATGGAAGACCTCACAGGGACATATGATGGACATCCCCAGAACGTTCCAATTTGTAACATCGGATGTCCCCAGGACATCCCAAGGACGTCTTATGTCCAGTAATGGACGTCTTCAGGACGTCTTGAATGTCTTAGATTTATGTCCTGTGGACGTACTGAGGACGTCTTTGTGTTATCTGGGTAAATTATTCATCAAGACTCATACTTACTCATTCATTCTTTATATCTATTGTAATTCTGGAGACTCTTTTGCAATGTTTATACTCTATGAACTTTCATCGAGCATTTCATTACACCTCAGGTGGATTCCACAGGAAACGGAACTTTCTTGATGTCATATAATCAATGATAAATATTCAATAGGAAAATAAATCAGAATGCCAATCAATTTAATAATCACGAGAACTTTTTCCAAAAAAAAATAAACAAGCATGATACCATCAAATCAATAATAATATCAAGAAATAAACCTGCGTATAATTAACATAAATTTCCATCTATTTTCATGTAACCCCTAATTATTGTTGGCTAACATGCTCTTATGCTATAGCCCATGAAACGTTGCGCTTGACTAAATTTGAATCAAACTTAACCTTACTTTCTCTCTGTATAAACATAACATGTTTTGGATAAAATTACTCCTAAATAATAACAAAATTTATGTTCGTACCGAGTTTTATGAAAACACTAGTCTTTATTGTCAATCCCGGTTGACATTCGAACGAACTGAAAGTTTTTTTCTTTGTTCCAGAAATCGCGAAAATATATGCATATATCAATTTCAAAGTTGCAACAGTGATAATAAGAACAAGACCTTGTTTTGAATACTTGCATTAGTTTCTCTCTCCTAGCTGGAACTCTGCAAACAGTTATTTGTGGCAGTGATTGTTGGAATTCATTACAACAATGGTTTCTGCCTGGACTTCAGATGCAAACAGTGGAATCTCCATTTCAAGAACCTTCACTGTGGGATATCGTCTTTTCGCTGGGAAATATTCGTTGCACTCAAGGTAATTGTTTATGCAAATGAAAGTATACATTTAGGGTTTAGTCTTTGTTAATTTTCGTGACTTTGAGTTGTAAAAAAAAACTTTCTTATTTTCAATTTTTGATTAGGGTAAAAAAAAAATTTACCAACCACCTCTATTGACGATTTTATTTCGTTTCCTAGCAACAATGTGGAAATTTGCTAGTTTTAGAAAATTTAAGAATTAATTATGCATTTATTATACTAGATATGGAAATGCTACTGATATCAATGGAAAGCTGAAAATCTGTAGAATTTTATTTACTTATTTAGTTTTTTCCTCTAATTCTATTATGTCTCTCACTTTCCAAAGCATCATCTTGTTACAAGAAAAAATAGAAGATCGGGCTTATCTCTACTTATGACATATTATTCAAAGTTTCAACTAATCTAATAGGTATATTTAATTCCATATTCTAACATCTAAATGTAATTTGATCATATCCTTGTTCATTGAATATTATTATTTTTTTTATTATTTTTTTATTATTGTAATTTTTCTCATATCTTTTAATGATCTTTTTCTGATTTGGTATTGGCATACCTATGTCTTGTCAAATTCAAACTCTGTCTTCTTCAAATAGTACAGGGTACTCAAAAGATTCTTCTTCCACTAAGCATTAGGAATTAGGTACTTTTATAGATTGTTATTTCTCATAGATTTCACCTGATTTTGTGTGTTTTTAGAGTCTTAAAAATTTCTGAGATCCAGAATCACAACAATACATATACTTACAAATAATTAAAATTATACATTACAACCTATGAGACAATATAATAAACAATGAAGTAGGATTGAAGCAAATATCACAAAATGAACGACTACTCTTCTGACTAATATCCATTACGGATATGAACATCCTAGTGGCCTCCTTGAAAAACATTTCATAACATGAAAATATAGACTATAAACAATCCAGCCTTTCGCAAATTTCTTTGTCTGAAAACTGATGCCATTTTTTCTTTTGCGCCTCTCCTGGTACCCCACCCAACTCGTTAACGGTCCACGTGGCAATGCGACACACCGCACACAGCGTACGTCGATATCCCTTTCTCGAACGAGTAGAGAAGATATTGTAATGCCCTCTCAACATATAGCAAGCTATTCTTTACGCTATCATGAAACCATCATACCCTAGATGAAAACTTTCCGATGTATTTACTAATATTTTTTAACTTTATGACATATTCGTGAAACTGCGTTTAAGTAGCTGTCTAGTTTTCTCTCTCTCTCTCTCTCTCTCTCGCTATCTCTCTCGCTATCTCTCTCTTTTTCTCTCTGTCGCGCTCTCTCTCTCCCTCTTAAGCATGTTCATATGTTGTATTTCAACCCAATTCGTCTTATTATTTTCGACAACTTCTAACATAAGGAAGGCACAGGATAGCCTGTGCTGGTTCTCCTATATCTCCTATATGTTTTTCTGGGTACCCGTTATGTCGTTGATTCTTCCTAATATTGTCCAGTTCGTTGGTAAAACTCCTATTGGACCATAAGGTAACCCGTCTTGAGTCTCCTTTTCTATTGTGAAGTATAGCATGACACTGACTCCAGGATCCAGGAAAAAACATGACATCTTGAATATCCCTGCTCACTAGAATTGGTTCGAAATTGTTGTAGGTTCCTATTTTTTTAGCTCTGTACTAGTTCCGACTTTAAGAGAGTTGATTTTCAACTTTGAGGTAACAATATTCAAAATAAAAAATTAATGCTTTAAGATGAATCATGGATGGGGACCTAGTTCCTTTCTTATTTGTTTTATATTTTTCTTCGTGGATTTTTTAAAAAATCTGTAATCTGGTTATTAGAAAACCTTCTTGGAATATCAGATAATAAAGAAGATATACACACAAATATATGTACATGCACAATATAGCTATCGTTATAAACAATTACAATCGTATAGTAGTAAACTGCATACAGTAAATAAGAATGACAATGAATGACAATGTATTTGTTCCATTATTAACACGTACAGTGAGTTGATGTTGATCCATAGTTGAATGAGTAATAAGAATTGCTTGTAACAATAAAACGGTGTCAGTTTTCTCTAGGTTCGGAGAATACATTAATTTCTTTGATTATGCGTCTAGAAGACTGTATAATTGATGTCCTAAGTGCTATGACTTTTTCAGGTTTTGTTACTTTGAATGCCTTCTCTTTATATCTTGGCAAGATAACTAACGTATATCAAATACTAATTCTTAAGCCTTCCTTTTCAGTCCTCTTTCCTTACACTCCAAGTCGATAAGTTCCTATTGTTGGAGTTTTTCAACTCCAAAGATTTCATAAATTGACCTCCCATATGCCTCACACTCGGCGAGGAAGAAAAATAAAGTTTCTTCGCCTTCTTAATATTTTCGGCAAATGGGACTTATCTTTTATAATATCCGGAAAAATCAGTTCATGAATCTTAAATGAGTCCCTCTTTGTATAGAGATTTCTAGTACAAGAATGATCCAGATTTTAGAATTTTTCCGAATCTCTTTCGCCAGATTCGTCATAAATGCTGTCTTGTGGATATAAAAAGTTCCCGCTGTTTTCATTCTGGTTATTTTTGTTAGTTCTCGGGTCTTCTGGGAATCTAACTCTGGTTAATTGTAGACAGCATACTTTCTCTTGAATCATTAAATAATATTGAATGATGAATAACAAGAAAAAAAATAGTTTCAAGAATTACTACCATTTTTATCGTGAAACTCATCTACCTCCTCTTCTTAGAACAAAATGAATCCTTTATATCTAATCCTACCACTTTTGTTCAACTTTTGTAATGGACATCAGCCCATTTTGTAAGCCAACAATTTTCTTAATTTTTTTATAAAAAAAAATACGAGTGCAGTGTTGCGAATACGCATCGTTGGCTAAATTCGACGTCTTCAACACCATCATCATATACAATAGAAATATTTTTCACAAAGAAGCTTGACGATATTCGAAGTGCTTCAACATTATTTAAAATCGTCATTACTATCATCATCAAAAATATATAATTACTGACCTGAAATGTATTCATTAGCTTGAGACATGGAAGTCGTTAGCTGTTGTTCTGTTATTACGTTAAGTGAAACTCTATTCAGTACAGAACCATTACATAACACTATAAAATGGTAATAAATCACCTTCATTGGATTCATTAAATTAAGCATTGTAATATGGAAACCTCAACATGCACTGTTGAGGTAATTTCAGTATTGCCCTATCCTACAAAATGAAAATTCGAAAAGTGCTGGATTCATGTATAAATAGTTCAGTAATCATATACATCTCCAACACTTTACAATAATGATAATAATAATAATAATAACCCTGATGGGTTAAACAACTATTGGTGGAAAAAATTCCCCAGTACCCACCACCATTTGGCAAGAGTTTTCAACTCTTGGCTAGATGGGGGGCAGCAGATTCCGGATTGGTTTATCGAGGGACGAACCGTGCTTATCCCCAAAAAACGGAGATTTGTCCGATCCAAAGAATTACAGGCCGGTAACATGCTTGAATTCGTGCTATAAGATGTTTACGCGCATTTTATACGCGCGAATACTCTCCGCAGTTGATCCGGTGTATGAACGGATATATGAGCAAAGAGGGTCAAAGAAGGGGGTCGCTGGCTGCAAGGAGAACCTGCTCATCGACAGATGTATAAAGCATGACTCCGTGCTGTATAAGCGGAACCTTTCGATGGCCTGGATCGAATACCGCAAGGCATTTGATACAACATCGCATGAGCTATCATGCACTTGCTCAGATGCCTTGCGGTGCCCGATTAAATAGTGAGATGCATTGAACAACTGATACCGCTCTGGAGGACTCGCATCACCATAGGATCTGGTCAAGTCACAGTCCAAACAGAGCAGTAATCTTCAGAAGAGGCGTATTTCAGGGAGACTCCCTCCGCCCTCATCTCTTCTGCGTCTCACTATTGCCATTGTCCGTTGCACTCAGGATAACCCGTGGATACAACTGCGGCACCCCCAGCAGCCGGAGGCATAATAAGACCACTCATTTATTTCATATGGATGACCTCAAACTGTATGCCTCTGGAGAAAGGGACCTACATCAGTCCATAAGGGTGGTGCAAAAGTACACGCGTGCTATCGGAATACAGTTCGGGATTGACAAATGTACCACGGTTCATCTCAAGGACGATGCGAGGGATACGGAGAGGATGTTCAGCTCGTAGACGAAAGCATCCTACATCATCTTGGTGCCGGAGAGACGTATACCTACTTGGGACTGGAGCAACGCCACTCCCAAGAGGTAAAAACTATCTCCGCGGCAAGTATCAGCACAAACTCCGACAGATCTGGTCATCAGAACTGTCTCCTTTGGAGTAATAAAATGGACTCAGGAAGAGCTGCGACAACTCAACGTTAAGACTCGAAAAATGATGCATCTTCTTAGAAGCTTGCATCCTAAATCGTCCGTTCCACGGTTATACTTCCCTAGAAAACAGGGAGGCCGGGGTCTTTTGAGTTTGGAGTGTCTACATAACAGAATGGTGCTGGATGGAGCCTGTAAAGTCATCAGGAGTTCAGATCCCCTTCACGACCATAAAAAAGCAGGGATTGAAGCATTTCTTTTCAAGGCGGCAATCCGTGCAGCTGATGAACTTGTTCTCGTATTCGACACTGAACGGGCGGACCCAAACTCTGTCACCGAGTTGGAACCCGTTCAGCAAAAAGCTCACATCAAAGCTGCGGAGACTGAGGTCCTCCTGCAGCTGCACAAGGATAAGCCAATGGATGGGGTCTTCTTATCCAAAAACCTAACCTTTGCTTTCCTCAGGTCAAGTGAGCTGAAGTCGGAGACCGAGGAATTCATAATGGCTTGCCAGGATGGTGTCCACCGTAGCCACGTGATGGGTATAGAGGTCCCCGACACTAGATGCAGAGCGTGTCGTGGGGCGCCTGAGACCCTTATGCATTTGCTGTCAGCATGTCCAGCATATTCGCATATCCACAGGCATAACGCGGCTCTACGAGTGTTGTACTACCTTCTACGACACTCGTACGGTATAGACGAGACACTGGTGTTGCCTTATGCTCCGAGGAATATTGAGTCCGTTGTGGAGAATGGGAAGTGTCGAATTTATTGGAACTACTCATACTCAATAAGCTTGATATAGTCCTCTTCGACTATCAAAGTAGGACGATATTCGTCATAGAGTTTTCGGCTCCTGGCGAAACGAACATCGTCCCAAAAGAGGAGAAAAAACGGACCAAATATAGAGAGGTACTCGTTGAACTCGGCAGGCTCTACCGAAACCATTCTGTTAAAATGGTGGTTCGGATCATAGGGGTTCATGGTGGAATGATGGACACGCTGCTCTTCAATCTAAAAATCATATTGGTTTGCCGTGGTGCGGCAGAAATATTAACCGGAAAAATGCAGAAGGTCGTCTGGGTAAATGACACCAGCGCCCCCTAAGGCTGTCAGAAAATCCTGCAGCACCACCTCGGATATGAATGGAACTAATATTGTGTCCATTCAAAGCAAAACATTTTTGAGTACCTATACAAATAGATCGAAACTAACGTTTTACCAATCACATCGATAAACTGAAAATTAAATGAATTTACGTTTGCAATAAATCATCAACAGTTATCAAGACCAACTGAGCATTAGATTTGTCTACGCATATGTCCTATAATCTCTGGGGAAATACTGTGAACAATGGAAGAGTTTTTACGAAACAGAAAATAATAATTCGCAGTATGTTCAAGTTATCTTTACAAGAATCGTGTAGGCCATGCTTTATTTTACAAAAAATTGCATATTTGAATGCCTAATGCTCGGCAATAAAAATTCCTCCAAATTCCAAAAAATGCACATTTCCACAATAATTATATCCAGAAACATAGCTCAACAAAATATGAATAATATTCTTCAATCAACTGCCAGAGAGAATGAAAAATCCCAATAAAATGAGATACATGAGCAGAGTGAAGTCAATACTTTCTTCCAAAGGCCCAAATATAGCATTGAGGAATTTACGTCAGACTGTGATGTGGATCAATTTGTTTGATGTTTTGAGTACCTAAGAATTTGTAAATATTATGTCTTCATACCAATAGTGTGATATTAATTTTTGTTCGAAAATATGAACAGAATATTCATAAAATCTGTTGTGGAATCATCCTATTCATATTTTCGAGCAAAAATCAAAATACAATGCCCATGACAGGTCTTTGTCAAAAAATAACTTTCACTGCAGAAGAAATATTTCAATCATTTCCATCCTTGATGTGTACAATTGCTTCTGAAGAGCTTGCTTTCCAAAACTAGAGAAAATCAAACAAATCAACTATCTGAATGAAAATGCGAATTTTCACTTTCAGATTTTTTCTTTCCAGTTAGAGTCTTTTCACAATATCTATCACATGTAGTTCAATGTCCAGCGTGGCTTTAGCCGGGAAAGTAGTTGTTTTCTGTTAGATATTACATTTTTTATTTTTCAATTTGCATGGAGAATGTTCCCCTTTTCAATAGTGTATTTATATTAAGTATATTTCCCATACAATTCGACTTGTCCAGTTCATTTCTGTTAATGCCTGAAAGGACCAATAAAATATAATTATAATAATTAACAATATAATTATCATGCTAGGAATCGCACGTTAAAAGATAAGACCTCGTTAATCCTTAGCTCGCACAAGTTTCGACTTCTGAGAGTTCGTAGGTGGACGACAGCAGGGTGACGGAAAAACATTTTTTTATTATCCCAGTGGCAACTTTTGATTGTGTCACACTGTATATTGTTTCAGAGTGAATCAGACATAGTTGAGAATGATGAATATAAGAAGAATAATTTTACCAAATATGAAAAAACTAACAAACCAAATTAACATACGAATAATGCAGTGTTCTTCATATAAGAAGATGGCAAGGTCAAGCAATCTGAGATTATTCAAATATAATCAATTAGGGTCTACCTCTCAGAAGAGAATTGTTTTTTTATACTAAAGCGATATGAATGTTGTGCCAATAAAAAAAAAAAACTCTGAAATTCTGAGAAACTTATCGATTTTTTATTTCAGCGTCACTAATGGATGCCAAAAAATGATGATTCAACAAAAAACATCAACCTCAACATTAAAACATAACCGGATTACTGGACTGTTTCATTCTCTGCATAATGGATTCAGATTAGATAATTTAATAAAAGTATTCAAGCACATTTGATATTGAATTTTAAATAAGTATACCTATTCATTTCTATATCAGATTTTTGGAGATATAGAAAGTGTGGTAAAAATTAAAATGTGTCAACCACTATTTCACAATATTTGATGGAAGTGCTACAATAATAATTATATGATTTATTGTTAACGTTGCATTAATTTTCAAAAACAAAACAATGAGCTCACGTTATATTTCTTGTAGTTTAAACAATTTGCACTGGAGCGTAGAAAGATCTTCAGAAAAATCACCGTAATATATTACGCAATTGTCATTTCTCATATATAGGGTGTCTATTTCTCAAGTATTTTTTTTATGTTCTGGTTACTACGAAAGGGAAACTCCTATAATGTTCGGGAAATAACGTAAGAACCAAGGAAAAGTATGTCTCAGGAAATGGTCCGTAAATTAGTAACAGGAGCATGAAATTTCACGTAAACAGTGCAAATTCCAAATCGATGTAACAACTTAGTATTTTTCATGATTTTGAAGGGTCCACTTGCAACTTTTTTCGATTAATTTTAAATTTTTTCGATTGAACGAAATTCACATTATATACTAATTCGACCATTCTGAATCGATTATCGATCGCAGAATTTGTCTACCTCTAACCGTTTTCTAGTTGGTCAGCTCTAAAACAGATTTTTGATATTTTTTTGCCGCCAAAAATATTTCTGATATGTTTTCGACATTTTCGTTCAAAGATTCGGAATCAGCACGTCAGAATACGTTTGAAGACAAGAATTTGAAATTCGAAAAATGATAAATGAAAAATCTCAAAAAATTGAATTTTCTACCTTAAACACCCTTTTACGGCTGAATCCTATATCTGAGCATATAAAAATCCTACATTTTCGGAAAGGGCATGAAATTTTACGTTTACAGTGCAAATTTCAAGTCGATGGGACGGCTTAGTATTTTTCATGATTTTTAAGGGTGACCCCTTGCAACTTTTTTCGATTAATTTTAAATTTTTTCGATTGAACGAAATTCACATTATATACTAATTCGACCATTCTGAATCGATTATCGATCGCAGAATTTGTCTACCTCTAACCGTTTTCTAGTTGGTCAGCTCTAAAACAGATTTTTGATATTTTTTTGCCGCCAAAAATATTTCTGATATGTTTTCGACATTTTCGTTCAAAGATTCGGAATCAGCACGTCAGAATACGTTTGAAGACAAGAATTTGAAATTCGAAAAATGATAAATGAAAAATCTCAAAAAATTGAATTTTCTACCTTACACACTTTTACGGCTGAATCCTATATCTGAGCATATAAAAATCCTACATTTTCGGAAAGGGCATGAAATTTTACGTTTACAGTGCAAATTTCAAGTCGATGGGACGGCTTAGTATTTTTCATGATTTTTAAGGGTGACCCCTTGCAACTTTTTTCGATTAATTTTAAATTTTTTCGATTGAACGAAATTCACATTATATACTAATTCGACCATTCTGAATCGATTATCGATCGCAGAATTTGTCTACCTCTAACCGTTTTCTAGTTGGTCAGCTCTAAAACAGATTTTTGATATTTTTTTGCCGCCAAAAATATTTCTGATATGTTTTCGACATTTTCGTTCAAAGATTCGGAATCAGCACGTCAGAATACGTTTGAAGACAAGAATTTGAAATTCGAAAAATGATAAATGAAAAATCTCAAAAAATTGAATTTTCTACCTTAAACACCCTTTTACGGCTGAATCTTATATCTGAGCACATGAAAATCATGCATTTTCGAAACAAGCATGAAATTTTACGTATACAGTGAGAATTTCAAGTTGATGTGACGACTTAGTATTTTTCATGATTTTAAAGGGTGACCCCTTGCAACTTTTTTCGAGTAATTTTAATTTTTTCGAATGAACGAAATTCACAATATATACTAATTCGACCATTCTGAATCCACTATCATTCGCAGAATTTGTCTATCTCTAACCGTTCTTGAGTTGGTCACCTCTAAATCAGTTTTTAGATATTTTTTTGCCGCCAAAAATATTTTTGATGTGTTTTCGATATTTTCATTCAAAGATTCGGAATCAGCACGTCAAAATACGTTTGAAGACAAGAGTTTGCAATGCGAAAAATGAAAAATGAAAAATCTCAGATAATTGGATTTTCTACCTTAAACGTCCTTTTCCGGCTAAATCTTGGATCTGAGCACATAAAAATCATACATTTTCGGAAAGAGCATGAAATTTTACGTTTACAGTTTAGATTCCAAGTCGATGTGACGACTTAGTATTTTTCATGTTTTTGAAGGGTGACCCCTTGCAACTTTTTTTCGAGAATTTTAATTTTTTTCGATTGAACGAAATTCACAATATATACTAATTTGTCCATTCTGAATCGATTATCATTCGCAGAATTCGTCTATCTCTAACCGTTCTCTAGTTGGTCAGCTCTAAATCAGTTTTTAGATATTTTTTTGCCGCCAAAAATATTTTTGATGTGTTTTCGATATTTTCGGTCAAAGATTCGGAATCAGCACGTCAAAATACGTTTGAGGACAAGAGTTTGAAATTCGAAAAATGAAAAATGAAAAATCTCAGATAACTGGATTTTCTACCTTAAACGCCCTTTTCCGGCTAAATCTTGGATCTGAGCACATAAAAATCATACA
The DNA here is from genome assembly GCA_958298965.1 of Chrysolina haemoptera. Classification (NCBI taxonomy): domain Eukaryota; kingdom Metazoa; phylum Arthropoda; class Insecta; order Coleoptera; family Chrysomelidae; genus Chrysolina; species Chrysolina haemoptera. The sequence continues at coordinate 1,209,846 of OY282592.1, forward strand.
TTTTCGGAAAGAGCATGAAATTTTACGTTTACAGTGCAGATTCCAAGTCGATGTGACGACTTAGTAATTTTCATGATTTTGAAGGGTGACCCCTTGCAACTTTTTTTCGAGAATTTTAATTTTTTTCGATTGAACGAAATTCACAATATATACTAATTCGACCATTCTGAATCGATTATCATTCGCAGAATTCGTCTATCTCTAACCGTTCTCTAGTTGGTCAGCTCTAAATCAGTTTTTAGATATTTTTTTGCCGCCAAAAATATTTTTGATGTGTTTTCGATATTTTCGTTCAAAGATTCGGAATCAGCACGTCAAAATACGTTTGAAGACAGGAGTTTGCAATTCGAAAAATGAAAAATGAAAAATCTCAGATAATTGGATTTTCTACCTTAAACGCCCTTTTCCGGCTAAATCTTGGATCTGAGCACATAAAAATCATACATTTTCGGAAAGAGCATGAAATTTTACGTTTACAGTGTAGATTCTAAGTCGATGTCACGACTAAGTATTTTTCATAATTTTGAAGGGTGACCCCTTGCAACTTTTTTCGAGAATTTTAATTTTTTTCGATTGAACGAAATTCACAGTATATACTAATTCGACCATTCTGAATCGATTATCATTCGCAGAATTCGTCTATCTCTAACCGTTCCCTAGTTGGTCAGCTCTAAATCAGTTTTTAGATATTTTTTTGCCGCCAAAAATATTTTTGATGCGTTTTTGATATTTTCATTCAAAGAATCGGAATCAGCACGTAAAAATACGTTTGAAGACAAGAGTTTGAAATTCGAAAAATGAAAAATGAAAAATCTCAGATAATTGGATTTTCTACCTTAAACGCCCTTTTCCGGCTAAATCTTGGATCTAAGCACATAAAAATCATACATTTTCGGAAAGAGCATGAAATTTTACGTTTACAGTTTAGATTCCAAGTCGATGTGACGACATAGTATTTTTCATGATTTTGAAGGGTGACCCCTTGCAACTTTTTTCGAGAATTTTAATTTTTTTCGATTGAACGAAATTCACAAAATATACTAATTCGACCATTCTGAATAGATTATCATTCGCAGAATTTGTCTATCTCTAACCGTTCTCGAGTTGGTCAGCTCTAAATCAGTTTTTATATGTTTTCTTTGCCGCCAAAAATATTTCTGATGTGTTTTCGATATTTTCGTTCAAAGATTCGGAATCAGCACGTCAAAATACGTTTGAAGACAGGAGTTTGCAATTCGAAAAATGAAAAATGAAAAATCTCAGATAATTGGATTTTCTACCTTAAACGCCCTTTTCCGGCTAAATCTTGGATCTGAGCACATAAAAATCATACATTTTCGGAAAGAGCATGAAATTTTACGTTTACAGTGTAGATTCTAAGTCGATGTCACGACTAAGTATTTTTCATAATTTTGAAGGGTGACCCCTTGCAACTTTTTTCGAGAATTTTAATTTTTTTCGATTGAACGAAATTCACAATATATACTAATTCGACCATTCTGAATCGATTATCATTCGCAGAATTCGTCTATCTCTAACCGTTCTCTAGTTGGTCATTTCTAAATCAGTTTTTAGATATTTTTTTGCCGCCAAAAATATTTTTGATGTGTTTCCGATATTTTCGGTCAAAGATTCGGAATCAGCACGTCAAAATACGTTTGAAGACAAGAGTTTGCAATTCGAAAAATGAAAAATAAAAAATCTCAGATAATTGAATTTTCTACCTTAAACGTCCTTTTCCGGCTAAATCTTGGATCTGAGCACATAAAAATCATACATTTTCGGAAAGAGCATGAAATTTTACGTTTACAGTGTAGATTCTAAGTCGATGTCACGACTAAGTATTTTTCATAATTTTGAAGGGTGACCCCTTGCAACTTTTTTCGAGAATTTTCATTTTTTTCGATTGAACGAAATTCACATAATATACTAATTCGACCATTCTGAATCGATTATCATTCGCAGAATTTGTCTATCTCTAACCGTTCTCGAGTTGGTCAGCTCTAAATCAGTTTTTATATGTTTTCTTTGCCGCCAAAAATATTTCTGATGTGTTTTCGATATTTTCGTTCAAAGATTCGGAATCAGCACGTCAAAATACGTTTGAAGACAAGAGTTTGCGATTCGAAAAATGAAAAATGAAAAATCTCAGATAATTGGATTTTCTACCTTAAACGTCCTTTTCCGGCTAAATCTTGGATCTGAGCACATAAAAATCATACATTTTCGGAAAGAGCATGAAATTTTACGTTTACAGTGTAGATTCTAAGTCGATGTCACGACTAAGTATTTTTCATAATTTTGAAGGGTGACCCCTTGCAACTTTTTTCGAGAATTTTAATTTTTTTCGATTGAACGAAATTCACAATATATACTAATTCGACCATTCTGAATCGATTATCATTCGCAGAATTCGTCTATCTCTAACCGTTCTCTAGTTGGTCGGCTCTAAATCAGTTTTTAGATATTTTTTTGCCGCCAAAAATATTTTTGATGTGTTTCCGATATTTTCGTTCAAAGATTCGGAATCAGCACGTCAAAATACGTTTGAAGACAAGAGTTTGCAATTCGAAAAATGAAAAATGAAAAATCTCAGATAATTGGATTTTCTACCTTAAACGCCCTTTTCCGGCTAAATCTTGGATCTGAGCACATAAAAATCATACATTTTCGGAAAGAGCATGAAATTTTACGTTTACAGTGCAGATTCCAAGTCGATGTGACGACTTAGTAATTTTCATGATTTTGAAGGGTGTGACCCCTTGCAACTTTTTTTCGAGAATTTTAATTTTTTTCGATTGAACGAAATTCACAATATATATTCTAATTTGTCTATTCTGAATCGATTATCATTCGCAGAATTCGTCTATCTCTAACCGTTCTCTAGTTGGTCAGCTCTAAATCAGTGTTTAGATATTTTTTTGCCGCCAAAAATATTTTTGATGTGTTTTCGATATTTTCGTCCAAAGATTCGGAATCAGCACGTCAAAATACGTTTGAAGACAAGAGTTTGCAATTCGAAAAATGAAAAATGAAAAATCTCAGATAATTGGATTTTCTACCTTAAACGCCCTTTTCCGGCTAAATCTTGGATCTGAGCACATGAAAATCATACATTTTCGGAAAGAGCATGAAATTTTACGTTTACAGTGTAGATTCCAAGTCGATGTGACGACTTAGTATTTTTCATGATTTTGAAGGGTGTGACCCCTTGCAACTTTTTTCGAGAATTTTAATTTTTTTCGATTGAACGAAATTCACAATATATACTAATTCGACCATTCTGAATCGATTATCATTCGCAGAATTTGTCTATCTCTAACCGTTCTCGAGTTAGTCAGCTCTAAATCAGTTTTTAGATATTTTTTTGCCGCCAAAAATATTTTTGATGTGTTTTCGATATTTTCGTTCAAAGATTCGGAATCAGCACGTCAAAATAGGTTTGAAGACAAGAGTTTGCAATTCGAAAAATGAAAAATCTCAGATAATTGGATTTTCTACCTTAAACGCCCTTTTCCGGCTAAATCTTGGATCTGAGCACATAAAAATCATACATTTTCGGAAAGAGCATGAAATTTTATGTTTACAGTGTAGATTCCAAGTCGATGTGACGACTTAGTATTTTTCATGATTTTGAAGGGTGACCCCTTGCAACTTTTTTTCGAGAATTTTAATTTTTTTCGATTGAACGAAATTCACAATATATACTAATTTGTCTATTCTGAATCGATTATCATTCGCAGAATTCGTCTATCTCTAACCGTTCTCTAGTTGGTCAGCTGTAAATCAGTGTTTAGATATTTTTTTGCCGCCAAAAATATTTTTGATGTGTTTTCGATATTTTCGTCCAAAGATTCGGAATCAGCACGTCAAAATACGTTTGAAGACAAGAGTTTGCAATTCGAAAAATGAAAAATGAAAAATCTCAGATAATTGGATTTTCTTAAACGCCCTTTTCCGGCTAAATCTTGGATCTGAGCACATGAAAATCATACATTTTCGGAAAGAGCATGAAATTTTACGTTTACAGTGTAGATTCCAAGTCGATGTGACGACTTAGCATTTTTCATGATTTTGAAGGGTGTGACCCCTTGCAACTTTTTTCGAGAATTTTAATTTTTTTCGATTGAACGAAATTCACAATATATACTAATTCGACCATTCTGAATCGATTATCATTCGCAGAATCTGTCTATCTCTAATCGTTCTCGAGTTGGTCAGCTCTAAATCAGTTTTTAGATATTTTTTTGCCGCCAAAAATATTTTTGATGTGTTTTCGATATTTTCGTTCAAAGATTCGTAATCAGCACGTCAAAATAGGTTTGAAGACAAGAGTTTGCAATTCGAAAAATGAAAAATCTCAGATAATTGGATTTTCTACCTTAAACGCCCTTTTCCGGCTAAATCTTGGATCTGAGCACATAAAAATCATACATTTTCGGAAAGAGCATGAAATTTTACGTTTACAGTGTAGATTCCAAGTCGATGTGACGACTTAGTATTTTTCATGATTTTGAAGGGTGACCCCTTGCAACTTTTTTCGAGAATTTTAATTTTTTTCGATTGAACGAAATCCACAATATATACTAATTCGACCATTCTGAATCGATTATCATTCGCAGAATTTGTCTATCTCTAATCGTTCTCGAGTTGGTCAGCTCTAAATCAGTTTTTAGATGTTTTTTTTTGCCGCCAAAAATATTTCTGATGAGTTTTCGAATTTTCATACAGAGCTGTGCCGAGCACTGACGACCTAAAACTTCATCATAAATCCACCATAAGCACTAGGGACTGAATTAGGAAATTGCTCGGGAGCACAGTGCTTAGGAGCACAAAAGTGTTTCGAGTGCTTTCACGAGCACTAAGCACTGTGCTTTGGGACAGCTCTGCTCTGGTCAACCAATTTAGTTAATGAACGTCCAAAGTGATGACTCCTCCTCCGTTTAACAAACAAAAAAAAAACGTGTCATTGGACGTAACATCCAATTCCACTTTTATTAGGTATCTAATTAAGAAACGTTTGACTTTTCCAATTTTCAGTTATTAAACAAATGCATTGTATTACAAAATTAGATATTTCGCTAAGCAATTATTTCCATATTAGTCCGGTGGCAGGGAGGGTTTTCGTAGCCGATGAAGCGCGACGGGATATTCTTATGTATTTTGACCCTTTGAATCCGAATTTTGAGGGTGATGAGCCGTGAAAGCATCCGGAAAATTTTTATGGACGATTTTCCGAGGGAAATCGAAAAATCCATTTTTTTCAAAAACAAATGATTTCCTAATATTCTGCATAAAATTCTCTACAAAAAAGATTTCTACAAGTTTTTCTTGAAAATCCACCGTTTTTCAGTAAAACGTGCTCGAAATTCGAAAAAATGCGATTTTCTGAATTTTCAGTGCTCTCTCATTAAGTCACATAATGATATTTTCAGGATCACCTTTTCCCAAATCATTCATATACAGGTCGTATTTTTTATGTCGTACCACTATTGGCATCTCGAAAACGGTAAACGATACAAAGTTGGTTAAATTAGACAAACGTTGCCTATTTTAGTGAACAATGAAATGATGTTTCCAAATCGGAAGTATTACAAACCATTTTCAAAATATACGGGGAAAACTGAAATTACCCATTTTCTTTTCTTTGCGATGGCATATAGGGGCAGAAATGTAGAAACAAATACCAGATAAGATACATATCTGAAGTCGGTAAGATAAGGACTACTTAAATTCTTTAAAAAAAATACAGGTCCGTATTCGAAAAAATAGAGTTGAGGGTGGCCCCGAGGAACAAAACGTCGTTTTGAAAATTGAAGTATAGCACGTGAAATAAAATTCAAAACAGATAAGAAAGTTTCCCGAACACATTTCCCTATTCCTAAAAATAGGGGCGCCAACGCAAAGAAAATAAAACGGGTAATTTCGGTTTTCCCCGTATATTTTGAAAACGGTTCGTAATACTTCCGATTTGGAAACATCGTTTCATTGTTCACTAAAATAAGCAACTTTTGTCTAATTTAACCAACTTCGTATCATTTACCGTTTTCGAGATGCCAATAGTGGTACGACATAAAAAATACGACCTGTATATCTCAACTATGAATAACAGGAGAGACATTCTTGAAAAAGTCATTCGTGTGGATTTTCCGGCACTGAATTTCCCGATACTTTTATCATGCATGGAAACCATTTTTTTATTGGCGAAGCTCACGTAGTGGACAAATTTCTTATAGTGTCAATAAAATCAGGTTCAGCACATATTTTTTCATGAGCACAAAGCATTTCAGTAGCGGAAAAACGGAAAATTTTGCTAAAATGTAAAATAATTTTCCGAGGAAAATAAAAAAAATCCATATTTTCCAAAAACAAATAACGCTTCAATATACTACATAAAATTCTCTACAAAAAAGGTTTCAACAAATTTTTCTTTAAAATAAACCGTTTTCGAGTAAAATGTGCTCGAAATTCGAAAAAAATGCGATTTTCTCAATTTTCTGTGCCCTCTCATTCCGTCACATAATGATATTTTCAGGATCACCTTGTCCCAAATCATTCATATATGTCTCGACTATGAATTACAAAAGAGACATTCTTGAAAAAATCATCCGTGTAGATTCGTGTGAAAATATCATTGTGACTGAATGAGAGAGCACAGAAAATTGACAAAATCGCATTTTTTCGAATTTCGAGCACATTTCACTCGAAAACGGTGCATTTTAAAGAAACATTTGTAGAGACCTTTTTTGAGAATTTTATGGAGTATATTAAAACGTCATTTGTTTTTGGGAAAAATTAATTTTTCGATTTTCCTCGGAAAATTCTTTTACTTTTAGGTGAAATTTTCTGTTTTTTCGCTACTGAAATGCTTTGTGATCATGAAAAATTATGTGCTGAACCTGTTTTGATTGACACTATAAGGATTTCGTCCACTGCGTGAGCTTCGCGAGCTTCGCGAATAAAAAAATGCCGGTTCCATGCAAGGTAAAAGTATCGAGAAATTCAGTGCCGGAAAATCCACACGAATGACTTTTTCAAGAATGTCTCTTCCGTTATTCATAGTCGAAAACGGTGCATTTTCAAAAAAAATTTGTAGATACCTGTTTCGTACAGAATTGTATGCAGAATTTTATGACATCATTTGTTTTTGGAAAAATCTTCCATAAAAATTTTCCGGGTGCTTTCACGACTCATCACCTTCAAAATTCGGATTCAGCGGGTCAAAATACATGAGAATAACTTGGGTGATCCCGTCGCGCTTCATCGGCTACGAAATCCCTCCCTGCCACCGGACTATATACCTTGAATACTTTCTGAACTCTCAATAAATTACTGCTGCTGACATGAATGATATGAAGATCAATATGTAACCGAGTAAACAATGAATAATGTATGCTTCGATTGAAATATCAACGAAGCTAAATTGCGATGGATAAATTCCCATGACAAGTTGGACTACATAACTACTTAAATAATCCATTTTTTATGTTTGAAAATCGACATTAATAGGTATTCTAGCTTCTAGTCGAATGGACGAACCAATAACAAAAATAAAGTAAAAAATAAACCAGATTTGTAGTTGCCCTTGAAATCACCGATTTTGTTCGAGTGTAAACTCAAACTGTTGATAAAGGCGCATTATAAGAAAATATTTTCAGATATACAAAGTGTTTTATAAATGTGTGGCAAATTGAAGTTGAATTTTTCAAATGGAATACCCTGTATTTCTTCGATATTCAGAATAACCCTAATGACCTTAACTTATAACGGCAATATTAGCACCAGTCTTTGGCAGGTTCGGAAATAAATTAATTTTTTTTTCAAAAAAATGTACCTACTTCACGCCTCCCAATTAAAAAATTCATATGTTTTGTGGATTAACCATTTCACTGTATATTAACTGATAATTCCATTTGGGGTGGTTACAGGATGCTACCGTATCATTTTTGAAGGTCGGCATCATACAGGGTCTTCAGAATAAATGTTTGAACTTCGAGAATTTGGAATCGAAATTTCTCAGATTTTGCAAATTGAACAATCTGTACATTTTTTGATGGATCGACGTAGAATTGAAAAACAAAAATTTTTTTGGATTATGATATATTGCTCATTTCTAGCCGTTTTTAAGAAGATATTTATGAAAACTAAAACTCGGGTGGTGTGAAAATCATTATAAAAAAAAATTATGGCGAAATGGAAACTAAAGTAAATGTTCAAAATGTCTTCCACCCTGTTCTATACACGATCTGATTCTTTTTCGGAAAGACATTTCAACTTCTGCCAACGTATCAGGTGTAATAGTGGCAAATACATGTTTTATTCTTTGTTGTATACTCACTGGAGTTGTTGGTGGATCTTTGTAAACTGTTTGCTTCACATGTCCCCACAAGAAGAAGTCGAGTTTGGTTAGATCAGGTGATCTAGGCGGCCACCTGGTGGGTCCATTTCTTCCAATCCATCTTTTGGGGACAGTATGTTGGAGATGATCCTGTACAGTCTGTAAAAAAAGTGCTGGAGCTCCAACTAGCTGAAACCACATTCAGTTTCTACTATATTGGGGTAAATCCACCTGTAACCCAGGCAGTATATACCTTAGGAAATCTAGGTACATCGGTCCATTGAGATGCCCGTTGAAAAAATGTGGCCCTATTACAGTATTGCCAATTATTCCACCCCACACATTCAATGACCATTGGTGCTGGTGGTCTATTTATTTGTTTGACAAATTGTGGATTTTCCGTAGAACAAAAATGAAAATTGTATCGATTCACACCTCATCAGAAAATATAACATAGTTGAAAAACATGGGAACTTCCTGTATTTTATATCTTGCCTAATCGCAAAATTCAATGCGACGTTGAAAATCAGTATCGTTGAGCGCTGAAAACGATGTTTCTTTCAAAATACGTTGTACAGATCTCTCGCTTATACCTAATTCCTTCCCGATATTTTTTTGAATGATATGAGGATGTTCGGTAACAGTCAGTAACACCGCCAATTTCGTTTTCCTCGTTGGTGACAGGTTTACTTCTTTCTTCCTTTTTATACATCGCATTGCCAGTTTCAACAAATCTTTCAAGCAATCTCCTGAAGATTTTTTGGCCGCCTAGATCACCTGATCTAACAAAACTCGACTTCTTCTTGTGGGGACATTTGAAGCAAACAGTTTAGAATGATCCACCAACAACTCCTGTGAATATGCAACAAAGAATAAAAAATCTATTTGCCACTATTACATCTGATACGTTGACAGAAGTTGAAATGTCTTTCCGAAAAAGAATCAGATCGGGTATAGAACAGGGTGGAAGACATTTTGAACATTTACTTTAGTTTCCATTTCGCCATAGTTTGTTTTTATAATGATTTTCACACCACCCGAGTTTTAGTTTTCATAAATATCTTCTTAAAAACGGCTAGAAATGAGCAATATATCATAATCCAAAAAAATTTTTGTTTTTCAATTCTACGTCGATCCATCGAAAAATATACAGAGTGTTCCATTTGCAAAATCTGAGAAATTTCGATTCCAAATTCTCGAAGTTCAAACATTTATTCTGAAGACCCTGTATGATGCCGACCTTCAAAAATGATACGGTAGCATCCTGTAACCATTCCAAATGGAATTATCAGTTAATTTACAGTGAAATGGTAAATACACAAAACTTATGAATTTTTTAATTGGGAGGCGTGAAGTAGGTACATTTTTTTTTCAAAAAAAATTAATTTATGTCCGAACCTGCCAAAGACTGGTGCTAAATTGCCGTCATAAGTTAAGGTCATTAGGATTCTGAATATGGAAGAAATACAGGGTATTCCATTTCAAAAATTCAACTTCAATTTGCCTTACATTTATAAAACACTTTGTATATCTGAAAATATTTTCTTGTAATGCGCCTTCGTCAACATTTTACACTCGGAACAAAATCGGTAACTTGTATGGTGTGAGTGCTATAAAAGCCTGACGCACTGTTGCAGGACCCTGTATAGAGACACCCAGCCAAATAATAAAGAAGATAAAAAGTGATCGAATGAGTTGTTCCCGATGCTCTGAAACAAAGAAGACTTGAAACAGAGGAATTTCTTTCATCAGAACTAAGATGCCTAAAAACCCTTCTGTACCGACTTATACCTGCAAATCTGTAGGATAAAACGAGAGACATTCGCCAACTTGATTGCGAGAAAACAAATTAATCCGTGGACTGTTTTTCGAATATCCCGCGACACTTGAGTGCACCGCCACCGTCGGTTTTCTTGTTAGGGTTAATTTTCACGAACAGAAGTTTGAAGTTTTGCCCACGATTCACGAACATGAAATTAATAAAACAATATAATTATTGGAATATACGGAATCACTGTCCCCAATCAGTTCTATTTGTTACATTTTCGACATGATTTATTAATTTTTTTGCTGAAATATAATTAACTCACATTTCACATAGAAGTATTGCAGTTCAGCTGCATCGCATGGAAATTCACCATTAGCACCTGTCAATCTTATGCGCAGCGCATGCTCTCGCGCTGATATCTGTGCTTTTGTGCCCGAGTTTTCACTATAAACTTTTTTAAAGAAATAAAGAATAATTTTATGGCTTTGAGTTTAATTGCATTTGGGATTTGATATTTGTGATGAGTTAATGTGTTAAATTGTTCTTCCACTTTTAAAAAACCGTTCAATATGACATTTAATAGTGAAAATATTTTTATTGTGCAATTTTGTTCGACAGAAAAGTGTATTTTTTGATCAACTACACTGAAAAGATTTCACCATTTCAAAATAAAAGGAATGCATGGAAAATAACCAAAACCTTAACAAGCTTACTGAAGACAAAACATTGATAGATTTCAGTGGGAATGGAGAAACATTTATATTTTTTACTTTATCGCGGACTTTCGCTACTTATGGAAGAAAAACGCATCCAGAGTTGATTGAATTGATTAGAAAATTTCACACCTCACTTTTTCAGCCAATCAAAGAATTCGTTTTTATTTAGTTGCCATGGCAACCCAAAAAATTTCCGGAAATTTTTATCCTCCTGGGTACCCTGGGCGAAATTAATAAGTGGAAATTTTTCTGTCAAATATTTGACATGTGATAGTTAACATTTTGCTTTTATGTACAAATGGAATGTTATTTTTCATATGAAAGGAGATAATATTTCACAATTATATATTCACTAAATATTTCGAATGTGTCTGAAAATATTTTGAGAACTTGCATTTCAACGATGAATAGGTCCATCGGTAAAAATGTATATCAATCAAATCTATCTATGCTTTTGACTTGATGAACTTAATATTTGAAACAATTTTATTCAACTTATCTTTTCGTGATATTTGCAAGAATTCCTTTCCACATCACTTCCCAATAGACAATCCGCATGGACCAGTCAAAACTATTTTAGTTCTGCGTGATGTGCAATGTAATTTTAGGTTGAAAATGTCGCAAAATGAATTTTCCTTTCTCACATACAAACACCGCCACTAATACCAACGCGTAACTGTCATTATATCAACAAAAACCATTCATGGCCCACTGATGTTACAACTTGTTTTCTCTCAGAATAATCTACAAGCCAGTTGAATTAACCATTAATTTAATATATTTTGGTGTGAAATTTTCTTACCGAATCCCCCGCGTGCTTGAATTAATTGCTGGAAATAATTCAAGCACTAGGGAGATTATAAGTGAAAACATTTTTGCCATAAAATATTGTCAACATGCATGGCGTTTTGAAATAAAATGTCTGTTTCAAAGTATGTTCAGATTCTGAGTGGTGAGTACTCAATTTCTGTACTGAATATAAATTTGTTACCTACTTTGTTCATCTTTCTGGATTATCGGCACAAAAACGGAACATGATCAAATTATTAAAATATAAGGAAAATGAAGAAATACATTAATAATATAAGAAAGTTGCACATTTTTTTTTATTACACCACAACTATTGACTTTCAAATGGTTCTCAGATTTTTTTTGGAAAAAATTACACAATTTTAGTAGTGTTATTATTTATATAAAACTTGATATTCCACTTCGAGTACGGACTATTACTTTCGTATGCCATACAAAAGTTCAATAAAATTCCTTAAAATTCAATTAGCAATCACAATCACCATGTTCTTGGAATGTTGACAGTGTTGACACGAGAAAGAGGACACCATCTCTGGAGTCGATTACAAAAGTAGACCACTAATTCATTTTTTTTTACTTCAAAAAATTCTAAACAAAATCTAATCAGTCGGTACACCAGGGTTTTTAGACATCTTAATCAGTATTAGGTTACTTGATTTCACTGACTGAAATGCAAAAAGAAAACAATCTGACGATTTTTCTTTGATTTCTGGTTTCCACGAAAAGGAAAATCCTGTATAGTCCAAAGAACATCGTGAGAGACGAGGGAAAGTAGGTAAGAGTTCTTCTTGAATTTCTGTAGGCTGGATGCCTCAGGGAACACCTCCTGAGGCAGCGAGTTCCAAAGCTTTTCCGTTCGTTGGAAGAACGAGCACTGGAAAAGAAATTTTCGGCACGTCTTCAAAGCGACGACAGATGGATGTGAGGACTGAACTCGACGGGTCGGTCTTGATGGGACCGCTAACGATGGAACGATTGATGATATTTCAGAAGCATATCGTCCATGAAAATATGTATAAAACAGAGACAGATCACCAAGCTTTCTGCGGTGTTCCAAACTACCGATAAAAATTTCAATTCACGGAAACATTATAATTTGAATGGAATTAACATTTTAATCGTTCAAAAAAATTTAAATACTTGTTAAAATTTTGACTTTTACATAATTCCATTTTAATTTTTGGTCGGAGGAAATACCTACCTAATTTTATTCGAATATTTTCTGAAACGAAATTTAAATTCTGTCCATGCAAAAAATAGTGTATATATTATCTACCGGGTTATTTGAATCCGAGGCCACCATGTTTCGAATTTTACCATGGGGATCTCATTTATTATAAGAGATACAAGTGCGGTCAAATTAGGGACAAGTTGTGCATTTCCATGCTGAACAATTATGTTAAAGAAAATTTGATGTTACTTTAATCTCTGAATTATTGAAAAAAAAACGGTAATTTTTAATTTTTATTTTTATTTTTTCTAGTGAAAATCCAAAGAACTAGATGGTTTTGAGACACTTTTTTAAATTTTTCATCGTATTTTCGAAGGCGTTCTTGATGTCAGAGTTTCCTTTGGCTCTTCTCATCTGCGCCATATTGAATTTCTGTATTTTTGATTTTTTTTTTATTATAACGATATCATACGATATAATCCATATTACATGCTGATCAAAATCAGAAAAAAATAGTTTTTGGGAAGAATGTTTTGGAAAGAACGCCAACATTTTTTTTTACAAAGTTTTGACAGTTTAGGTAAATTTGTAGGCAGAATTTTTGAATTCTCTCAAGTTTATCTAAAAAGAATTCTGTTTTCGAGTAAAAAAAAGCGCGATATGTTTCAGATATATTACGCCTCACATAAAAATAAGTAAATTACGTCCAAAACGTATAAGGCCAATCAAAAAAGGATTTTTTCGAAACACTGAATTAGAGTGTTTCGTTTCCTTGTTGATGGATATATGTGTTATTGTCCTTCGTGCGTTGTTATCTATTATGTCTGTTCATTTTAAAAATAGTTTAAGGATTTTAACTCAGAAAAACAAACAATTTTGAGCCCTGATGATGAATTCAATGAAATTCGAAACGTTGACAAAAACCATCGTTTTTCTTCGTTTCTACTGATCCCAACCCCAACAAAATTTCTAAAGAAATAATAAATTACAAACGACAGTTATTGTTAAAAAAATTACATTTGTTTTTACCGTCATCCAGCTGAAATACCACTCAGAATACTCCTATACATCCTACTATATTGTGATCAGGAAGAGAATGATAACATTGAACAATCTCTCTTATCTCTTTTGGCATATAATTATACATTTGTCGTCCTTGAATCCTTTAATGATTTTGTTTTCGGAATTGAAAGATATAGTAGGTTTTTACTGGTTTAACGTGAAACATGATGACCGTGATCACCTAGAAAACTCACACTTGGCATCAGCTTGAATCCGTGGAAACTTTTTGTGTTATAAAAAATTAAAATTTGTGTGATACCTAAAAATAAGTATAATCCAGCACGAAAAAAAAATTGTTTACCAAAGTTCCAGGGGTGGAACATATTTTTTTTACGTTCAAAAATACGTAAATAGACTTTTGCTGTAATCTTGGAAAGTATATGATTTATCGGAAAAACAACTCAACAGGGTGAAAAACAATTCAATTTTCCACAAAAATTATTTCTAGTAATTTCTTATGAAATGCGCTCGTTTTCTCAGAAAACGTGATTGAACGCCGACATCGAATTTCAGGTTCACTCCTACCCGCCGCTGAAACTTCTGGCGGAGCCGAATATTTGATTGGTCATAACTCTGCTAAAAATGATCGGAGAAGAAAAAGGAAAAGTTTATATCGTTTCCGAAGACTCCTACCTTCTCATGCAAATATAATATGCGAGTATTTGAGTATCTAAAATGTGTTCTGTCGCACTTCACGAAGATGTTTGCGGATGATCCGAAAATCATGAATAATTTAGTAAATATGGAATTATTATACTGAAGCAGCAACCCATACCCTCTTTGGACTAGATGCAACAATTTTAAAGTAGTGTGACAGGTTCTACTTATACATGCCAAAAAAAAAACATTGTTTTATTCTTGCCTCATTTTCAACTTACCCGTAAAATCGGCATTCTCTCCACTTAATGTTGAAAAATAATCGCTTATTCATTTAATAACACTATCGTGAGGTTCAAACCTCAAGCTTAACATCACATACTTAATTTTTTTATGTAGGATGTGTATGAGCGATTATTTTCAACATTTACTGAAGAAATTTCCGGGATTATGGGTGAGTTGAAAACTGAGGCAGGAGTAAAACCCAGTTTTTCCTTTGGCATGTATAAGTTAGACTTGTCTCAGTAGCCTTAAATTGTTGCATATGGTCCAAAGAGGGTACTGATTCCTGCTCCAGTATATTATTTCATATCAACTAAATATTTTTTTTGGTCTACCTACTGAAAAACAGCGGTTTCCAACAATTCGCTTTTCCATTTTTTGTTATAAATATACGTTTTATTTATTATATAAAAAATCTTCATCATCTAAACAACTAAGTATGGTAATGAATCGACTTCGCATCAGTTCATTAAACAAGTTTTACTGTATAGGTACAACCTAGTTCAAGAATGAATATTTTATGTGAACTGAAATATAAACTGGGGTTGGTTTCTCTCTTAAACGTTTTTCATTACAATTGTTCCAATTTTTTTTTTATCAAAAAGCTACAAAATCGAAAGATCGAAATTAAACTCACCAACAAAAAGAAAAGTATGAAAGAGACAAGTGTATCCTGTGTCGTCTCAGTAGTATCGTCCCCGCACTATAACATTTGACACAGCCACAAAAATAACACTTCTTTTCAGCACGCTTCGCGAATGTCTTACTTTTCGGGCGGAAATTTTCGATTTGAGCCGCGCACAACCTCGTCGTCTTGCGAGTAGCGTGGAAGCGTGGGGAAGCGTTTACCTTGACCACGCGGTTCGAAGAGTGGACCGTGTCACTCGTGTACTTACCCCGGACCCAAACCTAATAACCGATGATCATTTACTGAAATGAAATGTACGTGTAGGGGACAAGTCGAAAGTTCCCCGTACTTACCCTATCGAACATGGATCGTCGTCAAAATCGTAAAAATTTCATAGTGTTCTCGTCATGTAGTGGATAAATTCGCAAATGTTGAATTACTATAAGACCCCCGTAAAGCTAGCAGAACCACTTTGGAATTTTAAATTTATTTTTAGGCCATAATTTTAGGCTGATTTATTACCCTATTCCCGATTTTTTTTTTCTCTTCATTTGTGGGAGATCTCACGGGTTCTGCTAGCTTAACGTTAAGCTGGCAGAACCAAATCGCTAAACGAATGTTTATGAAAAATCTGATCACGGCATAATTTTAGGTACATTTAAGGCTCACGGTTGAACCTATTGCCGATTTTTTTGGAATGCGTTTTTTTTTTAAACCTGGGTTCTGCTAGCTTTACCGTTAAGCTGGCAGAGTCAAATCGCCAAACGAATGTTTAAAAATCTGTTCACGTCATAATTTTAGGCTCATTTTAGGCTCACGTTTGAACCTATTGCCAATTTTTTTGGAATGCGTTTTTTTAGAAAATCCTGGGTTCTGCTAGCTTAACGTTAGGCTGGCAGAACCAAATCGCTAAACGAATGTTTATGAAAAATCTGATCACGGCATAATTTTAGGCTCATTTTAGGCTCACGTTTGAACCTATTGCCGATTTTATTGGAATGCGTTTTTTTAGAAAATCCTGGGTTCTGCTAGCTTAACGTTAGGCTGGCAGAACCAAATCGCTAAACGAATGTTTATGAAAAATCTGATCACGGCATAATTTTAGGCTCATTTTAGGCTCACGTTTGAACCTATTGCCGATTTTATTGGAATGCGTTTTTTTAGAAAATCCTGGGTTCTGCTAGCTTAACGTTAAGCTGGCAGAACCAAATCGCTAAACGAATGTTTATGAAAAATCTGATCACGGCATAATTTTAGGCTCATTTTAGGCTCACGTTTGAACCTATTGCCGATTTTTTTGGAATGCGTTTTTTTAGAAAATCCTGGGTTCTGCTAGCTTAACGTTAGGCTGGCAGAACCAAATCGCTAAACGAATGTTTATGAAAAATCTGATCACGGCATAATTTTAGGCTCATTTTAGGCTCACGTTTGAACCTATTGCCGATTTTTTTGGAATGCGTTTTTTTAGAAAATCCTGGGTTCTGCCAGCTTAACGTTAAGCTGGCAGAACCAAATCGCTAAACGAATGTTTATGAAAAATCTGATCACGGCATAATTTTAGGCTCATTTTAGGCTCACGTTTGAACCTATTGCCGATTTTTTTGGAATGCGTTTTTTTAGAAAATCCTGGGTTCTGCTAGCTTAACGTTAGGCTGACAGAACCAAATCGCTAAACGAATGTTTATGAAAAATCTGATCACGGCATAATTTTAGGCTCATTTTAGGCTCACATTTGAACCTATTGCCGATTTTATTGGAATGCGTTTTTTTAGAAAATCCTGGGTTCTGCTAGCTTAACGTTAAGCTGGCAGAACCAAATCGCTAAACGAATGTTTATGAAAAATCTGATCACGGCATAATTTTAGGCTCATTTTAGGCTCACGTTTGAACCTATTGCCGATTTTTTTGGAATGCGTTTTTTTAGAAAATCCTGGGTTCTGCTAGCTTAACGTTAGGCTGGCAGAACCAAATCGCTAAACGAATGTTTATGAAAAATCTGATCACGGCATAATTTTAGGCTCATTTTAGGCTCACGTTTGAACCTATTGCCGATTTTATTGGAATGCGTTTTTTTAGAAAATCCTGGGTTCTGCTAGCTTAACGTTAGGCTGGCAGAACCAAATCGCTAAACGAATGTTTATGAAAAATCTGATCACGGCATAATTTTAGGCTCATTTTAGGCTCACGTTTGAACCTATTGCCGATTTTATTGGAATGCGTTTTTTTAGAAAATCCTGGGTTCTGCTAGCTTAACGTTAGGCTGGCAGAACCAAATCGCTAAACGAATGTTTATGAAAAATCTGATCACGGCATAATTTTAGGCTCATTTTAGGCTCACGTTTGAACCTATTGCCGATTTTTTTGGAATGCGTTTTTTTAGAAAATCCTGGGTTCTGCTAGCTTAACGTTAGGCTGGCAGAACCAAATCGCTAAACGAATGTTTATGAAAAATCTGATAACGGCATAATTTTAGGCTCATTTTAGGCTCACGTTTGAACCTATTGCCGATTTTTTTGGAATGCGTTTTTTTAGAAAATCCTGGGTTCTGCTAGCTTAACGTTAGGCTGGCAGAACCAAATCGCTAAACGAATGTTTATGAAAAATCTGATCACGGCATAATTTTAGGCTCATTTTAGGCTCACGTTTGAACCTATTGCCGATTTTTTTGGAATGCGTTTTTTTAGAAAATCCTGGGTTCTGCTAGCTTAACGTTAGGCTGGCAGAACCAAATCGCTAAACGAATGTTTATGAAAAATCTGATCACTGCATAATTTTAGGCTCATTTTAGGCTCACGTTTGAACCTATTGCCGATTTTTTGTAATGCGTTTTTTTAGAAAATCCTGGGTTCTGCTAGCTTAACGTTAAGCTGACAGAATCAAATCGCTAAACGAATGTTTATGAAAAATCTGATCACTGCATAATTTTAGGCTCATTTTAGGCTCACGTTTGAACCTATTGCCGATTTTTTGGAATGCGTTTTTTTAGAAAATCCTGGGTTCTGCTAGCTTAACGTTAAGCTGGCAGAATCAAATCGCTAAACGAATGTTTATGAAAAATCTGATCACGGCATAATTTTAGGCTCATTTTAGGCTCACGTTTGAACCTATTGCCGATTTTTTTGGAATGCGTTTTTTTTAGAAAATCCTGGGTACTGCTAGCTTAACGTTAGGCTGGCAGAACCAAATCGCTAAACGAATGTTTATGAAAAATCTGATCACGGCATAATTTTAGGCTCATTTTAGGCTCACGCTTGAACCCATTGTCGATTTTTTTGGAATGCGTTTTTTTTAAATCCTGGGTTCTGCTAGCTTTACCGTTAAGCTGGCAGAACCAAATCGCTAAACGAATGTTTATGAAAAATCTGATCACGGCATAATTTTAGGCTCATTTTAGGCTCACGTTTGAACCTCGTAGAATTGCACATAATTGGTGTATCTATCGATTTTGAAAATTTCACAAAATGAATCAAAAATAAAGGAAATTACGGGAAACTGTTTCAGTGTGGTGTAAAACACTCTATATATACGACAGATGTCAGATGTTTACTGCACAATGTCAAGAGGTTAGAGAAATGAACTACTATTACGTTGATTTTCTTTAAGTATTCTCATTATCGTTTTATTTTTTTTGTTCCGGTTATTTTCCTGCGACCTAAACTTGAAAATTATAATCTGCTAGGCATGCAAAATAAAAAAGTGTATGAATGATCATTTAATTATGCGATGGAAAATGTGTAGTACATATATAGTAGCGACAAAAATGCATTCGATGTTATAAGCCAGTGTTCTGACGTGACAAATTCATTCAAAAATTATTTTAATTATAATAATACTCACTCATAAACATTCGTAGATTTTTTGTTAACCATTTGGTGAACCTTATGCCTTAGCTTTTTTCTTTTTTCCAACCATTGTACCATGAATACACTTGAGTTTTATTCCAAGACTAACTACTATTTTTTACACGACGACACCAAGTGTGGAAAAAAATTGAGCTAAATTTATTTCCAGTATTTAATCTTACTCTTCCGGTAACAACTGCTTAGTAGCTATAATTAATTTTAAATAACATACAATTTTGCCTTGATTTACTATTCAGGTATCTGTTGTTTGTTTAATAAATATTTAAACTATAAGTTTCTTTAGTAATAAATCATCGTGCTTCTCTCGATCCTTCGCCCCACCCTTTCACCCCTTGACGAAACTAATATAAGTTGAACCCCCTGTAGTTCAACTACTGGGTACGCCCTTGTCACCTTCTACATTTCTGTATCGCAATGTAAACAATTTTTCCCCTCACAACTGATAGACAGTATCGGAAAGTTGTCATCGGGGGTATAGACAAATCTATGCGAGCAACAAGGAACGCAATGATATGATAATACCACATAAATAAGAGAGACGCACTACTGTACGCCTCCCCTACTACCTCGTCCGACGAATTAACAGCCACGTCGATATCCCTTCCTCGAGCGAGTCGAGGAGAAATTGTAATGCTCTCTCAACATAATAGCAAGCTATTCTTTACGCTCGTATGAAACCAGAAACCAGCATACCCTCGTTGAAAACTTTCCGATACTGTACATAAATTATTTAAAATTTTGGCACAGATATTTTGGGAAATGATTTGTTTTCAACTGGATGGCATTATTTGTGATTCCGACACCACTGTCGTCAATTGAGCGTGATGAGAATGATATTTGAATATTTATCTGTTGATTGTTATTAAATCTGTAGCTGTAGAAATAAGATAAGATTACTCGGTCGCTATTTATTTATTCGGTGAAATCTGACTGTGAAGTATAGTGAACCGTAGGTACTTTATTGTAAAGCAATCATTGAGACTATAAAAATGGTAAAGGCCAAAGTTTACGTATTAGAAAAACAATTTGAGGGCTTTCCAAAACCAGAAGACTTGAAAATTGTCGAGGAGGAGTTACCGCCGATTAAAGATGGAGGTAAGAAATCAAGTATATGTATATTTGTTAATGATTATTCATAAGTTTCAACTCCAAAACTGCCCGGTTTGAGGTAACTATATAAATATATTTTATTCCAATCCACTTTAGTAATTTCATTATCATAACCTCAGAGCACAGTGGCGTAACTAGCAACTAACTCTTTACGCAAAATAAAAGTTTTTACTATGGTTTTGCTGTGAGTAAGATCATACACTACTTCATTACTTGAAGACTCGAATGATGAGCAAAACGTTATCTTCATAGAAGAGAATTAATTCAGACGAATCAAATATAATCAATGAATTTTAAAAATGTTTTGATTTTTTCACCATAGTATTGAGCTCGGTCTTGAACTTTTCCAGGACATCAACAAAATGTATATAATAATAATAATAATAATAATAACGTGTATTTGCAGAATGATAAATATTATATATGAAAAATAAAAAAGAAATGTTTATTAGATCATGCCGCAAAATAGAGATGACAGACAGTAAAACTAATGCGAGAGTTATACCTAGTGACTAGGGGAAAAATAGTTATTTATGGTACTAGTGTGTTACGTTGAAAATAAATCACGCGAGAAAGATTATAAATTCTTAAGTGACTTAGGAAACATAACACACGAGTGCCATACAATGTTTTATGCAACAAGTGGAAAAAATCGTTTTTTTATGTGATAATAATTGATAAGTTTTAAATATGAACGTGAGTTATAATCAAAAACTCACCAATGAGTTATGGATTATAACACACTATTGTGTTATTTGATAGTTTGTTATTTGATAGTGTGCGTGAGTTATTTGATAGTTTACTTGTCTAAAATGAAATTAATAATGACAGTCATAACTGTCATGTGTTGAATAAAGTATCTACTTCAAATTGGCACATGAATAGATGACAATGTTTAACAATTATTAGCTTCGAAAAGTAGATCTTTCTAAACTTTCCTGAACTTCAGAGTTGACAATATCTTTCGATTTGCTAAAATCGTGGGTAAAAATTTGGTTTACTGGAAATCTCTTATAAAAAAAAATTGAACATCGCGATTTTGTGCCATTAGGCCATTAGCCATATGGTAACATTTTTGTTTTGCGGAAATGCGCTGTTGCCAAGTTGAACTCTTCGGATTACTGGAAATCTGTTGTGAAAAAAACAATTGAACGTCGCGATTGTGGACCCTCAACTAATTCTAGTGGTACTATTTTTGTTTTGCGGAAATGCGCTGTTGCCAGGTTGGTCACTTCGCACGGATTTACGAAATGTCGGCCGGACCCGCTCGTTACGTACCGACTTATGACAAAACAAGAAGTCAAATTGAATTGAAACTGCGTGAATTTGTTTTTTTGCTCGCAATTGACACACAAACCTAACCTGAGCAAGCTAACCTAGCTTGCGAGTCAGTCAAAACTTCCGCAAAACAAAAATAGTATTACTAGAATTAGTTGGGGTCCACAATGGCGACGTTTAATTGTTTTTTTCATATCAGATTTCCAGTAATCCGAAGAGGTCAACTTGGCAACAGTGCATTTCCGCATAACAAAAATAGTACCACTAGAATTAGTTGGGGATCCACAATGGCGACGTTCAATTTTTTTTTTCATATCAGATTTCCAGTAATCCGAAGAGGTCAACTTGGCAACAGCGCAAAACAAAAATGGTGCCGTTACAATTGGCTGAGGGTCCACAATCGCGACTCGACGTTCATTTGTTTTTTCCATATCAGATTTCCAGTACACCAAAGTTCACCGGGTTCTTTGTAAATACTGTAAATATTGTAAGTGAATGACCTCCTGAAAATAGCAGTTCGATGAGTAAAAACAAATTTTTATGAACTTCGTCAGGAAGAAAAAACCTACTAGCAAGTACATAATCCTTTCAATTTTCAATGAATGCATTGATTACTTTTACGTGCTGTATTATATTTTCGCAAATAAAACAAAATAGGCCTTTGCCTATTTTCTTTTATAAACTTATATACATTTTTTTAGAATTTTTGGCGGAAGCGGTATATCTCAGCATCGATCCATTAATGAGGATCGCAGCTCAGTTTTTGAAATTAGGAGAAACATTCACAGGAGTGCAAGTTGCTAAGTGAGTATAACTATATTATATTTTATTTTATGTCATACTAGTTGTGTTTTTATTGCTTAGTTACCAACTATCTAATGTCGTACTTTAGGCCCGTGCAGGCATAAAGTTCACTTTATTGCCCGCGCGGGCATAAAGAGAAATAATTTTTTGTTTAACTTATTTTTCGTATTCAATTTCGTAAGCTTCTATAGACTTTTTTGGCAACAGATTTTCAGTTGCTTTCTTTGCTTTTTCAATAATTTCGTCAGGAATTCCAAAATCTTCGTTCATTTTGACGTTTAACTTTGACACATATAAAAATTATTGTGATTTTATGACATTTACGTTTTGTCAACATTCACCTAGCAACCATAGAGTCTACTATGATAAAATGGCAATGTTATTAATTCAAACAGGATTTTTTAAAATACTGATTTGTATTGAGATTAGATTGAAATAACGAACTAGTAGTACTTCTACTTCGGGCGACTTACAAACCCTCAGGTCAGAGGCACTCGGGTTCGTAAAACGTCGCCCTCAGGGCATAAACTTCTATTTATAACCTTGGTACATAAATAACTATTATTTCCACACTGGTTAGATTTTATGAGCTCGTCAACGCTACTGAAAGAAAAAAATAAAGTTTCATGGCGTTACTAAATTTTGCTGAACTATTTTTTACAAGCTTTTATTTAACCTGCTTTGTTTGTAAGTCTCTCTCTTTTTGGTTGAACATAACCTTTTTTTTTGGATTGACGTGGCCGTTACTTGATGGAAATCCATAGTTATGACACTAAGGTAAAAAACAATTAAAATTTCCACAAAATTTATTGTCTTTGCGACATGTTTCGATACACAGTATCTTTTTCAACCGAACGTGTAGTACATTAAACTATTCTTCATTGAAATTACTAAAATACCTTTCTTACCCATTAACGTAATTAGGGACTACCTATAATTATCGCTAATACCTAGACTCATACAACTTATAAAATTGACATAACAATGAACCTACCTGGAAATCTCAAAACACAACCACCGCTCATTTGAACAAATTTAACAAATGGGAACCGTTCAGGTCCAGTTGATCATTCAATAAACAAAATGAACCATACCATAGTATGATATACAGATTAGTAAATATTCCACTGTCCGAAGAAAATTTCAACAAAGAATTAAATATTATAAAACAGATAGCAGTTAACAATGGATATCAAGTTAAATTAATAGAAAATATTCTTGCTAAAAAACTACATAGAAAGGCTATCCAGGAAGTGTACCCCACTTTGAGGAACCTTGACAATAACTATAGAACTTCAACTTATTCAGGACCCGTCACGGAAAAAATAGCTTCATTTTTGCATAAGCAAAACTTAAGACAGATAACACACTGGGAAGGTTTATCAAGAATAATAAAGATAAAACGCAGAAATCTGAAAAATCACGAGTTTATAAATTGAATTGTGGATTTTGCTCCAAAGTATATATCGGCCAGACAGGTAGACCATTTAAAAGCCGCATACATGAACACCGTATGAATTATGTAAACAATAAAACACACTCATCATATGCCAATCATATTTTGGAGGAAGGCCATGACTTCGATGAAAACTTCGAAATTCTTCATGTGGAAAATAAGGGCATTAGGCTTAATTATTTAGAATTCTTAGAAATTATTAAATTGAAAAATTCATCTTGTTTATTGAATGATCAACAGGACCTGAATGGTTCCCCTTTGTTAAATTTGTTCAAATGAGCGGTGGTTGTGTTTTGAGATTTCCAGGTAGGTTCATTGTTATTGTGAATTTTATTCCCGAGTAATACCCCTAATGCCAGTAATGCCTGTCAGAAAAGTAAGAAAAATATAAAATCGTTGGATTTCCGCTACTGCTCTCCAGTTTTGCAGACAATTCCAATTCCCATGTTTTGAATGAAGACCTTTTTTTTTGCCCTTCACCGATTATTCTTGTGCGGTAATTGTTCTCTCACATCCGAATAATTCCTGTAATAAATACCTCAGGTAATATATCCCTTCCCCGTGTAATGCAGGTACCCCAACTTTTTATTCTTTTTTTTTTGTTGAGATCAGATTCTTTGTTATGCACCCACTATGTTCATACAATATGACACACTCATCCTAATTACCTGTATACTTTATTCGACTTTTCTTTTGTAGAATATGTGAAAGTAAAAATTCTAAGTATCCAAGCGGCAAACACGTTATAGGATATTTTGGAATGAGAACCCATACAATTTCGGATGGAACTCACCCACAGAAAGATAGAATTCCAACTGTAATCCCAGAAGAATTAGATGGCTTACCATTGTCGTTATCACTAGGTGTTCTAGGCAGACCAGGGTAAATATATTTGAAAAGCTTTCACATGGTGTAGCCAAGTGTAAGAATGTGTAACACTTGGTTGTCGATGAAAAAAAAACATAAAGGATCAATAACAAAAGCTGGACGTTTTTTTCTTATAGCAATTCAGCCTATTTCGGATTTCTCGAATTATGTAGACCAAAGAGAGGAGAAACGGTGGTTGTATCAGGAGCAGCGGGAGCAGTTGGAAGCATTGTTGGCCAAATTGCTAAAATAAAGGGTTGTAAAGTAATTGGGATCGCCGGGTCAGACGAAAAATGTAAGTGGTTAAAGGATGAACTAGGATTCGACCATGTTATTAATTACAAAACTGAGGACATTGATTCAGCTTTGAAGAAACTATCCCCTGGAGGAGTCGACTGCTATTTTGATAATGTGAGTTCTCTACAAATTGCAAGTGTTTACTGTAATGAAATAATTGAATGTTATCCTCCATGCCGTAACCAGCATTGAATTAAATCTGACGGTTACTTGCGCGATCTTACAGAAGATTGTTGAGTGATTTGTTGTTATTCCTTGAGTTCAATCGACTGTGAAATTTACAGTATTTGTGTTTAATTATCCAATTCATATTTAGCAAAGATGAGTGAGAGACGAGCGGTCATATCCGGCTTTTTTGGATACTTTCCTCTAGTTTTGTTCATTCATAACATTGCTAGGTTTATGGAAGCTTTCATCTCAGGGATTGGTTGCTTTTGGGGTAGTACGTCTCAATTTTTCAAGGAGGAAAGTGCCACTTTTCCTCCCGCAGGATGTAGTTTACTACTAGTAAACATACAAGGGAGGAAAAAGCACTTTACTCCCATGTAATACATATGATTGTTCCCCCTATTCACTCAATAAACCTTTTTTTGGAAATTTAAAACGCATCTCAACTGCTTTTGTCTAAAACGGACCTATACTTGCATGATGGAAAGTATAGATAATACAGTCATGTCCATCTGAGAATCTGCGGTGGTGCAATGGCTAGCGTCTTGGGCTTGTAATACGAAGGTCCCTGGTTCAGCTCCTGGCAATTGCAACTTTTCTTTTTTTTAAGAACGCTATTTAACTTTTTTCTTGTTAGTGATTTGAATTATTGGACATTTAGATAGCTTATACATTTTGGATTGCTATATGTGATTTTCTCATAAGTAATGTTATGTGCCTATTTGAATGAAGTGTCGATCATTTTTTTTCTAAGAGCTGCGTTTGTAGAAAAAATAATGTGTGTATTTCGAGCACAAAGTGTCATTTTCGTTCTCCAAAGATTAATCTTTTTGTCGAGCGACAATCAATCACTTTGCACTCTAAATACACAAATAGCTATTAAAGAACTAAAGTGAAGTAACATTCATGTTTGATTTTTACCAGATTACAGAATATATAAGATGTTCTAGAAATTACGGAAACAATTTGATTATAATAGATTCACAAGTTTCATCGTTTACAACTTACTTGAAATGAGGGGGAGGAAAAGTACGAGTTTCCTCCCTGGTTTGAGGGAGGAAAGTGTGTACTTTCTATAGAGGTAGGAGAAAAAGTAGTTATTTTAATTTTTTCGACAATTAACAAAAAAATATAACGTTGCGAAGAGTTTTCACAAGCTATAGAATCCATGAAAATATTTCTAATAGCTATATCCAGTCTTTGCCAAAATAAATATATTTATATTTCGGTTTCAGGTGGGAGGTGAAATAAGCAGTACCGTTATACATAATTTGAAGAAGTTTGGAAGGGTATCTATTTGCGGGGCAATTTCTGGATATAATAGTACTTCTAAAGGTAAGCTTTCCAACAGATTCGGATAAAGTACGAGAAGTCTACGGAAGGATGTTTAAAAAACCCCTTCTTTCCAGTAGTCCCATAAAGAGCATGTCTTTATGTTAAAATTTTGATGTGCCCAAATTGCGTTACGCCCGCATTTTGTTGTGCTCTCTTGTCAGGTTGCTCAGGTAAGGTTTGAGGTTAAATCTTCTTTTCGTGAAAGTATAACTTTATCAGTAGTTATACTAACTTTAAAATAGAGTATAGCATCTGTCGAAGTGCTAAGGCAGTATACATAATTTGGAAACTGGTCGTCTGTATATCCCTGTGGCAGTTTTAACGTCGATTGACCAGTTTCCAAACTATAGACTGATGACTTAGCACTTCAACAGATGTTATATTTTTTTCTGGTGAAGAATGTTATATACTTTTCGTTGTTACATATATTTTAAATGTTACACAGTACAATGGAATGTAAGTTTAAAAGTCTGACAGAGAATTTTTACTCTAATTTACAGTTAGGTTAACTACTTACTGATAAAGTTATACTTTCACGAACAGAAGATTTAACACTATCACTATTTCGAATCGGGTTTGAAGGCCGTCGTGGTTTGGAATACTTTCCTAACGTTTCGCTAGCGCGAGTGGCTAGCTTCTTCAGAGGTCTGTTCATCTTCGTTCTACTCCGATGACTGAGCTAGTTCTGACTCTCAAGTCATATTTATGGGTCGTAAGGTAGTTCTGGGTATTAATTACCTGGGTCGCATTTGCACTTGTTATTGTGGTAGTCGAAAACATCTCCTTATTACCTGCTGTCATTAATTCGTTACTTGTCCTTTCCCTCGCATTTCTCAGAATTGGGTCCCATATGCGGTTGATCTTCAGGGTTTCTTCCTTTCTGTTGAAATTCTCCGTATGTTTGTGGATTTCTATTGCTTCTCGTACGAGACGGCTGTGATGCCCTTGGTTGGGAGCAAGGAGTTTTACGTCGTCAAACCGTATCCTATGTTCCCCATCACTGAGTGCGTGTTCCGCTACTGCCGATTTGTCTGTGTGACCTAATCTACAGTTTCGCTGATGTTCCTTCAGCCTGGTTCCTATGGATCTTTTCGTGGTTCCGATATACACTTTTCCGCAAGTACACGGTATACGATATACCCCCGCGGCCGATAGCGGGTGCCTTTTGTCCTTTGCTGACCTAAGGCTTTGCTGTATTTTCTTAGTGGGCTTGAAAACTGTCTTTATTCTGTGTTTTCCCAGGATTTTACCGATTCTGTCAGTGACTCTATGGATGTATCGTAGATATGCACGTGCAACCGTTGGAGTGTCCTCTCTATTTTGACTTATGAAAGTCCTTGGTTTCATGGCCTTTTTGATCTCGGCTATACTATAACCATTCGATCTCAAGGCTACTTGAAGATGCTCCAATTCTTCTTGAAGATGCTCCGGTTCACATATCTTTCGAGCACGATCCGTCAATGTGGAGATAATTCCTCGTTTCTGACTCGGATGGTGGTTCGATAGTGCATGCAGATACCTATCCGTGTGTGTCGGTTTCCGGTAAACTTTGCGGGTTAATCTCGTGCCACATCGCTCGATGAGTACATCCAAGAAAGCTGTCCGTTGGTCCTGTTCAGTCTCCATGTAAACTTGATGTTGGGCATTCAGGTGGTCTAAGAAACGGTTAAGTTTGTCGCGTCCGTGACTCCAAATGACGAAAGTGTCATCTACGTAACGTAGCCACATGGTCGGTTTGAAGTCGAAAGTATCGATTGCTTTCTTCTCGAATCCTTCCATGAAGAAGTTGGCTATCACCGGACTGAGTGGACTCCCCATCGCTACGCCATCCAATTGCTCGTAAAATTCCCCTTTCCATTGGAAGTAACTTCCTGTAAGACAGGCCTTGAAGAGCCCGACAATATCCTTTGGAAACATATTGGCTATCTCCTCCAGAGAATCTTCCAGTGGGACGTTAGTGAACAAAGACACCACGTCGAAGCTGACAAGAATGTCACTCGGTTCCAAGATGGTGTTCTTGATTTTTCTCACAAAGTCTGCAGAATCCTTGACATAAGAGGTAGTTTTTTCCACATGTGGCTGAAGAAACGAGGCTAGATGTTTTGCCAGGTAATACGTAGGTGAACCTGGGGCACTAACTATTGGTCTCAGAGGTATATCCGCTTTGTGTATTTTCGGAAGCCCGTAGAGCCTAGGTGAGACGGCTTCCGTTCTGATAACGGCCCGCTGAACAGATTCCGGCAATGATGAAGACTTTATGAGGCGGTTCGTATTCCGCAGTCTTGATTGCGTTGGGTCTCTCTTCAGTTTTCGGTAACTGGACGGGTCAAGGAGTGCTTCAATTTTACTGATGTATTCTTCCGTTTTCAGAAGAACAGTGGCATTTCCCTTGTCCGCTGGTAGGATCGTGATCCCTTCATCTGAATTTAGTCCTTTTAAGGCTGCAAACTCCCTTCTGGGAATATTGCATTTTGGGGGTCGTGCCTTGCGTAAAATATTGGCAGTCTCGATCCTAATATCTTCCGCTTCATCATCTGGTAGACTCCTGATTGCCGCTTCAGTGTTGGCTATGATTTCCTCATTCGGTACCCGGCGAGGAGTGATCGCGAAGTTCCCACCTCTTGCTAATACTGCCATTTCATCTTCCGTGAGAACTCGGTCCGTTCGGTTTACGACTACTCTGGACAAGTCTAGGCAAGGGGGTTTTGAGATCTGGGCACTGGAGAATTTGTCAAACTTCCCTATGTGGTTTTTTCTCACCCGTTCTCGTTCATTTCTCATTGTTGAGTATGAAATGCCATCCAGTTTGTTCCAGTCTTCAGGGTCCATTTTGTTACTGAGCTCCAGGTGTAGTTTCATCATGGCGGTATCCACCTCTGCCAGCTGACTACGTGTGTTGTGGATACGTTCTCGTAGGAAGGCTTTTCCCGATTCAAAATAGTGATAGTGAAAATTTCGGCCGCGAAAGCCTTAGCCAATTTAGAAGATTTAACATTGTGTATACTCAAAGGTATACGGCAAATAGAGGACAGCTATCATTATTAGTTGCTGTTACCCTCTGGGGCGACTCACTAGTTTTTGGTGGTATATATTCACTTTCCAGCTGTTGGAAAACCTACAGCACCACTCCGGATGATCGGTACTGAATCCAAGCGAGCACTGCATGGACGTCTGGATTGGCATGTAGGCAACTCACAGCACTCTTACTCGAGTTCAACGTTGTGTTCTAAGCTCACAATAAAATTTAAGTTGATTTCGAAGACTAACATAATTTTCCTTTTTATGGAGGCAAACAATCCAAATTTTGATTGTGTTTGCAAAAATATTATTTTTTTATGTATTTATTTTATATAGGTAATACATTTTTCAGTGAAATCTATTTATCGCCCTATCATCAGCAATGAACTCACATTGGAAGGATTCATGGTTTCAAGATGGTTAGAGAGATGGGACGAAGGAATCAAACAAAATGCCAGATGGATAAGAGAAGGAAAACTCAAATGCCGAGAGACTGTTACTGAAGGATTTGAGAATATGTTTACTGCTTTCACAGGAATGCTCAGCGGTAAAAATTTTGGTAAAGCAGTTGTCAAATTGTAAATTATATGAATTTTGATGAAATATATTTTTGAAGTTTTATTCCCCAACACATACAGGTGCTTCTTAAAAATGTTCTGGCTAGATCTTTTGGGGGTCCTCTTGTCACTTTGAAAGGGCATTTGTATCTCAAAAAAGGATAATAAGAACAGTTTGTCATGTTCATCCAAATACAACATGTAAACCTTTATTCAAGAAACTTCAAATACTAACCCTTCCATGTTTATATATTCTTGAGCTGATTGTGTACATTAAAATAAATCAAAATGAACTAATGAGGAATGAGGGCATAAATATGTATAACACTATAGGAATAAAGAAAAATTTCGACAACCCTATTCAAGGTTATCAGTCTGTGAAAATTCACCAAAGCATATTGGTATCAAATGCTTCAATAAAATAAGAGATATAATAGATGTGAATTTGAATGATATTCTATTCAAAAATAAATTGAGGAACTTCCTTATTGAAAAAGTATTTTATAATGTTGAGGAATTTTATATTTGTTGAAATTTTACTGTTGTGAAACTAACTATTGTATGTATAAATGTTTTTGTGACTATACACTATTTTAACAATTTATTTGTAGATTACCTTTTTTTTGACTAGTCTGATAAGTTTATACACTGTATGTAAGATGCCTTGTATAATCTTTGATTGATGAATAAATTCTATTCTATTCTATGCTCAGCGGTAAAAATTTTGGTAAAGCAGTTGTCAAAGTGTAAATTATATGAATTTTGGTGAAATATATTTTTGAAGTTTTATTCCCCAACACATGCAGGTGCTTCTTAAAAATGTTCTGGTTCAATTCGAAAAGTTGTATTGATACACGGTCGGTTGGCCCCACCATCATCATGAGTATTGCCTGCGCCGTTCTCCGCCCAGGATGATATTCTGTACTAATTTCTTCGTGTCCCAATATCTTTACCATCATTTAAATAAGGGGGATAGTTAGTTAATGCCTGTGGAATTGGTATTGGAGCCAAACGCGAGTGCCATCTAGCTTAATTATTTGCTAACATGAATATGTGACATCATTTCAGTGCTGTACTGATGCGCCACTATAAGAAATGTGGACATTGAGAGGAACTACAAAAATATTGTAGAAGGTTTCTACACATCTCTGGGATATATTATGAAATATTACTAGTTTACACAGGGACACTGGGTACTGCGATGTACATCTTTGAAGAAATCGCGCTGGTCGTATAAGGGATTGGAATTCGCAGATTCGCATAACTAAACTAGTAGCCGCGAGCAATAACGCAAGCAAAGTAGCTTTTGTAAATATGCTTCTGGGTGAGTTTATTGCAAATGTATCATCACTCAGGCACGGATCCAAAGAAGAGTCACTCATGAGAGATTTTAAGAGATTTTTTAATATTGATAATTATTATAATTAAGTAAGCTGTAGTCGATGCCTCAAAAAAATAATTAAGTAACAAATTTAATATTTCCTGTTTCATATGGAGGAGGTTCGTTTTATGTAAAAATGACTCATGAATAATAATATGGAGTATTTTTTCTGAAATACGTCGAAATATATAATCTGAGAAAGCTGTTTAAAATGGCATGAAAGGTGTTATTGAATACGAAGTCTAAAATCAAGATTATTAGTTCACATATATGATACGTGTAGTGTTATTTGCTTAGGTTATCTTAAAATGTGGTTCAGGCTTGATTTGATATTCTGGCAACATACCTATTTTTGAGGTTAGAAAGGGGTGATTGGAGATGAGGGCTGTTTAGAAATATCAATCTGAAATTAATTAAAGGCGATTACTTTGCAATAATGTTCAGTTGTAACCAGCTAGCTTTAAAATGATTTAATTTAAGTTCCACCTAATAACTAAACTAAAGAGTCAAAAGTGACATTTATATATTCCTGCCATCATTTACCGCTGTCCAAATTGCTTTTAATTTCAAACTAACAACTTAATCACCACACTCTAAATATACCTACTTTAAGGTGTGACCCTAATTATAGCGGATACGGTCCATGAAACATCAGAAGAAATAATTTCTTGAATTAAACCATAAGTATTTCAAATTTTATTGCAGTCATTGGTGCCACCTACCTACTCTATTTACAATTCATCACATGATCCGCCATCTACTTTACGGAAATTCAACGTGACTGCCAAATTACGTATTCTGTCATTCAAGTTGCGACATGACTTGGATGCGAACACCACTGACGCCATCTACATGTCGCCTCCATTTGAATCCAATATTAATCCCATAAGGTTGACCAACTATCCTCCTTATATTTAAACAATGCTTTTACACCCCAACTTCCTCCATATGTTTCATTTAAAAGGAAATAAACAATAAAAATGCAGAAATCAATTTTTTTTTGCCGTACGAGTATGAAAGTTCCCCCGGTAGTTTTTATGCGATTTTCGAATCGCACATACACTTCGTGAAATAGTGGTGATCAGCTACCAAATTTCATAGCAAACTGTGGACACTGTGGTGTTCAATAAATCAAATAAAAATGGACGCGAGTCTGGTGAAATAGTAAAAGCGACATGGTCTAAGTACCCTTCTCTCCAAATATTTCCACCAGGTGGAAAATATGATGCAAACATTTTTTTATTTATCAAACAAATTTCGATGAAATTATGGTCAGTGATATTTTGAAACTCCCTGAATCCAG
Organism: Chrysolina haemoptera; assembly: GCA_958298965.1. NCBI lineage: Eukaryota > Metazoa > Arthropoda > Insecta > Coleoptera > Chrysomelidae > Chrysolina > Chrysolina haemoptera. The sequence goes on from OY282592.1 coordinate 1,242,655, forward strand.
TGGTGTAGTCAAAGTTCTGATGAGTTTCGAAATTGAAGTGGTGGGTTGATTAAACAGCATATTTTTCATATTTCATTCCCCTATAACTTTTTTATTGATTGACACATTTCAAAGCAATTTACATATGAACCAATTGAAAATGACTTTTTGTAAGCCGAATGAATATACGGAAATTTTGATAACATTTCTTTAAGCCAGTATTTTCAAACTCTTCAATTGCTTTATAGGCGAAGATAAAATAATGAATGTTTTAGGAGACATTTGTTATAAAAATTAGGAACACTTTTTATAGTTCTGTTGAAAGCATACTTTTACTTGATTTGCTGACTACACCATTAATTATTCAATTTTCTGAATTCGTCTTTTTAACCATTGGAAAATATTCGTGACATTTCCTTTGCCTGTATATGCAATCGTTATATGAATAAAAAAAACTTTTGTCTGTTAATAAATTTAATGCACTTTTAACAAAAATATTTTATACAAAATACACAACCCAATATGGGAAAACATAGTCATAAAAAACACATGAATTAGCGTAAATGACGGAATATAATGATGAATAATAAAGAATTTCAAACTAATTGTCATGAATTTATCCACAAATTACTTAAATAAGAGAATAAATTATTCCAGTACTGTTTAAAAAAAAACAGTCAAATCAAAGTTGGATTTCTTCTAACATAAACAAAAATAAAAAATTTGGTCTAAAATTCGGATAAAGTAAAATAACTGTCAAACTTTACGTTTGCGTAGTTTTTCTTGAACATCTCTTAACAATGCGTCAAACGAGTCTTCAGTGCCTCGCGGAGCAAAATAACCACTTTCATCGCGCATATTATCTGAAAAAAAAATATCATAAAAAAATCATAAATTTTTTTAATACATTATTTTTATATGATATTCTGGTTGCACACTATATGTTTAGTAAAATGAATTTTCTGGATATGAGTGTACCTACCACTTCGGAACATCTTGAATTTTTGATAATTATGACAACTTCTTTCGATTGAGAAGAAGCATTAGAGAAACAATCATACAACTATTGCATTTAGGGTCTTTCCACAATATCTATCAGATGTAGTTCAATGTCCAAAGTGGCTTTAGCATGGGAAATACTTGTTTTTTGTTGATATTACAAAAAAACACAATTTTCAATTTCAATCGAGAATGTTCCCCTTTTCAATATGAAAACCTCCCAAGATGTTACAATGGAAAATAGAGTCACATACAGTGTGACCCATTTAAGATGGTCCCTTATAAAACTTACATTTTTCAACTGATTGATATGATTTTTTTTTTTTTTTCGTTAGGTAGGCAACTAATCTTATTTTCCAAGGTCAAAAACCTAAAACAATAACTAGCGATTTTTCTGGAAATAATTTGACTACACCACTGGATTCAGGGAGTCTCGAAATATTAATGACCAAAATTTCATCAAAATCTGTTAATAAATAAAAAAATTAAAAATTCTGAAATTGAATGAAATTTTCCTGAAACATATTTTTTAAATTTAATTATCTTATGATTTTCTTATTTATGATTAGATTTCGATAAAATTTTGACCAGTGATATATCGAGACCTCCTGAATACAGTGGTGTATTCCAAATTTTGATAACAGTTCTGAAATTGAATTGGTGGGTTAGTAAAACGGCATATTTTTAAAATTTCATTCCCTTATAACTTTTTTATTGATTGACGCTTTTGAACGTTATTTACATATGAACCATTTGAAAATGTCGCGAATCCAGTGGTGTAGTCAATTTTTTTCTAAAAAAGTCGCTAGTAATTTCTATAGATTTTTGACTTTGAAAAATAAAATTAGTTGGCCCTGAAAATGGAGATTTATTCATGAAATTTGGTGTCCTAGTGGACCTAAAGAAAAAAAATCATTCCAATCAGTTGAAAAATGCAAGTTTTATAAGGGTGCTTCCATCTTAAATGGGTCACATTGTATACATAAAGTGACATTAATTCATAGTTCTTGAGAAGTTTGAATATTTTTTTCAGTGGCACAATATGAAGCAACAATATAAAGATATGTGGGAATTTTCTTTTTTCAATCGGACAAAAAAAAAATTATGAATATTGTGGATCACATCTACACTCACCTAAATCCGAATATGTTGTTTGACAGAATATTCTGCGACCTCCAAAGCTCAAATCATATTTAGGCTGCCAAGGATCATCATTACCATGCTCTATTGCCTCATAGGCATCCAGTTTATTGGCGAACGTGACAAAACCATAGTTATCCCTGAAAAAGGGCATGTATTAATATCGAAACAACTGTATTGCTGATAAACTTTTGGGAACAATTTACTTACAGGTATCCATGGCTTCTTGAATGAAGACTGATATTCGTTATGGGACCAAACTTGTGAAACCTCTTCCTCAAATCATCCCTTGAGATACCCGGAGCAATACGTCCCACATATATAACACGACGTTCTTCTACTTCAAGTAAGCGTTCTTTCTCTTTATGTTCTTTTTCTTTACTGGAATATCTCGGTGAAGAAGAAGATCTTGATCTTGAACGATTAGAAGACCTGAAAAATCCTTGTAATTACAATCAGGCTTCAAAAACTGAAATGAAGAAAACAAAACAAACGATCTGATACAAACGGGCTCAAATCTAGTTTGAGATAGGATTCTGTAAAAACTGTGTATTACATAATTTCTGATGAGTTTCGAGGATTACCCAAACACTTCCCCTGTATTTCTACATTTTTGCATATTTGCAGAACACTGAGAAAATAAATTGTGAAAGACTTTCGCGGCCATCGTTGAATGAATGATGGTTTTCCGGGTCTTTATGCCGACGTTTATTTTGAGATATTCTCGACGTTTCGCCAACACGAGTGGTTGGCATTTTCGAGAGATATCTTATCAGCTTCGATCACTGAACACTACTTGTTTGAGAAAACATATCAGCAGCAACCCAATTTTTCCAACACCATTCAGTTTCGCTGAAAAGAAATGCATAAACGAAAATATATATATTTGTTCATACCTGGACGAATATGAGGACGACGAACTGTGAGACCCACAACTATTGGAACTTCTGGAACTCCTCGAACTGCTGCGAGAACTGTCAGAATTTCTCCTTCTGTAAGAATAATGACCAAAACATAAACTAACTTTAGCTCTTGTTGGTCAAACAATAAGACAAATGACCGGACCGTAAACTATAATTTAGCTTGTGTCGGTCAAACTAACCTGCTGTATCGCGAAGAAGTTCTACTTTTTCGGCTCTTACCGGAAGAGTCCGAAGAGCAGGATGAAGAGGATGATGTCCTCCTTCTTCGGTACCTACTAGCTTTTGTTTGTTGGATGAGAGAAAGATTAGTTTGGCATTCGATCGACCTCGTCTTCGTTGCGGCTCTGTTTTTAGGTAAATAAACTATCGTTTTGTCTTCGCCGTGTTCCAGTTTGGTCTCTTGAGAGTTTGCTTTCAAGGTCTGCTGGTCACAGGTGTTTATGAACTTTGGCACATTTTCAATAACACCAGTAATCAACGAATTATGGTTGATTATGTCGCTGGCTTTCTTCAATATTGGCTTGATTTTTTCTAGTACTTCTACGTGACGTCGTACATTGAAATCTGTATTCACACCAATGCTTACAAGCGTTTTCTTTTCTATGTCGACTGGAATTTTTATTGGTGGAGGTGGTGTTACCACTAGAGGCAACTCTGGTTTTTTCTCAGGCTTGGGAGGGGTGTTCAACACCTCCATAGCCATTTTCATGAGTTTTTCTTGGTGTCGAATCCTTCTAGTGTTTTCATCTTCGGGTATGGGAGAGCTACAAGTACTGCTCATTGGCGAACAGTTTTGGGAATTATTTTGGGTTTTCATGAAACCCACTCTACGTTTCTTGTATTCTTCCAAGTTGAGTTTTTTCTTCTGGCTGGATTCGTTGCTATGTATTGTATTTACCTGCAAACGTTCAATGAATTGAAAATTTCAACAAAAACCATATGACTTTTTTTAATGTAATTTTAATTATTGCCTTTTGGAAATTTGAAATTTTGACAACTTTTATGCAAGTATTCTGCAATGCGGTAATTTTTATGAGGAATAAAATTTTCTGACAGATCGGTAATGAAAAAGTTTTTCATATGGTGCAAATTTTTAAAACTCGCTGGTATATTGTCTGGATCACATTTTGATAGGCAACTCATTTTATGTGTATTGGTCTATTTATGAAACATGATGAGAAGTATGTTTCATCTGTTAAATATAACGGTGAAGGTCGACCTCTCTTCGGCTCTTCGACTATTAGGAATAAAGGCCGGTTAGGTTAGTAGTGAGCAGGTTGAGTGATGAAGGTGGGAGGTTGGGTTAGAGCCTCGAGCTGAACATCGGATGCGTGCGAGGTCAGCTTTTGCAATAGCGGATATCTTTACCTTTACCTATATATATTTATATATTTATTTTTCTCGTGGAAAAAAAGTAATTTGAAAAGTCATATTTTAGTACCTGTCAACAGAGATAAAACTTTTTTCCCGTCACAGAAAAAATATTTTCTTACCTTCAACAAAGAAACCATCAATTTTCCATCTGCATTTTTAACTGTAGGTTGCTTTCCGATAATAGGTCGGTCATCTTCATCTGCGGAATCGGAGCCCGGCTCCTTTTTGGGCTGTTTGGGATACGGACTGGCCAAACTACAGTAGTCGTGGTCCAGCTGGACAGTTTCCGCTTCCCTAGAATTTTTGATCGCCTTGTTGTGCACCACTTGGGGGCAAGTCTCGTGTACTCTAGGCCCCCCGCGTCTTTTCGCCGGGATCGGCGGTATCACAGATATAGTTTTCCGTTTACCGGACTCCTTTATGCGAGCAATCAGCTCTTGAGGTAACGACTCGATTATATGCTTATTTTCTGCGGGTTCAATTCGTGTAGGAGAGGTAGTTGATTCGGGGCTTTTGTGAATTGGTTTTTGAACGTTGCATTGTCGTGGCGGTGACAGCTGTTTTAGCGAGGGTGTCCTGTTCAGAGTTGGAGTAAACTCGTATTTAAGCGGTTTTTCAGAGTTAGAAGGTGCTGAACTTGTCGGTTTTTCAGTATTTTGCTTTGTATCGACGTGTATCCTTGTCGCTTGTTTAACTGAAAACACTGTAAATTAATTCCGGCATAAACGGTTTGAATGCGAGAACAGATTCGCAAAATCAGTTTTGCATTTTATATCGTACGAGGAACAGATGGCCTCAAGGCTGACTGTGGTGACCTACCCTGTACTGATGACGAGGCAACAACCTCGAAACTAGTCCACAAGTGGCCCCCTGTCTGAATCAAAAGTATCTGTTAAATTTAATTCAATACCCGTCATAGTATTAGCCAGAAGAGTAGTTGTTTTCTGACAGATATTTGCCACAATAAGACTATATTGTAGGGAATCTGGGAAAAACAAAAACTAAAAAAAAACGAAAAAAAAAGGGGAAAAAACGAAAAAAAGGGAAAAAACGAAAAAAAAAAGAAAAAACAAAAAAAAAGGAAAAACTGAAAAAACGAAAAAAACTGAAAAAAACGAAAAAAAAGGAAAAAACTGAAAAAAAAGGGAAAAAGAAAAAACAGTTTTCTACTATATCGTACTTTGAAGCTTCCTCTGGTAACTTCTGATGTCGTTTGTCAATTGTAATGATGTAAGTTTGAGTTTCATAGCCAACTTTGTTCAATTGAACAATCAATTGTATCTCCGCCATTTTTCAACCGATTTTCAATTTTGAAGAACGGTATTATCACAAATGGCGTGCTCTTTCGGATAATTAAAAAATATGTACAGGGCGTCATTTAAAAAAAAAAAGTTTGGGGTCACTTCCGGTTAAACCGGAAGTGGTCAATTTTCAGCAGTGTCGTCAAAATCTGCGTATTCAAGTACTCTAGTAACATACCAAATTTGAAATCTGTATCTTCAAAACTATAGAAAAATTGGGAGGCGTACCTCACCTCGTGGTCACCCGGTATATTAGAGTAAAAAATATAAAACATCGGTCGGCAACGACTATCGTTATTAAACGATCACCCAAAAGAACTCTGAGCTTTGTGTTCAGATATCTGACTTGCATTGTTTTGCTAATTTTTTCCATTTTTAACACGCTTTTATTAGTATCTATCTATGTATGTGATGGAAACTTTAAACGTGATTTTCACCCACTTCCAGACGTCCGAATGATTTGAAGTTTGGTATGTGTTCATAATTCTGGTGACATTTTTGTTAAAGAGAAAAACAAAATGGCGCCTCCAAGATGGCGGACGAGTTTTGTAATTCTTATGAACTGATTCGATTCAAAAATTGATTGCAAGGGTTTTCGGGATCAGAGATTATGATTTTTTTAATCAAAATTCACAAATTCATAATGGCGGCTCCAAGATGGCGGACAAGATTTTTGATTATAGTCAGATTCGATTCAAAATTGGTTTGTGAAGTTTTTTTAGATCGTATATTTCGAATTTTTTGTAGAGGCTTCAAGATGGCGCACGATATTTGTCATTATGGTCTGAATCGGTTCAAAATTGGTATAAAAGGGTTTTCGGAGTCAGAGATTATGATTTTTTTATCAAAATTCATAAATTAAAAATGACGAGTTTTGTTATTATGGTCAGGTTTGATTTAAAATTCGTATGGTTTTCGTTCATAAAATAATAATGCCTGAAAGTTTACTCATTTTGTTTTATTTTTAGTATATTCAAATATTGATTTTTCGGATGCTTAAACCACTGTTAATACAGTCACTTATTAAAATGCTTCAATCTATTTTCTCTACAAGAATCTATCATTCCTTCTGGATAATAATTTGTTTACTGTCCCTTAGCATTTTGGAGATACCAAAATAATTAAGGATAAGATGCTCAATTAATTTATTTTAGTATTTAGATAGTCCAACATGGTTTATGTATTTTGTTGTTTTCACTACATTCAGTGTATTTTTCATGTGCCATACAAAAGTCAGTAGTACAGATCCATATTTTCATTTATGTGTGATGATTTTAATAAACAATAATGAAACCATTTACATTTAATGTAACAAACTCTAATTAGGTACTGCAATTTCCAATATTATATTCCTAATTCCTAACAGTTCCAGACCAATAATGATTGGAAGCCAACTGTGTATTAAAATTCACTTTGGCTCTCTACCTTTATGACTACAGCTGGGCACCTAATCTTAAATATTTCTCAGAAAGCTATTACTCATCTCTAATGCAAATAAGTTCAACTAAACTTTCTTCAAATCCATCCCTTGTTGGGTCTCACAAGGTCATGTAAAGCAGGTAGAGACATTTTAAATTGCAGAGATGTACATACATTCTGTTGATTTGTTGGGTTTCCCCTTTAAATTGATTTCTTAATGTTACTTCATTCTGAAAAATGTTCATATTACAATAGTAGGTACAACATAGACCTTTCACCTTTTAATGAATTGATTGATTAGAATATAAAGAGTTTGTATAATTATTTTCAATGACGAATAAGGTTTTCTATCATTTTATTCACATGATTTGGCAAATTTTGTATGAAACCTTTCTAACATTGACATTATTCCTGGGAAACCATGGTAGTAAATACTATTTACCAATATTTTGGTATAGTTTCCAATTTGAGATGAAATATTGTTATGTGAAAATGAAAATATTTGTCATGGATTAATTCAAAGATAATTCAACACATACTCAAAGTGAATAATCAAACACAGGAAAAGTTCAAGCTCAAGTACTTTGAAGGGTAAAGATAATATAAGTATTTTTACTCTCAAAATGCTTGTTCTCTCAATGAAAGGCACATTACCTAGGGAGAATAAAACTGAACTTTCAGACACTGAATTTTTCTAAATTCAATAAATACCCTTGTAAATATGAGAGTCTAGGCTTTCACGGCCGACATCAATGTTCCCGTTGGCTTCCAGGTCGAAAATGATCGTGAAGTGGTTGAGTGTTTTTATTTCTAAATTATTGTGCATGAAAGCAAAATCATGCAACAAATATTTTGAGAGTTTTTTAAATTTAAAGCTCGAGTGGTATGATAGTATTGGCAAATTCTGTAAGGGTTGTGGAGAAATAAATTTTCCGTCACTGTTCATTTATGATGTATTTTAACGCACTCAAAATCGTTGTTTAATGATCCCTATTAATGAATGAGTTTCTATTAATCAACAATTTTATTATATGCAACCCAACATACATTGCTCCAATACTCCCCATGAAAATAAATAATTGAAAATTCATTAAATAAATTTATCTATATAAATAAGTTTATTTATATGAATAAATAATTTATTTAATGAATTTTCAATGAAAACTAGAGAAAAAAATCAAAAAATCAAATAAATCAATAATTATCTGAATGAAAATGCGAATTTTCACTTTCAGATTTTTTCTTTTCAGTTAGAGTCTTTTCACAATTATACAAATAAATAGTAATACAATTATCTTTCAATTTATGATAAAGGCAAATACCTTACTGAAAACAACTAGTTCCCTGGCTAATCCCGCGACGGATACTGAATTACATTTAACGAATACTTGTAATGGAACCAAAGAATTTGGTTAATTCGTTTCAAAGCAGAACATGCCAACCAGTTTCTGAATTTACCCTTCATGTTTACAGACAACATTGAAGCTATTTGCTATGTGATTTATTTGCCTGGGGATACTAATGGACTTTTAAGCTTTTTAAAACAGTCATTCTTGAGGAACAATGCAAAAATATTAATTAGGATATTTCAAGGAAGTTGAAATCATTTGCCTAAATTCTGTAAGTGTATATTTGATAAACTTATCCAGTTGTTTGAAACAAACATGTTTCACCTTGAAACACAGACAAAATAGTTGACATACTTTTGAACTGAAAATAAATTAAATAAAAATAAAAAACACTCACCTTGATCAAATTTTCTATGCTTCATTTCGGCTATGGGAATAAATGGTTCATCTTTAACTTTACAAGTTTTCTGTTGGATCACAGTTTCATTCTCTGTCTTCATATTTTCTCGGTTCGTTTTGATCTTATTCTTTGTTTTCTTTTTTCCAGATGTAGGTTCATTTTTCACCTTGAGAAACTTGAAATCTTCATATTCTTTCTTAACATTTTTGATGTCCAATTTAGATAAAACAGGCCTTTCATTTTCAGTTTGCTTCATTTCTGTTTTTACCACAATGTTACATTTTTGTTCAGATTTAGGAAGATTTGATTTTGGTGAAACTGTCTTTTCGATATCAACTGGCTCCTCTTTAACTTTCACCACTGTCTCACGCATTTTTTCAACTTTTGGGTTTGATGGTATTGTTGTAATAGCATCAGTGGTAAAATTTCTTTGGATCAGCATCTCATTGGGTTCCATTTTCATATCAAAGAGACTCTGGTCAGTCTCAATTAAATTAAGAGTTAAATCAGGAACCGTTGCTTCAAACTGCTCAAGAAGACTATTGAGATCACAAGCTTCTAGAACGGCTGAATCATCTCCGTTTTCCTCGTTTTCTTCATTTTCGGATACAGTCTCTACATCAACTTCATCCTCATCTTCATCAACAATATAACGCTGAGCTTTCAGGTCAATTTTTTTAACAGGGGCTTTTATTTTACTTTCTGAAGTACTTGTACAAGGTCTCGTGAAAGAAGTATTTTGAATAAAGTTTGTGGAAGATGGACTTTGTCTAGAATTCGTAGATGGACTTTGTCTAGGATTTGTGGAAGATGTGCTTTCTATGAGGTTCGTAGAAGATGTGCTTTGTATAAAATTTGTGGAAGATGGGCTTTTTGTAGGGTTATTGGAAGATGGACTTTTTATAGGATTCTTGGACGATTTATTTTGTACAGGATTTGTGGGAAATGTATTTTCATCTGCAGCTATGTAGGATGTTAGGTCAAATGATTCCACATCAGGTATGTTCAATAAATCGTTTAAAGGCGAGCTGATTTGCTGAATTGTTTCTTCTTCATTTTCTTCTGGGATTATGATAGGTTCTTCTATCCTGAATTCTTCGCTTATAAGCTAGAAATTTGTGAAAATCGTACAGGCCAAAAATTACTGTGAGTCAACAAACTTTGCCATGCATATAGTTTGCAAAATGAGTGATACTTATTATTACAAAACAATCCGATATTTCTACTCTATTCTTTAATCGTTTTTCAGGAAAAGTATACAGGGTGTCCAAAAACTCAATGTTATCCTTAGGAAGGCTGACAGTCCAGCTCATGACTGACAGGAATATCAAAATATGACCTCAGTAAAATATTGATAGTTTTGGAGATATTGGCACTTTAATGAATTTTTTGTAAATCGAAACCTTTCATCAGTAATGCCACAGGTACAACACTTCATATTTTAAGTTCAGATTTTTCTTATGTAACTCTGAATAACCCTTCTATTGATTACAATCCAGAATAAAATTATTAGTGCTATGCCTTTGGAGAAAATAAAATCATATTTCCCCTATTCACGATTCAATTTATTTGGTTAGCTTACTTAAATTCTTCATACTGTAAACAAAATCAACATGCTAACCTGACAAGTTATTTAAAAAAATTACTCATTGTTGAATTCGCAAAATTTGTCTATATAAAATATTTCTGATGAGTTTTCGACATTTTCTTTCAAAGATTCGAAATACGTCAAAATACGTTCGAAGACAAAAATTTGAAATTTGAAAAATGAAAAATCTCAGAAAATTGAATTTTCTACCTTGAACACCCTTTTCCGGCTTAATCTTATATCGGAGCACATAAAAATCATACATTTTCGGAAAGAGCATGAAATTTCACGTATACAGTGCAAATTACAAGTTGATGTGACGACTTAGTATTTTTCATGATTTTGAAGGGTTACCCCTTGCAACTTTTTTCGAGTAATTTTTAATTTTTTCGAATGAACGAAATTCACAGTATATACTAATTCGACCATTCTGAATCGATTGGCGTTCGCAGAATTTGTCTATCTCTAACCGTTTTTGAGTTGGTCAGCTCTAAATCAGTTTTTACATGTTTTTTTGCCACCTAAAATATTTCTGATGTGTTTTCGACATTTTCGTTCAAAGATTCGGAATCATCACGTCAAAATACGTTCAAAAACAAGAATTTGAAATTCGAAAAATGAAAAATCTAGAAAATGGAATTTTCTACCTTGAACACCCTTTTCCGGCTTAATCTTATATCGGAGCACATAAAAATCATACATTTTCGGAAAGAGCATGAAATTTCACGTATACAGTGCAAATTACAAGTTGATGTGACGACTTAGTATTTTTCATGATTTTGAAGGGTTACCCCTTGCAACTTTTTTCGAGTAATTTTTAATTCTTTCGAATGAACGAAATTCACAGTATATACTAATTCGACCATTCTGAATCGATTGGCGTTCGCAGAATTTGTCTATCTCTAATCGTTTTCGAGTTGGTCAGCTCTAAATCAGTTTTTAGATGTTTTTTTGCCGCCAAAAATATATCTGATGTGTTTTCAACATTTTCGTTCAAAGATTCGGAATCAGCACGTCAAAATATGTTTGAAGACATTCAGTGTAGTTTTTGATATGATACATCATTCACTATCTTCCTTTGAGAAAAAAAGGCATGGCTAGTTTACTGCAAAAAGAGTTCATTGTGAAATTATTTCAATAATTAGAAAATCAAATGAAAACACTTGATAAATTGAAGTGACAGGTATTTATTGATAACCAACCAAAGGACAAAGAAAAATAAAAGAATGTGTTCAAATTGCCTGCTACCAAGTTGAATGCAAGCTGGTCAGTTTGTTAAAAAATATCTTTTTATTTGTCATGCACTTCCAACAATTTCATTTTGTATTGTAATCAATAGAAGAGTCATTTAGGGTTGTATAACGAAAATCTGAACTTTATATGAAGTTTTGTACCTGTGGAACTAGAAATACTGATTTGAAGTGTTAATTTACATGAAATTCATAAAACTGCCAATATCTCCAAAACTATCAATATTATACCAAGGTCATATTTTGATATTCTGGTTTGTCATGAGCTGGACAGTCAGCCCTTCAAAGAATGACATTGAGGTTTGGATACCCTGTATAATAGATAATCCATATTTCTTTAGGTTAGCCTCTAATGAAAGTTGGCCACTTCAGCTGCTATCATCACACCCAAAAATAATTACTATCATTGATATATTTAAAGATCAGAATATAAGTAGCTTTTACATGATTCTTGATAAATGAAATGCATATGTCCCATTATCTTAATCCTATATATACAAGAGTTGCTGGTCTTGTCTACAGCCTTATGAGAGGGGGGTTTCCGGGTATTTTCCCAAAGGGGACATCATTCAAATATGTCTTTACAGGCCTACCAGTCTCCAATAATATAAAACGATATCAAGGTAGTAGAATCTGACAAATCAAATGTTTGGGCTATATGACTGCTAGCTTTTTTGTGAGTATTTGCAGCCTGAGTCAGTTACTTTGTTAGTCAAACACTGAAAACCCTAAAATAAATCACAATTACTCAAAGACCTCTACAGTACAGGGTAACAAAGTAATGATAACATATGAAAGAACACTACAGTGGGATGTGGGAGTAGCAAATTCCTGAAGGAACATTAGCACAGGAGAAAGTAAATATGATTTTGGATCAATAATTGCTGCCTGTCACATATACTTGTACATCCACTGAATGATGACTTCCAAGATTAGGAAATAATGAAGAAGTGTTTATATATGTGTTCACTCTGGCCTCAATAATATATCAACCTTTTCTGTAGGCTGAATAAAGATTAATACGAACAAGTCATATCAGGCATAAATGAGTAAAGCATAGGGCTATTGATGAATTCAGATTTTGGTAGAAATTAGTCTGGATGTATATCCAAAAATTTTATCACTTTTAAATAACGTTGCATGTAACAGGTGTTTCCTTGAAGATAAAAGGAGTTAATGGAATGAAATCTACATTTCCACAAGCAATTTGCAGACATAGAACAACACAGGATCAAATATAGATCATATGTTCTGGAATACTAAACATCATAATTGGTTCACTATGTGTTTTGTTGCCTAGTAGCATTGGTATTGCAACAAATTTTGAAATGAATTCGAGTTATACCTGTTCTTAGCATCACAAATCATATCAAAAACCTTGAAAAATCAAAGTCAATTTCATTCGAGCTATAAAGTCAGCATAACAACATTTGATACGGCATTTACAAATTCAGAGCATTGTCTACTTACATCTGGACAAATAAACTGCTGCCAGTCATTAATGATTCTTTGAAATTCATCACTGTTCGGTGACGAGTCATTCAACATCGAAATGGGAATATCACACATTGGAATTAGAGCTATGTCTCCGTTTATCCTAAACAACAATAAACATTAGGGTGTTTTCAGGTTATTTAGGTATTACTTACTCTCTCTCAACATCCATATTCCACTGATACCTATCAGTTTGATGGAAGTTTTGAGGGGTGTCCAGACTAGTCGAATCATCTGGATAGAGGTCCTACATACACACAGGTTAGTACACAGACAATTCAATGAAAAACTTTCTAGCTTACCATGAAATTATGTGTATCAAAAGTGGAGAATTGCTCCCCATCCCTGAAGGAATCTATATCCATACTGAGCGGTTAATTACGCTTTAATCCAATTTTTCGCAAGTTGTTATGGGCTGAAGCAATCACATACACTGAGGACTATCTCAAGCAATAACGTATTGCACCGGTTTTCTTCTAAATATCACAAATTTTACGTAATAATATCCTTATAATAGAACCAACATGGGTTGTAGGTTATGATACGAAAGCACACATATTCCACAAATTTTAATACGAATACACTAAGCTCGCGTCGGAATTTCAACTGAATATAACTTGTAGTGATTCAAGAACTTGTTTTGGTTTACTCTTCACTCTCAGCATCTCGTATTTTCACCAGATTTGTTATTAAACTAAAATTGTCACATGTGGACCGTCTGTGAATCAACTACCTCTTCAACACTTGAACGCTCTACGCGTGCGCATGTCATTTTAGAAAATTTGACCAATTGTAGCTATGCCGGCGGTCTTTTCCAGTTTGTCATACCGTGGTGTGGCATTAATCAGTGGGAGGGAAAAGTTTTCATTTGATGATTTGTTTCATGACACAGAACACAGAACGAGAGAATAGAAAAGACAAATGGCCTGGCATTTTTGGCAACTTATCCAACAAAGTGCAACCAACCTCTGATACCCGAATTATGAAAAGAAACATTTCGCAAACTAGATTAGTCAGGTCATGTTAGGTTTGGCTAATGATTTGTCTTGTTATCTGTCAGAAACAGACAACAAGATCATGGTCATAGTCCCCTTGCAACTTTTTTCTAGTAATTTTAATTTTTTTCGATTGAATGAAATTCACAATATATACTAATTCGACCATTCTGAATCGATTGGCATTCGCAGAATTTGTCTATATAAAATATTTCTGATGAGTTTTCGACATTTTCGTTCAAAGATTCGGAATACGTCAAAATACGTTCGAAGACAAAAATTTGAAATTTGAAATATGAAAAATCTCAGAAAATTGAATTTTCTACCTTGAACACCCTTTTCCGGCTTAATCTTATATCCGAGCACAAAAAAATCATACATTTTCGGAAAGAGCATGAAATTTCACGTATACAGTGCAAATTCCAAGTCGATGTGACGACTTAGTATTTTTCATGATTTTGAAGGGTTACCCTTGCAACTTTTTTCGAGTAATTTTTAATTTTTTCGAATGAACGAAATTCACAGTATATACTAATTCGACCATTCTGAATCGATTGGCGTTCGCAGAATTTGTCTATCTCTAACCGTTTTTCAGTTGGTCAGCTCTAAATCAGTTTTTAGATCTTTTTTTGCCGCCAAAAATATTTCTGATGTGTTTTCGACATTTTCGTTCAAAGATTCGGAATCAGCACGTCAAAATACGTTTGATGAAAAAAGTTTGAAATTCGAAAAATGAAAAATGAAAAATCTCAGATAATTGGATTTTCTACCTTAAACACTCTTTTCCGGCTGAATCTGATATCTGAGCACAGAAAAATCATACATTTTCGGAAAGAGCATGAAATTTTATGTTTACAGTGCAAATTCCAAGTCGATGTGACGACTTAGTATTTTTCATGATTTTGAATGTGATGTTATGACTCAGTAGGTATTTGTTCATTTTTTTTAAGGGTGACGATCCCTTGCAACATTTTTCGAGTAATTTTTATTTTTTTTTCGTTTGAACGAAATTCACAATATATACTAACTCGACTCTTCTGAATCGATTAGCATTCGCAGAATTTGTCTATCTCTAACTGTTTTCGAGTTGGTCAACTCTAAGTCATAATTGAGTCAAGCCCGATATATGGAAGTAAAACTTCTCGGGCGTTTAACAATGAACCAACACATCACTGACTGGTAATCACTGACAAAGGGTCTACAGCCTGCGCAAACCGCGCTGATACTCTGTCTGTTGTCTGGAAAATCAAACCAGTGTCTCCCAAACAAAGGTAACTGAAAGCGATTTCATAAAACATTTCGAAAATTTTTGACTGCTTCAAAAACGAAAATCCTTGACATTTATTGATACATTTTGTTCCATATAACAACCCTTTTTCTTGAATGCTCCAATTTTGGAACACCCTGTATAATTTTAACAGAATAAGGAATCAAATAAAAGCGATATCGTTTTGTCATTTAAAATTACCAATGTTACAGTTCCTAATCACAGACTACTTTTATAGCGACATATCGATACAACCTGATCAAAACTCTGTGGTTTGACCGAATTCACAGAAAGTTAAAATTTTTGAACATTATTGCGGCATGTCTGGGGTTTCCGTGATTCCGTGAACCATAGAATTCTATTGTCGACCGTTTCTGTTTCTCCTATGAATTCAACCATAATGTCACCTCACTTATTCTATCGACAATAGAATTCTACGGTACACGGAATTCCACCCCTGGCAGCTATTTTGTTCGCAGAAAAATTGCGGAATTCGGAAGGGTATAATTTCGCCATTACCCGGCGAGAATCGCGGATTATCTCATGAAGTGTAGAGCGGTCTTCATGCACGATAAACAAAACACAAAACTGATTTTTATCGACATCGTGCGGGACAACTGTTAACTAGAATAAAATGGAATGTCCAAATTATAGATTTCTTCTTCAACGATTTCAATTCGGTGAAATATGATGTGAGCTACATGTTCCCGCTAAGAGGTGCCGCGACGTACACTGTTTTCATTTCCTATGTTTTTACGTCATTCAAAAGATGTAGACACGAGCTGTCTTTTTAACATCTTAAGAAAACATTCAACAGGCTAGATGAACGACTGAATAACATCAAGCAGTCAGATTCATATCAGCGTTTGGTGTGTACTTACTGAACACGGAAAGGTGATAGAAATCGAAATTAATTTTTAAAATTAAAAATTTCAGGCTTCTTCAAAAAAATAATTCGCTGTCGTACGTTATTCAAAGTCCCATAAAAGTTGTAACAGTGCTAAAACAAATCAACTAGAAACTCAGTTCGTAAGAAATGTGGTTGAATAATGTTGTTTATTCATAATGATAAAGTGAGTGCTCCAATATTATTTTAATTGTTATTAATAGTGTTTGCTCGGTGAAACTTTGCAAAACATTTGTCTGTCAGTTTTGAAAGTGCCAACTTCGACTGTCTCTGCTGTCCTAGAGGAAATCGAGAAACAGAAGTTATAGATGATACTGACCGTTTATGTGTCTGTAGTAGTGCAGTTAACAGAGTGGTAAATAAAAGTTTTTTATCGCTTGTACAAATAACAAGAGTTAAAAATAGCCCATATTCGTAAGTGGTGATCACGTGAATATACAAAGGATAGTTGTTATAGTTTATTGTCATAACTGTGGATAATTTGAAGAGTCACACCGAACCCAAAATTTGCAAATTTGCATTATTTAACACATGGTAAGTTCCTGATTTTGTTTTTGTTTGTTTTATCCATTCTATATTCAAGGACGGTTTTTATCATTATACTGACGTCTTTGAATCTTCAGTACGTTCTTGTCTTTCTTATATGTACCTAATCATAAATCGAATACCTACAATGTATTGACTGATTTTCAACACATGAAATTTTTGCCGAAATCTAGCAGTCCGGTACCTACTAATACCTAGTAATAATCAATTTTGGCAGGTTTTTCTCTTGCTGACTGATACTAAGGCATTACGTTACCAAGAATACGTACCTATGCTGGTTTCAATTTTGGATTTTGTCCCAGCTTCTTGAGAGTTTCTAGAATTCCGCGAGTGCGGAACATCTAACGGTATGCTCAAAAAAGGTAGGTAAGAATCACTGCACCGTAAACTGCACATTTCATAACCAATACAGACTCGCCAAGTACCTACTCAACTGCAATTTTCTTGCCAACCATGCGATACAAAAAACATGTAAAGGTGACATCACATTGTGACGAATTTGAGGAAACATAAAAATGTCCGCCTCAAGAAAAATCACTGTGATGTATTTCAGACATGAAATGCGATGTCACATAGATAGTCACTAACGGATGTTATACAAGTCTATATTTCATGTCACGAATAAGTCACACTGTGATATCAACTGCTTTTCTATAGTTAGAAACTATAGGAAGGCAGATCTCGATCTTTCTCTACTCACTTGAATAGGAAAGTCGAGAGTGTAGACGACCTCTGGGGTATATTATCGTCACAAGATTCGCTGATTTCTAGGTTTTGATGCATTATGAAACAACGCGTTACATCCATTCGTTGAGAAACAAACGAAAGACTACTTACTTAGCGCGGACTTCGCACGCCACGGTTGTGTGTATCTATTATATTCTTCTCGTACATGTCTAAATGTGATATCACGATTTGGTAGATTTGTTGACGTCAAATATACGTCGAGTTTAGGGAACGCCTGAACTTCGCATTGGTGCAACATTGTTACAACACATAATTATTCTTGATGTCACACGATGGTTGGCTGGGGGTTGACCCAGAACATATCCCAAACTGATGTTTGGGCTCTTTATCAGACGGAGTAGAGGTGTGTGATTATTTGAATTTCTAGTTTGGGTCTTGAAGCAAACAAGAGTGATTCAGTATTAGACCGAAAACTTCATTTACTGATTCTTCACAATAAATCGAAATTTTCCTATGAACAATAGATTCATAAAATATTTCAAATTGAAAAAATGGCCAGGTTACTTCCGAATTTTTGCCTTCCCTAACAACAAAACCATTATTTAGTATTCAATTGGTAGAAGCGAATATTTATAATGGAAAGTTACTTATCTCTACGAAAGCGCAGGAACGCCACAAGTTTTTTTTTGATAATTTCGAATAATATCGAAATATCAGGGGTGAAGATCATATTTTTATCAATATATTTTGAATTGCATGAAAATTTTATTGTCCTGACAAAATATCGATAATCAATTAAGTGAAAAGTTTGCGAGAGATTGCTCGAGCGATTTTTCCACCTTCCTTGATTCGAGATTTTTTTTCGAAAGACAATTGAGAATACAATTTGAAATGAATTTATAAAAATATATGATCTTGAATGTATTTAAGGGAGAATAATACACAACTACATCATAAATATTTCACACTTCCGGTTATTATTTGCTAAATTTATCGAAGGATCTAACACTTGAAACGGTTCCAAAGTGTGTTCTTGTAGAAAAACTTTGCCAAATGTTGTGCAGGTGATTTGGCAGTCGTAAGTATGGCGCTTTCGACTAAACTCTGTAGGAAATTTGCGAAAGGCTGAAT
Source organism: Chrysolina haemoptera (assembly GCA_958298965.1). Taxonomy (NCBI): domain Eukaryota; kingdom Metazoa; phylum Arthropoda; class Insecta; order Coleoptera; family Chrysomelidae; genus Chrysolina; species Chrysolina haemoptera. The sequence continues at coordinate 1,261,404 of OY282592.1, forward strand.
TATTTATAATCTATTTTCATGTTAGGAAATGATGGCTTTTCGTCAAGTAAGTAAGCCCAATTCCATTTCAAGAATATTTAATTATTTTACCTTCCTATATTTTACTTGATGTAAGATTATCATTATAACCGAATAATGACACTTGACAATTTCTGTGAAAGCGGTTTCCTCGATCTGAGTCAAAACATAAGCAAGGCTATGTTTACATGAGCACCTCGAAGTAATTCGTGTACTTATGAACTTTGCCAAAAATCTAACTAATATAATAATTTATCGATCGTAATGGACAGTAGTTGTTTCTGTTCGGGTTATTTATAAACTTTATGTTACTATCCAATTTGGTATTTCATCGAAATCTGTCCAGCCGTTTAGGAACAGTTCACGGTCGTATGGATGAACAAAAGATTTTTATATATAAAGATATGTTTTTCTACGACCACATGGAAATATGCCCATTGTGAAATATTTTTTCATTTCTACATCGCAAACTGTACTGTATTGATCATTTTAGTACAGGATTTTTCATTTCCCACGAATTTCATGAACTACTAGATTGCCATTTTTATGATCATAAATAATATAAGATCGAATCAAGTTTGTTAACGTTCTAATAATTTGACATTTCACATCAGTATTTACCAAGGTATTTACAAAATTCGTTTGAAAAAATAAGTAATCGAAAATGAGTGATGAGTGAGGGAACAGTCGGGATTTGAAAAGTGGGGGGTGAGGGTTCAAATCCCAACTAAACCACTTTTTTTTTCTTTTATGAAATCGATTAGTGTTCGAATTTTATTAAAATTTTCAATATTTGTATCTTCAATTCCTTTTTTAGGTTGTATGTTTTATGGGAATCATGACGGCAGGAAAGTTTATGATAAAAAGTGTTGTTAAAAATATTACAGATTTGTTTATGATACAGATGGTCGTAGAAAACGTATAGTGTACAATTTGCATGAAATGACCCATATCCCACTCGTAGGTATATGAACTATCGTATATAAAAAAAATTAAAATTTCATATACCTACTCATGGGAAATGTATGCCATTTCATACTCATACTAATATGTACCTAATTATTGATGCCAGCAGTTTTGTGTGTAATTCGTGAAATTATCTAATCGAATATACCTTCAAGTTGCAGAATTTCAAATACTGTCACCTTATTGCCCGTCCCCAAACTGGGCCGCTGCTGTTCAAAACACAGTTTTCGTGCCAGCAAGGTGAAAGTGTTTTTTCAAAATTCTGCATTTTTCGGGATATAATTACTAATAATTTAAAAAGTTGCTTTTAGTGAAACCTGAAGTAAATTTTTTACCGAAATAAAAAAAAAACTAGTATTATGTTTTTTGGAAGCCAAAGTCATTCTATATTTCACCGACACCACATATTCCTATTGGTTTACTCTAAGTTCAAATATTTGTTTGAAAATTATTCATCTGCCAATAATTTCAACTTTCAGGATATCGACAAATATTTATTCACTCCGATGTGCTCTCGTTCCAAGCTGGAAAATTATTTTCGTAAAAGAAAACAGTGTTTAACACAAACACACTTAGCATTGGTCCGGTGCTATTTTTCGCTTGGATCACAGAATATATATATATTCTGTGCTTGGATGGATTATATTTATCTCGAAACCCAGTTATGATTCGGTTATAATACTGCGGCAAGCTTGTCATTTTAGACCAGGAGTCTGCGTTTAACAATCAGGCCAATCAATAGAGGATTTTATCTTAACAAATATACTATAATCCAGTAAGTAACGACAGACAAACTCGAGCAAAAGGTGAAGAATAAATTGTAGCATTCTGAAACTCGGCACATGACATCTCGACATTGTGTATTATTAGAAAAAAAAATTGTTTACCAAAAAATCAAGGGTGGAACCTAAAAAATTTTTCATAAAAAAAATCATTTTTTTTGTTATTTCAGAAAATATAAGATTTATCAAAAAACGATTTCGATTACTCCTGCCTCAGTTTTCAACTCACCCATAATACCGGCAGTTTCTTCAGTAAATGTTGAAAATAATCGCTCATACACATCCTACATAAAAAATGAGGTATGTGATTTCAAGCTTGAGGTTTGCACTTCACAATAGTGTTATTGAATCTATATATGCAGGATATGAATGAGTGATTATTTTCAATATTAACTGAAGAGAATGCCGGTTTTATAGGTAAGTTGAAAATGAGGCAGGAATAAAACAAAGTTTTTATTTTGACATGTATAAGTAGGATCTGTCACACTACTTATAGTCCAAAGAGGGTATGGGTTGCTGCTTCAGTAGAATAATTCCATATTTACTAAATTATTCATGATTTTCGGATCATCCGCAAACATTAATGTGAAGTGCGACAAAACACATTTTATGTATTCAAATAAGTACTAGCATATTATATTTGCATGAGAAGGTAGGAGTCTTCAGAAACGATATAAACTTTTCCTTTACCTTCTCCGATCATTTTTAGCAGAGTTATGACCAATCAAATATTCGGCTCCGCCAGAACTTTCAGCGGCGGGTCAGGGTCAACCTGAAATTTGATGTCGGGGTTCAATCACGTTTTCTGAGAAAACGAGCGTATTTCATAAGAAATTACTAGGAATAATTTTTGTGGAAAATTGAATTTTTACAGTAGTGTGACAAGTCCTACTTATACATGCCAAAAAAAATCTTTATTTTACTATTGCCTCATTTTTAACTTACCCATAAAACCGGCATTTTCTTCAGTAAATGTTGAAAATAATCGCTTATTCATATTATTTTCAACATTTACTAAAGAAATTGCCGGGATTATGGGTGAGTTTGAAACTGAGGAGTAAAATACAGTTATTTCTTTGGCATGTATAAGTGAGACTTGTCTCACTAGTCTAAAATCGTTGCATATTGTCCAAAGAGGGTACTGATTCCTGCTTCAGTATAATTCTGGACCTGAGTCTCAAAAAGGCCAATCTCCATTTTCAGTGATCTTGCTCAAGATTTAAAAACAATATAACAATAATTTTAAGTGTGGAATAACTATTTTCAAATAATAAAAATCGATAAAACATTTCAAAATAATGTATATTTTAAAAAAAATATGTTATTGATTAAAAAAAAAGATATTCTATGATTTAGATGGAGATTGGCCTAAAATTGATAAAAGTGGAGATTGGCCTTTTTAAGACTCAGGTCCAGAATTATTTCATACAAACTAAAATATCTATGACTTACGGATCCTCCATACAAAAAAACTTGTGTTGACATGAAAATTTTCGGCAGCGTGCCGCGCCTTTCTTGTCGCAACTAGAATAGTAGTTTACCTAACAAGTGCGGAAAGTGATACTTTTCCGCACGCGATTGCAGATGGCCGAACTCCGCTAACGCTCGTGTTAGGTACACTATTTTTTCTACTAGCGGAAAAAACACCCAAAAGTTAACATAAAGAACATTTATTATTAAATATATATTAAACTATACAACCATACTTGGTAAGCTTTCTATTTTAACCTTCTGCGACGCAATATTTAAATGTCAGTATAATCCGCAAAAACTAAACAAATCTACTTTTCAGCACTAAAATGTTTTTCGTACTTAAAAGAGTGCGGAAAAAAACTTTTCCGTACTGGTGCGGAAAAGTGACTCTTTCAAAACTAAAATGAGTGCGGAAAAGTGGATTTTTCCGCACGCTAGTAGAAAAAATATGTTTTTACACTTACATAATATATGTGTACTTTGAATAAACTATCTTCCTTTTTTTGAATTTATTAATCATCATTTATTAGTCATCTGCTTCGGCGACTTATTTTCACAGCAATTTATAATTTGATTTAAATCACGATTGAAAATGAAAAATCAGTTGATTAAAATCATGATTTAAATCGTCGCAACCCTGGAAATTACTAAGTATATATCTTGTGGAGAATTGAATTATCTTTCACCATGTTGAAATTGTTTCTTAATAAATCTTATACTTTCTGAAAAAACAACAAAAAAATATATATATTTTTTTAAATACAAATTTTTTTGGGTTCCCCCCTGATTTTTTGATGCAGACCCCCCCAAGCCACTAAATTACTACTGTTGTTAATAACACTCGGATGACAAAAAAAAAACTCTGTAATTGCATGTTCAGCCCCCCCAAACTGAAATCACTACATAAATACATGGATATAAAATGAGTACTGAATTTGGTTCATTTAGAAAAATATGAGCCTACTGAACTTTTTCGAATACTAGGTGTTTCATAATTGAATGCTGATCCTGACAGGCGATAATCCTTGAATGATTTTAAGAATAACATATTGGTCCGCAACCGTTTTATTTATGAGATACAGGATGTTGAAATTTAACAAACAAATAAGTTCTTGCCCAATATCTCTAGGAACGCCTGTGATTTTTTTTTCGGTTATGGTAGATGCAAAGAACGCAAAAAATACATTTTATCCATTATAAAGGTGTTCTAAATTTTCATCAGTAGCGTCCCTGTTAACAAGGCCATGTCATATTTTTGATGGAAATAAGTAAAGATATTTTTTTCACATATGAGTAGTATATTTTCCATTTTCTTGAAAAAATGGTCTCTTGTCTTGTTTTGCACGGCGAATGGTTTTCGATTGAAAAAAAAAGTTAAATAAAATGCCTCCACATCCTTGTACCTTCGAAAACTATCTTCAGGACGAAAAAAGTCAGGATACCAGTTTCACGAGGAGATATAGGAAAATTATAAATATATTTATTTTATGAAAAATACTCAGTGGCATATCATTATTATTTTTATTAAGTTTCAAGTATTATCGACCTATAGAACCATCTTTCAATTATGAAACACCCTGTATATTGAATTATCAATTGTCGCAATTATGTTATATTCAAAACAATGTAATATATTCAAGAATTAATGGCGAGATCACTAGAATAAAATAGAAATCGTAACGAATTGCTCATCATATGATTGCCATCTCCGAGAGAATATCCATTTTTCAATTAATCGTGCGATTATCAATTATTTCAATTTCAAAATGGCAGCTGTTACTTAATCTCTGACCAGATAAAATTAGATGAACTTGCCAATTATGATTTATCAGTTTTTATCAAACCAGTGTTGAAAAAACGTGGGCGCTATAATAAATTCATAACGACCGGCAGCTGTATAGTCGATTAAAATTTTTCGAATTAATATTTCGATAGTATGGTAAATAAACATTCATTTCTTTTTCTAGGTTGCTTTTTTTCCAAAGGAATTTAATCATATCCCGCAACCGCGAAATGGGAGTGTTTCATCCAAGTTACCAGCTGCCATTTTGAAAATTTTAGCTGGATTTTCTCATGAAAAAGTAGGTTTTTATCTCCTATTTAGGCCTTCCAAATTTCGTTGCGATATACCAGGTGGTTCAAAAATTATTATGGGGGGAACGGACTTTAGACTAGCACTGTATACCTATAAACAATAAACTTATGTTTTCTGACAAATGTCGAAATGGAAAAGTATCATGTCATTCATGCTATCAGTTGTCTGTCGATTGTGGGCAGCGCTTTCATGCGCAACTGGCCTGCGCAAAGTCTCTTAATTTTTAATTTGTCTATGGAGTAGTCTATCCACAGCATAGGTTCTATAATCTATTTCAAGAATAACGTAGGTACAGTAAATTCCCATAAGAACCTAGGCATAATACATAGGAATTTAGTCTTCGTTATAGACTGAGAACAATTTGGGGGGTCATTTGACCCAGCATCAAACAGTACAGAACGATGCTGCTTTATGAAAAAATAACTTTAGGCACTATGCCGTCAATTCTGGGTGATGCATTTGACTATAATAACATTAATAATAATTTTTCATCTGAAGATGTTCTTTTCGGACAAAATAGTCTTGTACGGCATTCCTCGCGTTGGGTAGATTATGAAATAATAATTTCCTAGAACCCACTAAAGTCAGTGATTATAGGTCAAGTTTTCGAATGTTTCAAGATAGGATATGTTTGATAGAGGGTAAGATGTCTAAAAACCCTGGTGTATCGCCTGATTCGATTTTGTTTAGATTATTTTGAAGACAAAACAAATGAATTAGTGGTGTGCTGTTGTGATTGGATCCACAGATGGCGTCTTCATAGGATTCAGTCGTTGACAGTATTAAAGGTGACTTTTCAAAATGAAGACTCATTTATAAAATACGTTATAGGTAATTCTAGTTAGTTGTTTTTCAACAAGCAAAAGCAAAAGCAAAAGCAAAAGCAAAAGCAAAAGCAAAAGCAAAAGCAAAAGCAAAAGCAAAAGCAAAAGCAAAAGCAAAAGCAAAAGCAAAAGCAAAAGCAAAAGCAAAAGCAAAAGCAAAAGCAAAAGCAAAAGCAAAAGCAAAAGCAAAAGCAAAAGCAAAAGCAAAAGCAAAAGCAAAAGCAAAAGCAAAAGCAAAAGCAAAAGCAAAAGCAAAAGCAAAAGCAAAAGCAAAAGCAAAAGCAAAAGCAAAAGCAAAAGCAAAAGCAAAAGCAAAAGCAAAAGCAAAAGCAAAAGCAAAAGCAAAAGCAAAAGCAAAAGCAAAAGCAAAAGCAAAAGCAAAAGCAAAAGCAAAAGCAAAAGCAAAAGCAAAAGCAAAAGCAAAAGCAAAAGCAAAAGCAAAAGCAAAAGCAAAAGCAAAAGCAAAAGCAAAAGCAAAAGCAAAAGCAAAAGCAAAAGCAAAAGCAAAAGCAAAAGCAAAAGCAAAAGCAAAAGCAAAAGCAAAAGCAAAAGCAAAAGCAAAAGCAAAAGCAAAAGCAAAAGCAAAAGCAAAAGCAAAAGCAAAAGCAAAAGCAAAAGCAAAAGCAAAAGCAAAAGCAAAAGCAAAAGGCAAAAGGGGTATATTGTAAAGAATAAAAATTGCAAGCACACAGTATAACATAAAAATAAATAAAACAGTTTAAAACTATCCCCTCACCGCAGGGTAGGGGTAAAGGGAGGGAGTTTCATGACTGTTCCCCCGGAGCGAGTTTCATTCCCGCCCTTCTGGAATCCAGCGGGCAGGATAAACCGCGGCTCGCCTGCTCTAGGACAGGCCCCACGATGTTTGTGGGCCACTTTTACGAATACCGGTCTCTGTCCCACTTACTTGATGCCCCGCCTCCTACAAGTCATGCGGGGGGCTCGAGTTTGTTCATAGAGAGCCATCAAGTGATCGGATACATTTTCGATTAAGGACTTGATTAGTTCCCGGAAAAACACTGAAAAAACCGGGTTGTATACATTCATCGGCACGAGTGTTCATACGTCTACTCTCCTTCTAGGGGTTCGCGGAAAACATCCAGCGCTTGGTATAAATGCCCTCCATACCTCCGCGACACTCCGTGCTGTTCCCGGATGTCTGTGATATCCCTGGTCAGAGGGCTTCCTCGGTTGTGATGCCGATAAAATTTATCGGCTTGCGATCTTATGAAGTCTGCGATCTTATCGATGTTGGCCAGCTCTCGCAAGTCGTCCGACCGAATGTACCTGTCACTATCGGTGATGATACGTAGTACCTTGTTCTGCATCACCTCCAACCTTCCAAAGTATTGCGGAACATTCGGAAAGCACACCACTAGTTCATTTGTTTTCGCATTAATCAAGTTGGCGAATGTCTCGCGTTTTGCAGGTTGAGTCGCTACACCAGGGTTTTTAGGCATCTTAGTAGAGGGATTACTTGTATTAACTATTTCCCATATATTGAGAAATACATTATCAATTTGACAAACAAAATGTAGGAGAGTACCTTAAGGGAATAAGGTTCCGACTAGCCGGCGGACTAGACAGAACCTTAGAGGGAGAGAGAGGGAGAGCGCGGAGTTGGACGGTCGGACAGTCGAAGAGAGGTGGCGAAGGTCAACGAGTTGTGCTATAAGTATATGTGAATAAAAGGGATGATATTATTTGATTTATTATTGAGAATAAACCCCAACGACCCCTAACAAAAAATTATATGAAATGTAATGATTTATTTTTAGCAATACTTTTTCTGCTTTGCGTCCCGACTGTCTGAACAACACCAGAAACTACAACGGTCAAGGTTACACTCGAAATTTAAAATTCAGTTGACGAACACCTTCCTGTTCATGTATCACGTATTATCATACACATACTTATCGAACATCAATCAAAATATACAATGTTGTAAAGGTTACAATGAGATTTATGTTGGTCGCGAAACCCACGCAATATGAACGGGTGCTGACCTAACAGTTATTCTATTTTACAGATTACAATTTAGGAAAACTGATTATCATATAATTGATTTGCTTAATAAATTACCTTGTTTTGATTGATGATCTTTTTATCAAATCAAATCAATCAAATCAAAATATACTTTATTGTCGGAAGAAATAATTTCTCTTTGACAAAGTGTGCAACGGGTCAAATTAAAATTAAAATTTATTTTGTGGTATTTCGTGTGGAATATAAGATGGAGAAAATTCGGAGAAAATAACTTTGGTCCAATTTCCATTATAACTTTAATTGTTACGACCGGTTCCTGGTCCCCCAAAGGCCTGAAAGGCCTGACAGAGAACACGTAAAAATTCGGACATCAGACGTCGAAGATTTTGGCAAAAAAATTGTATCGGTCGGGGGGAAAAATTGGTAAAACTCGCGACAATAAAATCAAGAAAATTCGTGAAATAGTTCAATACCTATATACATACAGTATCGGAAACTTTTCATCTGAGATATAGACAGAAATCTACGCGAGGAACGCAATGATATGATAATACCACATAAATAAGAGAGACGCACTACTGTGCGCCTCTCCTGTTACCTCACCCGACGCATTAACGGACCACGTGGCAATGCGACACACCGCACACAGCTCACGTCGATATCTGTTAGCAGAGTCTTTGATAATGGCTAGGAAGGTTTCAGATACTTTGTGATATATGAGAATATACAACTCCGGAATAGGTTTGTTTATTCAACAACTGAATTCAAAAGAATAAAAATACTTCATACAACATATTACATAACCAAATATACCCTGTGCTAACACCCCCACTTTATGTAATATAACTTCAATTCCATTTTCTGAAAAATTGAGAGGCATTTTTTCACCAACAAGTCCTTTGGTCAAAAGGGCCATTCAAGTATTACGTAAGCACTAAAGGGGGGTGGGGGGGTTGATTTGCTTATTTTTGATGACTTGGGGTATGGGGTATCTGGATGGTGATTACGTCGTTAATATTTAATTACTCACTTTTTCGAATTTTCTGCAAAATTTAGTCGATTTTGATTTGAACACATTTGGCAACCATATTTGTCTATGCTCGAAAGCGAAACAGATATTCATGGGTGCATCCTCGGATTTTGCTAGGAATCGCACGTTAAAACGTAAGACCTCGTTAATCCTTAGCTCGCACAAGTTTCGACCTTTGAGGGCTGCCGTTCGTAGGGGGACGAGAGCAGGTTAACAAAAAAAAACAATTCTAACAAATTTTTTTAACAATCAAGGAATATCGAACATACACATGCCTATTGGGACAGACAGTTAAACAAATTCTATTGCTAAAAAGTACAAAATAAAATAATTGTTTTTTGCGTTTATTTTCGCGTGTACCTCGGGAAATACCGAGTAAAATACACTATGTTTTTCACTTTCAGTCCCGCAAAATTCTGGTTTAAATAAAAAATTATTTTAGATCATTTTATCTTCTAACCATATATCAGACTAAACCACAATCAGTGTTTTACACTTTCGCTTTTAAAAAGTCGTCGCTTCAAAAGACGGCATTGAACCGGCAATTCAAAATGACTCCGATTATAAATTATGTAGACCAAGAAAATAATTGATTACAAGACATAGCGTACTTGATATACTTGAAATTCCCGGCGTTGTCATCATTATATTTTTTTTATCTCGTATTTGTTGTCGTTACCTCGACATTTTGTAAATACGGAATGGCACTCCCTGCACTCTGATATCCATTATCTAGAAGATAAACCCGCAATGAAAGTATTTTTCAGAGTGAGCTATTCCTGTAAATACACAAACTTGAGGATCAAAACATATACAGTGTGACCTACTGAAAACCGGAACAATCTTATTGAATCCACCTATATTTTCTAACCGATTACAGTATTCCTTTTTTCAGCAGAATGAGTATCAGAAAGTCTACGTTTACACCAATTTTCAAAATTTTATTCCAATTTTCAGGGCAAAAATTGGTAAATATCATTAGCGATTTTTTTCGTGAAATTTACCACTGGATTCAGCAACCTTCAATTAGGTAAATCCTGAAATTTCATTAGAAAGTATTCATTGGCAACAAAGTTATAACAACATTAATTTTGATAACACCATCATTTACGTATAACGATAAATTCTTTGAACCGGCAACATTGCCAAAACAAACTAAGTAGATCGTTGATGTTTCTGGTAGGAATTCGAATTCATAACAAAAATTGTTCTCGAGTAACATTTGAAATGGTGCACTTTTAGAAAAAATAATGAAGACGAAAAAAACAATTTTTGAAAGATACTCTCATAGTTTTTGGATTTTGGTATTATTTGCTTCGTTATTTGCATATACAGATCACAGGCTATCCGAATCCATTCAGAAAGTAATTTTGTTTCCTCCAAAATAGTACTTATTATTAAATTAAAAATTTAAAAATGTATCTAACCCGAGAAAGGTAGGCTGTGATATGGACAAGCTATTATTCTGATTAGTTATTTGAGTGAAACAAAAGTAAACCCTGACAATGACAGATTGGTTCTCATAACTCGAATATGAGAAAGTTATTGAATAACGTTAAATTACATTAATAATAATAATAATAATAGAGACCCTTATGCATTCGTTGTCAGCATATCCAGCATATGCGGTCTCAGCCTATATCCACAGGCGTAACGCGGCTCTACTAGTGTTGTACTACCATCTACGACACTCGTACGGTATAGACGAGACACCGGTGTTGCCTTATCCTCCGGGGGATATTGAGTCCGTTGTGGAGAATGAGAAGTGCCGAATATATTGGAACTACTCATTCCCCACCCTCAGGCAATTACAAGCCAATAAGCCTAATGTAGTCTTCTTCGACCATTAAAGTAAGACGATTTTTGTCTCCTGGCGAAACGACCATCGTCCGAAAAGAGGAAGAAAAACGGACAAAATATTAAGAGTTGCTCTTTGAACTCCGCAGGCTCTACCCAAACCATTCTGTTAAAATGGTAGTTCTTATTATAGGGGTCTTTGGTGGTATGATGGACACACTGATCTCGAACTTAAAAATCATACTGGCTTGCCGTAATATGGCAAGAATCTTAGCCGGACGAATGCAGAAGGCCGCCATCCTTGGTTCACTGCGTCTGCTCAGAGCCAATGATTCTCGGACCCAGTAATCACTTACCCCACGGACGTGGGGAGTGGTTGTCTGGGTAAACGATCCATTGCGCCCTCCGGATGTATCGGAGCTTCGGAGACAGGGCCTGACTGGAACATCTTTTTAGGAAAAAAATTAGTAATTCTTTCTCATATTTCTACACTCGTAGCATAGTCTGTGCGGATAGAGGGTGGCTATTATCATTATTATTTGCCACTTTGAACTGGCAATTGTCACCTCGAACTGGCAATTGTCACTTTGAACTGACAATTTCCACTTTCAATTGGCAATTGCCACTTTGAACTGGCAATTGTCACCTCGAACTGGCAATTGCCACTTTAAACTGACAATTGTCACTTTGAACTGGCAATTGTCACCTCGAACTGGCAATTGCCACTTTGAACTGGCAATTGCCACTTTGAACTGACAATTGTCACTTTGTACTGGCAATTGTCACTTTGAACTGACAATTGTCACTTTGAACTGGCAATTGTCACTTTGAACTGACAATTACCACTTTGAACTGACAATTGTTTCTTTGAACTGACAATTGCCACTTTGAACTCGCAATTGCCACTTCGAACTGGCAATTGTCACTTTGAACTGGAAATTGTCACTTTGAACTGGCAATTGTCACTTTGAACTGGCAATTGCCACTTTAAACTGGCAATTGTCACTTTGAACTGACAATTGTCACTTTGAACTGGCAATTACCACTTTGAACTGGCAATTATCACTTTGAAATGACAATTGTCACTTTGAACTGGCAATTGCCACTTTGAACTGGCAATTGCCACTTTGAACTGGCAATTGCCACTTTGAACTGGCAATTGTCACTTTGAAATGGCAATTGCCACTTTGAACTGGCAATTGTCACCTCGAACTGGCAATTGTCACTTTGAACTACTGGCAATTGTCACTTTGAACTGACAATTGCCACTTCGAACTGACAATTGTCACTTTGAACTGACAATTGTCACTTCGAACTGACAATTGTCACTTTGAACTGGCAATTATCACTTTGAAATGACAATTGTCACTTTGAACTGGCAATTGCCACTTTGAACTGGCAATTGTCACTTTGAACTACTGGCAATTGTCACTTTGAACTGACAATTGCCACTTCGAACTGACAATTGTCACTTTGAACTGACAATTGTCACTTCGAACTGGCAATTACCACTTTGAACTGGCAATTATCACTTTGAAATGACAATTGTCACTTTGAACTGGCAATTGCCACTTTGAACTGGCAATTGCCACTTTGAACTGGCAATTGCCACTTTGAACTGGCAATTGTCACTTTGAAATGGCAATTGCCACTTTGAACTGGCAATTGTCACCGCAATTGTCACTTTGAACTACTGTCAATTGTCACTTTGAACTGGCAATTGTCACTTTGAACTGTAAATTGTTACTCAAAAAAGAATATTTATTGCCAACTGCATGCATAAATATTGTTTTTTTTGCATTTAACAATTGCCAGTTCAAAGTGAAAATTGTCAGTTCAAAGTGACAATTGTCAGTTCAAAGTGACAATTGTCAGTTCAAAGTGACAATTGTCAGTTCGAAGTGACAATTGCCAGTTTAAAGTGGCAATTATTGTCACTTCTAAGTGGCAATTCCAAATGTTTTGAAAAATATTTTGTTGTTGGCCCTTCTACGCCTTCGTATTAACCAGCTTGCTCTACACCACATCTGTTGATGTGAATGTTAATGAGTCCCAATTATTTGGTCATCCATCTGTATTGCATTTGAATAGTGTTAATAACAAGATGTTGGTTGGATTAGAGAGAATTCAATGAAATTGACATATAAGTAATTGCGATGTAACAAAAAAAAATCCAAACCCATCAAAATTTGAACTACCACTTATTCTTCGTAATCATCGTACAACTCACAGACTCATCTATCTGGCATGTACGCTTGCTCCTTTAAGCAACAAATAGTATCCAATGTTATCTCGACTAATCAAGTTTCCAGCCAATCCCAGCCATCCATTTCATATGCATATTTGTTGAACCGCTCAAGATATCCACATTTTCCTTACAAAGTATCATTCAGATTTCCTAGTATAAATACGACTCGTTATTTTCGCCTTTGCGCTTCGAAGCGCATTCGAATAAATTTATATAGATGGTGAAATCAACTGCAGAAATAATAGTTGAAACTATTCTATAACCGAGTCGCAACAATCAAACTTGCAAAATACGATAATAGTAGAGTATTTATTTAAATTCAAAGGAACAAATCGACCGCTGCAAATACCTAATCAGTGCAGCAATAAATTGCAAGTAATATTCAGCCTCAAGCATTCTAATCTCATAAATGAAATAATAGCCCAGCCACAGGTGTTCACAAGAAACGATCTGTGCATGAGCGTACTTGTAGGGAGAGCTCAAATATTATGGTGTTCGAGTATTGAATGGATCAAAACGTATTTGAGTCATAGATCCCAGATTGTTAAAATAGAGACATTTTTCGATAGCTATCACATAAAATTTGGTGTTCCTTAGGGTTCAGTTCTTGGCCCAGTTTTGTTTTTATTATATGTTATTTATTTGGTATAGTTAAAGCTAAAATTCAATTTTTGTTTGACCTTCTTAGGCCAACTCGAAACTGAAATTGTGCTACGCCTATTCGAATATGTCGAGGTATTTGCCCCGGTATTAAGTAGGCTGGATCTACCAATTTTTTTTTTGTAGACTCTAGTGTGTTTAGCTTGCAAATACCGCCTTAGTGAAGATGTTCCGCAGTTTTTCATTTTTAAAACCGCCGTACATATGGTACATTTTCCTATTCCGACAGTATTTTTATTACTCTTAGGATATTGCTCGACTATGAAATAATCGTTTTATTACATACACTTTTATTAACTTCAAATCGTTTGGCTCTTGATAGCGCTAACTCTGCTCTTTCCACTTTTGTTTCGATGTCATCAAATTCTGACACTCTTTCATCTACTAAGCGAACTGTTAGGCCAGCAAACGATAACATCTTATTGTAGGAAATTTTCTTAGCTTTCTTTCTATATACCTATGTATTTAACGAATGTGTCTCGTTATGGTCGCAAAATGCGAAAAATGTGAAAGGTGTGCTAGGATCAGGCATCCCAGCACACAAAACCACCTATAACACCTACAAGCGAAAGGTTAAGCCAGCAAACGATAACATCCTCTTGTAGGAATTTTTTTTAGCTTTCTTTCTATATACCTATGTATTTAACGAATGTGTCTCGTTATGGTCGCAAAATGCGAAAAATGTGAAAGGTGTGCTAGGATCAGGCATCCCAGCACACAAAACCACCTATAACACCTACAAGCGAAAGGTTAAGCCAGCAAACGATAACATCCTCTTGTAGGAATTTTTTTTAGCTTTCTTTCTATATACCTATGTATTTAACGAATGTGTCTCGTTATGGTCGCAAAATGCAAAAAATGTAAAAGGTGCGCTAGGATCAGGCATCAGGCCAGCAATATATTCTGAGCCGCTGCTTTGAAAAGGTTCCGATTCCATTACGGACAAATCACTTAAATCAGACATGAAGAATTATCCTCCAGCCGCCACTGTTGATCTTTGATCAACACTGCTCTACTATTTAAGAGGCAACATCAGCGCGTCATCACGAAAGTCAAATTTTATCATTGCGCCGCACATGTTGGGTGTGTGGGGATATATTTTTCAAGAGCGATAGTGGAGATGACGAAGCACCTGCCCGTAACAAAACTACATAGCTGGGAGCGCCAATAAGGTAGATAGCTTCTAATCGTAGAATCGGTTTTGCATCAAAACTAATGATTTTATACAATTTTTTTCTTCTTCTCAGTCTAAGAATTCGGGAATTTGCTTCTTTTTTTCATTTATCAAACCATGAAAAAAAATTGTTCTTCAAAATCATCAAAACCAAAAATCAGTTAGATTCCCTTATTCTCACAAACGAATTAAATCATTTCTTCCAACAAAATTTTTGCAAAGAAATAAAACTGAACGTTCAAAACCGATTCCCGTTTCATCAAGGGTATAGCTCCCAAAAAAATTGCCGGTCAATACCGGACACTTCTTCAGCTTGAGTTTGATAGAATGTTGTGGTAAAAATATAGCGAGATATGTCATGAACTGCTACCTCATATGCATGGAGCTAGCACCTTTTCTTTGATTGAGGTCGTTCAAGAAGTAATTTTTGCATTAAAAGTCAACTGTTGGAGTCCGGCCACATTTTAATGTTGAAAATAATCGAGTGTTATGGTTAAAATATTGTGAGATTCGAACTTGGTAAAATACTTCATTCCTTTATCGTAATTCTTATTTGGTGGCTACCGAATAAACATAATCAACTTAAACTAGATTAAAAAAAAACAGGCTCCCTTGTGGCCGTGGTGGAATAATCGAGCTTGGAGCTAGCCGGCCGGGAGCTAACATGACCGAGGTATCCCTGCTCACGATGCCCAGATAATGGGTTTAATGAATAAACCTTAAGCAAATGCTTTTACTTAGATTTCTTGAAACAGACCTATCTATTTTATTAACTAATGAGAGAGACAAACCTATAGTAAAAGCTTTTTCTAGTTTTTATTCATAACACCCATGGTGTTGTTTTTGGTGCAACTGCGAAGTTCAATCCATTTTCCAGCAAGGTCTCCTCTACTTGAGTCAGGGGTTTTGATGAGATACTGATTATAGTACTTTTCATTTCTTCCTCGTTGGTTCGTGATGGCCGTGTTCCTATTGCCAGTTGGTTCCATTATTTTTTTTATGTATCTTCTCTTGCTTTTGGTAAAAACTCGTACAGTTGTCAATTTTAGCAAATATAGGTTCGTTTAATAAAGAAAGCTAGTTTTTGAAATCATTTCAATTATTTATTGAATGATTGAATGTTCGAATTTTGTTTTATAAAAACTTTCAGATGCCCTCGTAGCTTCATAATGGTCTTTTAAGCCGTAGAAGATATCGCAAATATTTGAAGAGTTTTATTCTCATTTCTGAGAGTTTTTATATTACCTAAGGCTTCTATGGAGGAACTGGGAGATTCACCTTTCCAAAATGGTAGCAGTAATTAAAAAAATTTCATTAGCTCTTTTTTAAAAAGCTTCCTCCGTGAATTTTTATTAAGATATAATTTGGCATCTCTCATTCTCTTCTTCACGGACATTTTTTTAAGTGTCTCCTTTCAAGGAAAGTAATTATTGAAGCTCCTTTTACTTAGTCTGAGGGCAAACGTGATATTACACGGGGTTGAGAAAATTTTTGGCATTTTTGCGAGGTTAATAGGACTAGACGCAAATTTAATTAGGGAATACAAACAAGTGGGGATTATTTTATATATTTCTTCTGAAAATTGGTTTTACCAAACAATCAACCATACACATTCTCGAATACGAGAACTGAAAAAATATCTGAATAAGCACACATTTCATCTTCATAAGCTCACATATTTATCCGACGAAAATAAATTTAAATAACCCACATACAGCTAACCTTGACGGTGGGATGCTTAAGAGGCCATGAGCGCGATCATATTTGGCAAGTTTTTTTTTGAAAAAGAGTCGATAACTCAAAAAACGGTTCGTCGTATCGATGTCAAAAAGGATAGGCTTCTAGAGGACGTTTGATTCTATGTACTTACGTCTGCGGCAGCACCTCACGATGCCGCTCACAGATAATCAAGGTAGCTGCATTTTTGAGATTTTTTTTTGTGAAAAAGTGGATTGAAATTTCAGTTTCCATTACAACACGTACATAGAATCAAACATCCTCTAGAAGCCCGTTCTAGTTTTAAATCTATACGACGAACCGTTTTTGAGTTATCAATTGGCTCTTTCACCCTAAAAAGCGTCACAAATATGATGGCGCTTATGGCCTCTTAAGCTACAAAGTTATGTTTCCTTGGATTACTGTAGGAAAAGAAAAGAAATTATATCACATATTCAATTACAGAAGCACATCGACACATAATAATATATTTTTGAGATGTATTTTGGATTTATGAAATTACCATAAAAAAGTTTAACCCCTCCCTGAAAAAAATTCTGAGTGCGCCTCTGCGAACGTCATCAAGCATCGATCATCAGCAGAGTTCAAAAATAGTGCGCTACGGCTAGTCACGAACAGTCTCAGTACATTCGGTTGGATACATTGGGCGAGTTGGCCAGTGTTAAAACTGGGGAAGACTATATATTATCAAAAACCTTTCTGAGAAGTTTCACAGGTTTTTCGGAAGTAAATTGATTTGGGGTACAACACTCAGTACCGATGAGGGTGTCACGTGATAACTTGGCGCTCTGATTGGTTGTGGGTGGGAAGTGGCGGGTCTGAAAGGGGGTGGTTGCAAGTAATGCCATACCTAGTAAGTCTTTTGCTTTTATCACCACCGAAGTTATTAGAAAATCAGAACTCTGGAATAATTCGGAGATATTGAGATGAGCTTCATTACTGCGTCACGTCAAATGCCTAGCTTTAATGGTCACGTGTGATACAGGATCTCGCACGACAGCCCTGAATTATTGAAGATGATATAATAAACTCTACCTAGTAGGTGAAATTATCCTGTCTTAACGATTTCAAACCGTTCTCGTTTGAAATGGGAAATATCCTTATAGACGCACTGAATAATTAATGGCACTACGCTATGTATCGACCTGATCCTTCACTGGGTTGTGGAGCATTGGATATGCTATCCTGGATGTTCAGATGGCATACATTCATGACAAGGAATAGAGATATTGTCCTTGACAAAAAGACTATCTGGAAGCCAGCCGCCTGTGCCATCCCGTGCAGGACAGTCCTTAGTTTATTCCCACCATGTCCTCTACTCGAAAATTTCATTTTTTTATTTGTTTTAAACAATAAACAACAAAAAATCTCGTTTGTTTTAGTTTTTTTATTGTAAAATGGAAACTGTTGAAGCAGTGTTGACGGTGCAAAGGGATGAACTGTAGAGAATTGAATTCCGATCCGATCAGATAATTAGAACCGGAGAAAAGCGGGAAAAACCGGAAAATTGTGTTTTATTTTTGTTTAATTCATCTCTGCCATTTTTCAATATTAAGAGCTGAAACTTTGCACGATGGTAGCTATTGACGTGCACTTAATGTGTGCAAAACCTGGATACAGTTGGATTAATAGTTTTTGGAAATATTTTCGCGGAGACTGGATGCGTTTGAGGTCGTCCGATTGAAATTTAAAAAATTGATTTGGAAAGTAGACGTGAACAGTAACAAAATGTCTATTCTGATTTTTCGATAAACGCGTTTAAGTGTGTTAAAAACTAGTGAGAACATGAGGGAAAAAGGCCGACCGCGCGAGAGGACTGTCCCCCACAAATAAAAAATGACATTTTCGAGTAGAGGACATGGTGGGAATAAACTACGGACTGTCCTGCATCGAAAGGGAGGTGGGCCATCCGTGTGACGAGATCTGATCTCGTTGCACGGAAAACAGATACTTCATGTCCTTCCTGCACGGGATGGCACAGGCGGCTTCCCGGTAGTCTTTTTGTTCAAAAAGCAATCATTTGTGGCTCTATTTATTGCTTGGCCTATGAATTTATTAATTTCAGGGCCTTGTGTAGTGTGCATTGGTGACGCATTGAGAAACGGTATAAGATTATTTTCAGTATACATGGTGTATTTTAACTTTTTGCGATTTTGATACAGTGGTTAAAATTAACTTAACTTATTTAAAATATTTAATTCATTACCCGTCGCGATATTACCAAGGACAGTAGTTGTTTTGAGGTAGATATTTGCTATAATAGCCTATATGCATTGTAGGTGGATGGAAGTGAAAATGGGTTTAACAATTGGCATCGTATGTGCATTTAGTATGTGGGTTCATTCATCATTTTTGAAACTCTATATTTCTCCGAATTTTGGATTCTCCATTGAAAACAAATTCCAAAAATATATTACACTAATTATGTACAATGATCATTGGTGAGTTAAAAATTAAATCGACATGTAAGTCCTCACGAGCCACAATAGGCCATTGGCCGCAGTGGAGAGCCTGATGTATGGGCTCACTCACATTTAAACCTTTTTTAACCTCACTGCTAAATCGATAGCAGATGACTTAGAACTCTATTAATTTGTCCTGACATGTTGAATGATTCTCCTATTTTTAAAATTTTCGTGATTTTTTTAAATATACCTAATATTTCTCTACATGTATGCTTTTAGTTTTATTTTTTTGTGAGAAACACTATCAAAGGCTCGATCAAAGGCTGCACCAGAAACATCACATTTTTATATTTATTCAGTGCACATTTTTTCTTATGAAGCAATAATATTAGACGTCTTCAGTGAATTCATAGGTATTGTCGAAGCGAGATTGTATTACAAATTTCAATTCTTTTACTTACTCGTTTTTTTTACAGTTATTTGGTGATGATAGAACTTGTGTACACTGGACCTGTCTCCGTTATTTTTGTATATTTGCTTATCTATAGATAATTTTAACACATCTGGAAGTTTACCAGTCTGAAAAGTATGATCGTTAATAAATTAAAAAGGTTTCGATAAATAAAACTTGTTAAAAGGCCATGAGCGCGATCACATTTTGGCCGTGTTTTAGGTTAAAAGAATCGATAACTCAAAAACGGTGCGTCGTATCGATTTCAAAATAGGCTTCTAGAGGACGTTTGATTCTATGTAACTATGTCTGCGGCAGCACCTGAACATTCTTTTAATGGATACTCGAAGTAACTGCAGTGGTATTAATATTCCATTAAAATTTTAATCAATCTTTATCCGATCGAAATTAATTTGGTATGAAAAGAAAGGTAAAACGTTGATCTATGTACGTGCTGTACTGTTTTTTTGAAATTATTTATTCATCTACCCGAAAAATTGCTTCAAAGTAACTGCATTTTTAGGATATTTTTGAGATTTTTTTGTGGAAAAGTGGATTGAAAATTCAATTTCCATGACAGCACGTACGTAGAATCAAACTTCCTCTAAAAGCCAGTCCTTATTTGAAATCGATAAGACGAACCGTTTTTGAGTTATCAATTTCACCCTCAAAAGCGTCACAAACGTGATCGCGCTCATGGCCTCTTAAGTTCGAATGTTTCACTTTCCATATCTTCTGTTCACATGCAATTTTTAGATTTCCTTTGCTCAATTATAGAATCCAACTCCTTCATGTAACGCCGTTCATCTTCATTTTGAAACATTTTCGTAATTGTTTGATATTTATCCATCAATATTATCATTGGAATCATATCACCAATTTGCCTTATCAAGTAATGTGTCTGCTGATGCCAAAATTAGAGGAAAAATTGTTTCGAAAAGTCGGAAAATAATTCACATCTTGCAGTGATTGAGTTCATTTGTTTGCCTGACGAAAATATTGACCGTACGTGATCATCACATGTTGAAGTATCTTAACGACTAATATTTGTTGAAGTGTCTTACCAATGAACAAAAAAAAGAATCGTCTTCAGAAGCGCTAGTTGCAGTACGCAAATTTGAAAAAAAGGAAGTAGACCAAAAAATTATCTATCATGATATACTCGACTTTTTCGTTCGTCGATTTTTTTTCTTTCAAACTCTCAGTAAATACTAATTCGGCCATTCTGAATCGATTAGCATTCGCAGTATTTGTCTATCTCTAACCGGTCTCGAGTTGGTCAGCTCTAAATCAGTTTTTAGATAATTTTTTTGCCGCCAAAAATATTTCTGATGTGTTTTCGACATTTTCGTTCAAAGATTCGGAATCAGCACGTCAAAATACGTTTGAAGACAAGAATATGAAATTCGAAAAATGAAAAATGAAAAATCTCAGAAAATTGAATTTTCTACCTTGAACACCCTTTTCCGGCTTAATCTTATATCCGAGCACATAAAAATCATGCATTTTCAGAAAGAGCATGAAATTTCACGTATACAGTGCAAATTCCAAGTCGATGTGACGACTTAGTATTTTTCATTATTTTTAACCCCTTGCAACTTTTTTCGAGTAATTTTTAATTTTTTCGAATGAACGAAATTCACAGTATATACTAATTCGACCATTCTGAATCGATTGGCGTTCGCAGAATTTGTCTATCTCTAACCGTTTTCGAGTTGGTCAGCTCTAAATCAGTTTTTAGATGTTTTTTTTTGCTGCCAAAAATATTTCTGATGTGTTTTCGACATTTTCGTTCAAAAATTCGGAATCAGCACGTCAAAATACGTTTAAAAACCAGAATTTGAAATTCGAAAAATGAAAAATCTCAGAAAATTGAATTTTCTACCTTGAACACCCTTTTCCGGCTTAATCTTATATCCGAGCACATAAAAATCATACATTTTCGGAAAGAGCATGAAATTTTACGTATACAGTGTTAATTCCAAGTCGATGTGACGACTTAGTATTTTTCATTATTTTTAAGGGGGTCAACTTTTTTCGAGTAATTTTTTAATTTTTTCGAATGAACGAAATTCACAGTATATACTAATTCGACCATTCTGAATCGATTATCGTTCGCAGAATTTGTCTATCTCTAACCGTTTTCGAGTCGGTCAGCTCTAAATCAGTTTTTACATTTTTTTTTTGCCGCCAAAAATATTTCTGATGTGTTTTCGACATTTTCGTTCAAAGATTCGGAATCAGCACGTCAAAATACGTTTAAAAACAAGAATTTGAAATTCGAAAAATGAAAAATGAAAAATCTCAGAAAATTGAATTTTCTACCTTGAACACCCTTTTCCGGCTTAATCTTATATCCGAGAACATAAAAATCATAAATTTTCGGAAAGAGCATGAAATTTCACGTATACAGTGCAAATTCCAAGTCGATGTGACGACTTAGTATTTTTCATTATTTTTAAGGGGACCCCCTTGCAACTTTTTTCGAGTAATTTTTAATTTTTTTGAATGAACGAAATTCACAGTATATACTAATTCGACCATTCTGAATCGATTGGCGATCGCAGAATTTGTCTATCTCTAACCGTTTTCGAGTTGGTCAGCTCTAAATCAGTTCTTAGATGTTTTTTTTGCCGCCAAAAATATTTCTGATGTGTTTTCGACATTTTCTTTCAAAGATTCGGAACCAGCACGTCAAAATACGTTTAAAAACAAGAATTTGAAATTCGAAAAATGAAAAATGAAAAATCTCAGAAAATTGAATTTTCTACCTTGAACACCCTTTTCCGGCTTAATCTTATATCCGAGCACATAAAAATCATACATTTTCGGAAAGAGCATGAAATTTCACGTATACAGTGCTAATTCCAAGTCGATGTGACGACTCAGTATTTTTCATTATTTTTAAAGGGGTCAACTTTTTTCGAGTAATTTTTAATTTTTTCGAATGAACGAAATTCACAGTATATACTAATTCGACCATTCTGAATCGATTGGCGTTCGCTCAGCTCTAAATCAGTTTTTACATGTTTTTTTTTTGCCGCCAAAAATATTTCTGATGTGTTCTCGACATTTTCGTTCAAAGATTCGGAATCAGCACGTCAAAATACATTTAAAAACAAGAATTTGAAATTCGAAAAATGAAAAATGAAAAATCTCAGAAAATTGAATTTTCTACCTTGAACAACACCCTTTCCGGCTTAATCTTATATCCGAGCACATAAAAATCATACATTTTCGGAAAGAGCATGAAATTTCACGTATACAGTGCTAATTCCAAGTCGATGTGACGACTTAGTATATTTCATTATTTTTAAGGGGGTCAACTTTTTTCGAGTAATTTTTTAATTTTTTCGAATGAACGAAATTCACAGTATATACTAATTCGACCATTCTGAATCGATTGGTGTTCGCAGAATTTGTCTATCTCTAACCGTTTTCGAGTTGGTCAGTCCTAAATCAGTTTTTAGATGTTTTTTTTTGCCGCCAAAAATATTTCTGATGTGTTTTCGACATTTTCGTTCAAAGATTCAGAATCAGCACGTCAAAATACGTTTAAAAACAAGAATTTGAAATTCGAAAAATAAAAAATGAAAAATCTCAGAAAATTGAATTTTCTACCTTGAACAACACCCTTTTCCAAGTTATATCCGAGCACATAAAAATCATACATTTTCGGAAAGAGCATGAGATTTCACGTATACAGTGCTAATTCCAAGTCGATGTGACGACTTAGTATTTTTCATTATTTTTAAGGGGGTCAACTTTTTTCGAGTAATTTTTTAATTTTTTCGAATGAACGAAATTCACAGTATATACTAATTCGACCATTCTGAATCGATTGGCGTTCGCAGAATTTGTATATCTCTAACCGTTTTCGAGTTGGTCAGCTCTAAATCAGTTTTTACATGTTTTTTTGCCGCCAAAAATATTTCTGATATGTTTTCGACATTTTCGTTCAAAGATTCGGCATCAGCACGTCAAAATACGTTTAATAACAAGAATTTGAAATTCGAACAATGAAAAATTAAAAATCTAGAAAATTGAATTTTCTACCTTGAACACCCTTTTCCGGCTTAATCTTATATCCGAGCACATAAAAATCATACATTTTCGGAAAGAGCACGAAATTTCACGTATACAGTGCAAATTCCAAGTCGATGTGACGACTTAGTATTTTTCATTATTTTTAAGGGGACCCCCTTGCAACTTTTTTCGAGTAATTTTTAATTTTTTCGAATGAACGAAAATCACAGTATATACTAATTCGACCATTCTGAATCGATTGGCGTTCGCAGAATTTGTCTATCTCTAACCGTTTTCGAGTCGGTCAGCTCTAAATCAGTTTTTACATGTTTTTTTTGCCGCCAAAAATATTTCTGATGTGTTTTCGACATTTTCGTTCAAAGATTCGGAATCGCACGTCAAAATACGTTTAATAACAAGAATTTGAAATTCGAAAAATGAAAAATGAAAAATCTAGAAAATTTAATTTTCTACCTTGAACACCCTTTTCCGGCTTAATCTTATATCCGAGAACATAAAAATCATACATTTTCGGAAAGAGCATGAAATTTCACGTATACAGTGCAAATTCCAAGTCGATGTGACGACTTAGTATTTTTTAAGGGGACCCCCTTGCAACTTTTTTCGAGTAATTTTTAATTTTTTCGAATGAACGAAATTCACAGTATATACTAATTCGACCATTCTGAATCGATTGGTGTTCGCAGAATTTGTCTATCTCTAACCGTTTTCGAGTTGGTCAGTCCTAAATCAGTTTTTAGATGTTTTTTTTGCCGCCAAAAATATTTCTGATGTGTTTTCGACATTTTCGTTCAAAGATTTGGAATCAGCACGTCAAAATACGTTTAAAAACAAGAATTTGAAATTCGAAAAATGAAAAATGAAAAATCTCAGAAAATTGAATTTTCTACCTTGAACACCCTTTTCCGGCTTAATCTTATATCCGAGAACATAAAAATCATACATTTTCGGAAAGAGCATGAAATTTCACGTATACAGTGCAAATTCCAAGTCGTTGTGACGACTTAGTATTTTTCATTATTTTTAAGGGGACCCCCTTGCAACTTTTTTCGAGTAATTTTTAATTTTTTCGAATGAACGAAATTCACAGTATATACTAATTCGACCATTCTGAATCGATTGGCGTTCGCAGAATTTGTCTATCTCTAACCGTTTTCGAGTTGGTCAGCTCTAAATCAGTTTTTAGATGTTTTTTTTGCTGCCAAAAATATTTCTGATGTGTTTTCGACATTTTCGTTCAAAGATTCGGAATCAGCACGTCAAAATACGTTTAAAAACAAGAATTTGAAATTCTAAAAATGAAAAATGAAAAATCTCAGAAAATTGAATTTTCTACCTTGAACAACACCCTTTTCCGGCTTAATCTTATATCCGAGCACATAAAAATCATACATTTTCGGAAAGAGCATGAAATTTCACGTATACAGTGCTAATTCCAAGTCGATGTGACGACTTAGTATTTTTCATTATTTTTAAGGGGGTCAACTTTTTTCGAGTAATTTTTTAATTTTTTCGAATGAACGTAATTCACAGTATATACTAATTCGACCATTCTGAATCGATTGGCGTTCGCAGAATTTGTATATCTCTAACCGTTTTCGAGTTGGTCAGCTCTAAATCAGTTTTTACATGTTTTTTTGCCGCCAAAAATATTTCTGATATGTTTTCGACATTTTCGTTCAAAGATTCGGAATCAGCACGTCAAAATACGTTTAATAACAAGAATTTGAAATTCGAACAATTAAAAATTAAAAATCTAGAAAATTGAATTTTCTACCTTGAACACCCTTTTCCGGCTTAATCTTATATCCGAGCACATAAAAATCATACATTTTCGGAAAGAGCATGAAATTTCACGTATACAGTGCAAATTCCAAGTCGATGTGACGACTTAGTATTTTTCATTATTTTTAAGGGGACCCCCTTGCAACTTTTTTCGAGTAATTTTTAATTTTTTCGAATGAACGAAATTCACAGTATATACTAATTCGACCATTCTGAATCGATTGGCGTTCGCAGAATTTGTCTATCTCTAACCGTTTTCGAGTCGGTCAGCTCTAAATCAGTTTTTACATGTTTTTTTTGCCGCCAAAAATATTTCTGATGTGTTTTCGACATTTTCGTTCAAAGATTCGGAATCGCACGTCAAAATACGTTTAAAAACAAGAATTTGAAATTCGAAAAATGAAAAATGAAAAATCTAGAAAATTTAATTTTCTACCTTGAACACCCTTTTCCGGCTTAATCTTATATCCGAGAACATAAAAATCATACATTTTCGGAAAGAGCATGAAATTTCACGTATACAGTGCAAATTCCAAGTCGATGTGACGACTTAGTATTTTTTAAGGGGACCCCCTTGCAACTTTTTTCGAGTAATTTTTAATTTTTTCGAATGAACGAAATTCACAGTATATACTAATTCGACCATTCTGAATCGATTGGTGTTCGCAGAATTTGTCTATCTCTAACCGTTTTCGAGTTGGTCAGTCCTAAATCAGTTTTTAGATGTTTTTTTTTGCCGCCAAAAATATTTCTGATGTGTTTTCGACATTTTCGTTCAAAGATTCAGAATCAGCACGTCAAAATACGTTTAAAAACAAGAATTTGAAATTCGAAAAATAAAAAATGAAAAATCTCAGAAAATTGAATTTTCTACCTTGAACAACACCCTTTTCCAAGTTATATCAGAGCACATAAAAATCATACATTTTCGGAAAGAGCATGAAATTTCACGTATACAGTGCTAATTCCAAGTCGATGTGACGACTTAGTATTTTTCATTATTTTTAAGGGGGTCAACTTTTTTCGAGTAATTTTTTAATTTTTTCGAATGAACGAAATTCACAGTATATACTAATTCGACCATTCTGAATCGTGGCGTTCGCAGAATTTGTATATCTCTAACCGTTTTCGAGTTGGTCAGCTCTAAATCAGTTTTTACATGTTTTTTTGCCGCCAAAAATATTTCTGATATGTTTTCGACATTTTCGTTCAAAGATTCTGCATCAGCACGTCAAAATACGTTTAATAACAAGAATTTGAAATTCGAACAATGAAAAATTAAAAATCTAGAAAATTGAATTTTCTACCTTGAACACCCTTTTCCGGCTTAATCTTATATCCGAGCACATAAAAATCATACATTTTCGGAAAGAGCACGAAATTTCACGTATACAGTGCAAATTCCAAGTCGATGTGACGACTTAGTATTTTTCATTATTTTTAAGGGGACCCCCTTGCAACTTTTTTCGAGTAATTTTTAATTTTTTCGAATGAACGAAATTCACAGTATATACTAATTCGACCATTCTGAATCGATTGGTGTTCGCAGAATTTGTCTATCTCTAACCGTTTTCGAGTTGGTCAGTCCTAAATCAGTTTTTAGATGTTTTTTTTGCCGCCAAAAATATTTCTGATGTGTTTTCGACATTTTCGTTCAAAGATTTGGAATCAGCACGTCAAAATACGTTTAAAAACAAGAATTTGAAATTCGAAAAATGAAAAATGAAAAATCTCAGAAAATTGAATTTTCTACCTTGAACACCTTTTTCCGGCTTAATCTTATATCCGAGAACATAAAAATCATACATTTTCGGAAAGAGCATGAAATTTCACGTATACAGTGCTAATTCCAAGTCGATGTGACGACTTAGTATATTTCATTATTTTTAAGGGGGTCAACTTTTTTCGAGTAATTTTTAAATTTTTCGAATGAACGAAATTCACAGTATATACTAATTCGACCATTCTGAATCGATTGGTGTTCGCAGAATTTGTCTATCTCTAACCGTTTTCGAGTTGGTCAGTCCTAAATCAGTTTTTAGATGTTTTTTTTGCCGCCAAAAATATTTCTGATGTGTTTTCGACATTTTCGTTCAAAGATTTGGAATCAGCACGTCAAAATACGTTTAAAAACAAGAATTTGAAATTCGAAAAATGAAAAATGAAAAATCTCAGAAAATTGAATTTTCTACCTTGAACACCCTTTTCCGGCTTAATCTTATATCCGAGAACATAAAAATCATACATTTTCGGAAAGAGCATGAAATTTCACGTATACAGTGCTAATTCCAAGTCGATGTGACGACTTAGTATATTTCATTATTTTTAAGGGGGTCAACTATTTTCAAGTAATTTTTTAATTTTTTCGAATGAACGAAATACACTGTATATACTAATTCGACCATTCTGAGATTGGTGTTCGCAGAATTTGTCTATCTCTAACCGTTTTCGAGTTGGTCAGTCCTAAATCAGTTTTTAGATGTTTTTTTTGCCGCCAAAAATATATCTGATGTGTTTTCGACATTTTCGTTCAAAGATTCAGAATCAGCACGTCAAAATACGTTTAAAAACAAGAATTTGAAATTCGAAAAATGAAAAATGAAAAATCTCAGAAAATTGAATTTTCTACCTTGAACACCCTTTTCCGGCTTAATCTTATATCCGAGAACATAAAAATCATACATTTTCGGAAAGAGCATGAAATTTCACGTATACAGTGCTAATTCCAAGTCGATGTGACGACTTAGTATATTTCATTATTTTTAAGGGGGTCAACTATTTTCAAGTAATTTTTTAATTTTTTCGAATGAACGAAATTCACAGTATATACTAATTCGACCATTCTGAATCGATTGGTGTTCGCAGAATTTGTCTATCTCTAACCGTTTTCGAGTTGGTCAGTCCTAAATCAGTTTTTAGATGTTTTTTTTGCCGCCAAAAATATTTCTGATGTGTTTTCGACATTTTCGTTCAAAGATTTGGAATCAGCACGTCAAAATACGTTTAAAAACAAGAATTTGAAATTCGAAAAATGAAAAATGAAAAATCTCAGAAAATTGAATTTTCTACCTTGAACACCCTTTTCCGGCTTAATCTTATATCCGAGAACATAAAAATCATACATTTTCGGAAAGAGCATGAAATTTCACGTATACAGTGCTAATTCCAAGTCGATGTAACGACTTAGTATATTTCATTATTTTTAAGGGGGTCAACTATTTTCAAGTAATTTTTTAATTTTTTCGAATGAACGAAATACACAGTATATACTAATTCGACCATTCTGAGATTGGTGTTCGCAGAATTTGTCTATCTCTAACCGTTTTCGAGTTGGTCAGTCCTAAATCAGTTTTTAGATGTTTTTTTTGCCGCCAAAAATATATCTGATGTGTTTTCGACATTTTCGTTCAAAGATTCAGAATCAGCACGTCAAAATACGTTTAAAAACAAGAATTTGAAATTCGAAAAATGAAAAATGAAAAATCTCAGAAAATTGAATTTTCTACCTTGAACAACACCCTTTTCCGGCTTAATCTTATATCCGAGCACATAAAAATCATACATTTTCGGAAAGAGCATGAAATTTCACGTATACAGTGCTAATTCCAAGTCGATGTGACGACTTAGTATATTTCATTATTTTTAAGGGGGTCAACTTTTTTCGAGTAATTTTTAAATTTTTCGAATGAACGAAATTCACAGTATATACTAATTCGACCATTTTGAATCGATTGGCGTTCGCAGAATTTGTCTTTCTCTAACCGTTTTCGAGTTGGTCAGCTCTAAATCAGTTTTTAGATGTTTTTTTGCCGCCAAAAATATTTCTGATGTGTTTTCGACATTTTCGTTCAAAGATTCGGAATCAGCACGTCAAAATACGTGTACAAACAAGAATTTGAAATTCGAAAAATGAAAAATGAAAAATCTAGAAAATTGAATTTTCTACCTTGAACACCCTTTTCCGGCTTAATCTCATATCCGAGCACATAAAAATCATACATTTTCGGAAAGAGCATGAAATTTCACGTATACAGTGCAAATTCCAAGTCGATGTGACGACTTAGTATTTTTCAATATTTTTAAGGGGGTCAACTTTTTTCGAGTAATTTTTAAATTTTTCGAAAGAACGAAATTCACAGTATATACTAATTCGACCATTCTGAATCGATTGGCGTTCGCAGAATTTGTCTTTCTCTAACCGTTTTCGAGTTGGTCAGCTCTAAATCAGTTTTTAGATGTTTTTTTGCCGCCAAAAATATTTCTGATGTGTTTTCGACATTTTCGTTCAAAGATTCGGAATCAGCACGTCAAAATACGTGTAAAAACAAGAATTTGAAATTCGAAAAATGAAAAATGAAAAATGAAAAATCTAGAAAATTGAATTTTCTACCTTGAACACCCTTTTCCGGCTTAATCCCATATCCGAGCACATAAAAATCATACATTTTCGGAAAGAGCATGAAATTTCACGTATACAGTGCAAATTCCAAGTCGATGTGACGACTTAGTATTTTTCATTATTTTTAAGGGGACCCCCTTGCAACTTTTTTCGAGTAATTTTTAATTTTTTCGAATGAACGAAATTCACAGTATATACTAATTCGACCATTCTGAATCGATTGGCGTTCGCAGAATTTGTCTATCTCTAACCGTTTTCGAGTCGGTCAGCTCTAAATCAGTTTTTACATGTTTTTTTTGCCGCCAAAAATATTTCTGATGTGTTTTCGACATTTTCGTTAAAAGATTCGGAATCGCACGTCAAAATACGTTTAAAAACAAGAATTTGAAATTCGAAAAATGAAAAATGAAAATTCTAGAAAATTTAATTTTCTACCTTGAACACCCTTTTCCGGCTTAATCTTATATCCGAGAACATAAAAATCATACATTTTCGGAAAGAGCATGAAATTTCACGTATACAGTGCAAATTCCAAGTCGATGTGACGACTTAGTATTTTTTAAGGGGACCCCCTTGCAACTTTTTTCGAGTAATTTTTAATTTTTTCGAATGAACGAAATTCACAATATATACTAATTCGACCATTCTGAATCGATTGGCGTTCGCAGAATTTGTCTATCTCTAACCGTTTTCGAGTCGGTCAGCTCTAAATCAGTTTTTACATGTTTTTTTTGCCGCCAAAAATATTTCTGATGTGTTTTCGACATTTTCGTTCAAAGATTCGGAATCGCACGTCAAAATACGTTTAAAAACAAGAATTTGAAATTCGAAAAATGAAAAATGAAAAATCTAGAAAATTTAATTTTCTACCTTGAACACCCTTTTCCGGCTTAATCTTATATCCGAGAACATAAAAATCATACATTTTCGGAAAGAGCATGAAATTTCACGTATACAGTGCAAATTCCAAGTCGATGTGACGACTTAGTATTTTTTAAGGGGACCCCCTTGCAACTTTTTTCGAGTAATTTTTAATTTTTTCGAATGAACGAAATTCACAGTATATACTAATTCGACCATTCTGAATCGATTGGTGTTCGCAGAATTTGTCTATCTCTAACCGTTTTCGAGTTGGTCAGTCCTAAATCAGTTTTTAGATGTTTTTTTTTGCCGCCAAAAATATTTCTGATGTGTTTTCGACATTTTCGTTCAAAGATTCAGAATCAGCACGTCAAAATACGTTTAAAAACAAGAATTTGAAATTCGAAAAATAAAAAATGAAAAATCTCAGAAAATTGAATTTTCTACCTTGAACAACACCCTTTTCCAAGTTATATCCGAGCACATAAAAATCATACATTTTCGGAAAGAGCATGAAATTTCACGTATACAGTGCTAATTCCAAGTCGATGTGACGACTTAGTATTTTTCATTATTTTTAAGGGGGTCAACTTTTTTCGAGTAATTTTTTAATTTTTTCGAATGAACGAAATTCACAGTATATACTAATTCGACCATTCTGAATCGATTGGCGTTCGCAGAATTTGTATATCTCTAACCGTTTTCGAGTTGGTCAGCTCTAAATCAGTTTTTACATGTTTTTTTGCCGCCAAAAATATTTCTGATATGTTTTCGACATTTTCGTTCAAAGATTCTGCATCAGCACGTCAAAATACGTTTAATAACAAGAATTTGAAATTCGAACAATGAAAAATTAAAAATCTAGAAAATTGAATTTTCTACCTTGAACACCCTTTTCCGGCTTAATCTTATATCCGAGCACATAAAAATCATACATTTTCGGAAAGAGCACGAAATTTCACGTATACAGTGCAAATTCCAAGTCGATGTGACGACTTAGTATTTTTCATTATTTTTAAGGGGACCCCCTTGCAACTTTTTTCGAGTAATTTTTAATTTTTTCGAATGAACGAAATTCACAGTATATACTAATTCGACCATTCTGAATCGATTGGTGTTCGCAGAATTTGTCTATCTCTAACCGTTTTCGAGTTGGTCAGTCCTAAATCAGTTTTTAGATGTTTTTTTTGCCGCCAAAAATATTTCTGATGTGTTTTCGACATTTTCGTTCAAAGATTTGGAATCAGCACGTCAAAATACGTTTAAAAACAAGAATTTGAAATTCGAAAAATGAAAAATGAAAAATCTCAGAAAATTGAATTTTCTACCTTGAACACCCTTTTCCGGCTTAATCTTATATCCGAGAACATAAAAATCATACATTTTCGGAAAGAGCATGAAATTTCACGTATACAGTGCTAATTCCAAGTCGATGTGACGACTTAGTATATTTCATTATTTTTAAGGGGGTCAACTTTTTTCGAGTAATTTTTAAATTTTTCGAATGAACGAAATTCACAGTATATACTAATTCGACCATTCTGAATCGATTGGTGTTCGCAGAATTTGTCTATCTCTAACCGTTTTCGAGTTGGTCAGTCCTAAATCAGTTTTTAGATGTTTTTTTTGCCGCCAAAAATATTTCTGATGTGTTTTCGACATTTTCGTTCAAAGATTTGGAATCAGCACGTAAAAATACGTTTAAAAACAAGAATTTGAAATTCGAAAAATGAAAAATGAAAAATCTCAGAAAATTGAATTTTCTACCTTGAACACCCTTTTCCGGCTTAATCTTATATCCGAGAACATAAAAATCATACATTTTCGGAAAGAGCATGAAATTTCACGTATACAGTGCTAATTCCAAGTCGATGTGACGACTTAGTATATTTCATTATTTTTAAGGGGGTCAACTATTTTCAAGTAATTTTTTAATTTTTTCGAATGAACGAAATACACTGTATATACTAATTCGACCATTCTGAGATTGGTGTTCGCAGAATTTGTCTATCTCTAACCGTTTTCGAGTTGGTCAGTCCTAAATCAGTTTTTAGATGTTTTTTTTGCCGCCAAAAATATATCTGATGTGTTTTCGACATTTTCGTTCAAAGATTCAGAATCAGCACGTCAAAATACGTTTAAAAACAAGAATTTGAAATTCGAAAAATGAAAAATGAAAAATCTCAGAAAATTGAATTTTCTACCTTGAACACCCTTTTCCGGCTTAATCTTATATCCGAGCACATAAAAATCATACATTTTCGGAAAGAGCACGAAATTTCACGTATACAGTGCTAATTCCAAGTCGATGTGACGACTTAGTATATTTCATTATTTTTAAGGGGGTCAACTATTTTCAAGTAATTTTTTAATTTTTTCGAATGAACGAAATACACTGTATATACTAATTCGACCATTCTGAGATTGGTGTTCGCAGAATTTGTCTATCTCTAACCGTTTTCGAGTTGGTCAGTCCTAAATCAGTTTTTAGATGTTTTTTTTGCCGCCAAAAATATATCTGATGTGTTTTCGACATTTTCGTTCAAAGATTCAGAATCAGCACGTCAAAATACGTTTAAAAACAAGAATTTGAAATTCGAAAAATGAAAAATGAAAAATCTCAGAAAATTGAATTTTCTACCTTGAACACCCTTTTCCAGCTTAATCTTATATCCGAGAACATAAAAATCATACATTTTCGGAAAGAGCATGAAATTTCACGTATACAGTGCTAATTCCAAGTCGATGTGACGACTTAGTATATTTCATTATTTTTAAGGGGGTCAACTTTTTTCGAGTAATTTTTAAATTTTTCGAATGAACGAAATTCACAGTATATACTAATTCGACCATTCTGAATCGATTGGTGTTCGCAGAATTTGTCTATCTCTAACCGTTTTCGAGTTGGTCAGTCCTAAATCAGTTTTTAGATGTTTTTTTTGCCGCCAAAAATATTTCTGATGTGTTTTCGACATTTTCGTTCAAAGATTTGGAATCAGCACGTAAAAATACGTTTAAAAACAAGAATTTGAAATTCGAAAAATGAAAAATGAAAAATCTCAGAAAATTGAATTTTCTACCTTGAACACCCTTTTCCGGCTTAATCTTATATCCGAGAACATAAAAATCATACATTTTCGGAAAGAGCATGAAATTTCACGTATACAGTGCTAATTCCAAGTCGATGTGACGACTTAGTATATTTCATTATTTTTAAGGGGGTCAACTTTTTTCGAGTAATTTTTAAATTTTTCGAATGAACGAAATTCACAGTATATACTAATTCGACCATTTTGAATCGATTGGCGTTCGCAGAATTTGTCTTTCTCTAACCGTTTTCGAGTTGGTCAGCTCTAAATCAGTTTTTAGATGTTTTTTTGCCGCCAAAAATATTTCTGATGTGTTTTCGACATTTTCGTTCAAAGATTCGGAATCAGCACGTCAAAATACGTGTACAAACAAGAATTTGAAATTCGAAAAATGAAAAATGAAAAATCTAGAAAATTGAATTTTCTACCTTGAACACCCTTTTCCGGCTTAATCTCATATCCGAGCACATAAAAATCATACATTTTCGGAAAGAGCATGAAATTTCACGTATACAGTGCAAATTCCAAGTCGATGTGACGACTTAGTATTTTTCAATATTTTTAAGGGGATCAACTTTTTTCGAGTAATTTTTAAATTTTTCGAAAGAACGAAATTCACAGTATATACTAATTCGACCATTCTGAATCGATTGGCGTTCGCAGAATTTGTCTTTCTCTAACCGTTTTCGAGTTGGTCAGCTCTAAATCAGTTT
Source organism: Chrysolina haemoptera (assembly GCA_958298965.1). Taxonomy (NCBI): domain Eukaryota; kingdom Metazoa; phylum Arthropoda; class Insecta; order Coleoptera; family Chrysomelidae; genus Chrysolina; species Chrysolina haemoptera. The sequence goes on from OY282592.1 coordinate 1,295,944, forward strand.
TTAGATGTTTTTTTGCCGCCAAAAATATTTCTGATGTGTTTTCGACATTTTCGTTCAAAGATTCGGAATCAGCACGTCAAAATACGTGTAAAAACAAGAATTTGAAATTCGAAAAATGAAAAATGAAAAATCTAGAAAATTGAATTTTCTACCTTGAACACCCTTTTCCGGCTTAATCTCATATCCGAGCACATAAAAATCATACATTTTCGGAAAGAGCATGAAATTTCACGTATACAGTGCAAAATCCAAGTCGATGTGACGACTTAGTATTTTTCATTATTTTTAAGGGGACCCCCTTGCAACTTTTTTCGAGTAATTTTTAATTTTTTCGAATGAACAAAATTCACAGTATATACTAATTCGACCATTCTGAATCGATTGGCGTTCGCAGAATTTGTCTATCTCTAACCGTTTTCGAGTTGGTCAGCTCTAAACCAGTTTTTAGATGTTTTTTTTGCCGCCAAAAATATTTCTGATGTGCTTTCGACATTTTCGTTCAAAGATTCGGAATCAGCACGTCAAAATACGTTTAAAAACAAGAATTTGAAATTCGAAAAATGAAAAATCTCAGAAAATTGATGTTTCTACCTTGAACACCCTTTTCCGGCTTAATCTTATATCCGAGCACATAAAAATCATACATTTTCGGAAAGAGCATGAAATTTCACGTATACAGTGCAAATTCCAAGTCGATGTGACGACTTAGTATTTTTCATTATTTTTAAGGGGACCCCCTTGCAACTTTTTTCGAGTAATTTTTAATTTTTTCGAATAAACGAAATTCACAGTATATACTAATTCGACCATTTTGAATCGATTGGCGTTCGCAGAATTTGTCTATCTCTAACCGTTTTCGAGTTGGTCAGCTCTAAATCAGTTTTTAGATGTTTTTTGCCGCCAAAAATATTTCTGATGTGTTTTCGACATTTTCGTCCAAAGATTCGAAATCAGCACGTCAAAATACGTTTAAAAACAAGAATTTGAAATTCGAAAAATGAAAAATGAAAAATCTAGAAAATTGAATTTTCTACCTTGAACACCCTTTTCCGGCTTAATCTTATATCCGAGCACATAAAAATCATACATTTTCAGAAACATCATGAAATTTCACGTATACAGTGCTAATTCCAAGTCGATGTGACGACTTTGTATTTTTCATTATTTTTAAGGGGTTCAACTTTTTTCGAGTAATTTTTTAATTTTTTCGAATGAACGAAATTCACAGTATATACTAATTCGACCATTCTGAATCGATTGGCGTTCGCTCAGCTCTAAATCAGTTTTTACATGTTTTTTTTTGCCGCCAAAAATATTTCTGATGTGTTCTCGACATTTTCGTTCAAAGATTCGGAATCAGCACGTCAAAATACGTTTAAAAACAAGAATTTGAAATTCGAAAAATGAAAAATGAAAAATCTCAGAAAATTGAATTTTCTACCTTGAACACCCTTTTCCGGCTTAATCTTATATCCGAGCACATAAAAATCATACATTTTCGGAAACGGCATGAAATTTCACGTATACAGTGCTAATTCCAATTCGATGTGACGACTTAGTATTTTTCATTGTTTTTAAGGTGGTCAACTTTTTTCGAGTAATTTTTTAATTTTTTCGAATGAACGAAATTCACAGTATATACTAATTCGACCATTCTGAATCGATTGGCGTTCGCAGAATTTGTCTATCTCTAACCGTTTTCGAGTTGGTCAGCTCTAAATCAGTTTTTACATGTTTTTTTGCCGCCAAAAATATTTCTGATATGTTTTCGACATTTTCGTTCAAAGATTCGGAATCAGCACGTCAAAATACGTTTAAAAACAAGAATTTGAAATTCGAAAAATGAAAAATGAAAAATCTAGAAAATTGAATTTTCTACCTTGAACACCCTTTTCCGGCTTAATCTTATATCCGAGCACATAAAAATCATACATTTTCGGAAAGAGCATGAAATTTCACGTATACAGTGCAAATTCCAAGTCGATGTGACGACTTAGTATTTTTCATTATTTTTAAGGGGACCCCCTTGCAACTTTTTTCGAGTAATTTTTAATTTTTTCGAATGAACGAAATTCACAGTATATACTAATTCGACCATTCTGAATCGATTGGCGTTCGCTCAGCTCTAAATCAGTTTTTACATGTTTTTTTTTGCCGCCAAAAATATTTCTGATGTGTTCTCGACATTTTCGTTCAAAGATTCGGAATCAGCACGTCAAAATACGTTTAAAAACAAGAATTTGAAATTCGAAAAATGAAAAATGAAAAATCTCAGAAAATTGAATTTTCTACCTTGAACACCCTTTTCGGGCTTAATCTTATATCCGAGCACATAAAAATCATACATTTTCGGAAAGAGCATGAAATTTCACGTATACAGTGCAAATTCCAAGTCGATGTGACGACTTAGTATTTTTCATTATTTTTAAGGGGACCCCCTTGCAACTTTTTTCGAGTAATTTTTAATTTTTTCGAATGAACGAAATTCACAGTATATACTAATTCGACCATTTTGAATCGATTGGCGTTCGCAGAATTTGTCTATCTCTAACCGTTTTCGAGTTGGTCAGCTCTAAATCAGTTTTTAGATGTTTTTTTTGCCGCCAAAAATATTTCTGATGTGTTTTCGACATTTTCGTTCAAAGATTCGGAATCAGCACGTCAAAATACGTTTAAAAACAAGAATTTGAAATTCGAAAAATGAAAAATCTCAGAAAATTGAATTTTCTACCATGAACAACACCCTTTTCCGGCTTAATCTTATATCCGAGCACATAAAAATCATACATTTTCCGAAAGAGCATGAAATTTCACGTATACAGTGCTAATTCCAAGTCGATGTGACGACTTAGTATTTTTCATTATTTTTAAGGGGGTCAACTTTTTTCGAGTAATTTTTAAATTTTTCGAATGAACGAAATTCACAGTATATACTAATTCGACCATTCTGAATCGATTGGCGTTCGCAGAATTTGTCTTTCTCTAACCGTTTTCGAGTTGGTCAGCTCTAAATCAGTTTTTAGATGTTTTTTTGCCGCCAAAAATATTTCTGATGTGTTTTCGACATTTTCGTTCAAAGGTTCGGAATCAGCACGTCAAAATACGTTTAAAAACAAGAATTTGAAATTCGAAAAATGAAAAATGAAAAATCTAGAAAATTGAATTTTCTACCTTGAACACCCTTTTCCGGCTTAATCTCATATCCGAGCACATAAAAATCATACATTTTCGGAAAGAGCATGAAATTTCACGTATACAGTGCAAATTCCAAGTCGATGTGACGACTTAGTATTTTTCATTATTTTTAAGGGGGTCAACTTTTTTCGAGTAATTTTTAAATTTTTCGAATGAACGAAATTCACAGTATATACAAATTCGACCATTCTGAATCGATTGGCGTTCGCAGAATTTGTCTTTCTCTAACCGTTTTCGAGTTGGTCAGCTCTAAATCAGTTTTTAGATGTTTTTTTGCCGCCAAAAATATTTCTGATGTGTTTTCGACATTTTCGTTCAAAGATTCGGAATCAGCACGTCAAAATACGTGTAAAAACAAGAATTTGAAATTCGAAAAATGAAAAATGAAAAATCTAGAAAATTGAATTTTCTACCTTGAACACCCTTTTCCGGCTTAATCTCATATCCGAGCACATAAAAATCATACATTTTCGGAAAGAGCATGAAATTTCACGTATACAGTGCAAATTCCAAGTCGATGTGACGACTTAGTATTTTTCATTATTTTTAAGGGGACCCTCTTGCAACTTTTTTAATTCGACCATTCTGAATCGATTGGCGTTCGCAGAATTTGTCTATCTCTAACCGTTTTCGAGTTGGTCAGCTCTAAATCAGTTTTTAGATGTTTTTTTTGCCGCCAAAAATATTTCTGATGTGTTTTCGACATTTTCGTTCAAAGATTCGGAATCAGCACGTCAAAATACTTTTAAAAACAAGAATTTGAAATTCGAAAAATGAAAAATCTCAGAAAATTGAATTTTCTACCTTGAACACCCTTTTCCGGCTTAATCTTATATCCGAGCACATAAAAATCATACATTTTCGGAAAGAGCATGAAATTTCACGTATACAGTGCTAATTCCAAGTCGATGTGACGACTTAGTATATTTCATTATTTTTAAGGGGGTCAACTTTTTTCGAGTAATTTTTTAATTTTTTCGAATGAACGAAATTCACAGTATATACTAATTCGACCATTCTGAATCGATTGGTGTTCGCAGAATTTGTCTATCTCTAACCGTTTTCGAGTTGGTCAGTCCTAAATCAGTTTTTAGATGTTTTTTTTGCCGCCAAAAACATTTCTGATGTGTTTTCGACATTTTCGTTCAAAGATTCGGAATCAGCACATCAAAATACGTTTAAAAACAAGAATTTGAAATTCGAAAAATGAAAAATGAAAAATCTCAGAAAATTGAATTTTCTACCTTGAACACCCTTTTCCGGCTTAATCTTATATCCGAGCACATAAAAATCATACATTTTCCGAAAGAGCATGAAATTTCACGTATACAGTGCTAATTCCAAGTCGATGTGACGACTTAGTATTTTTCATTATTTTTAAGGGTCAACTTTTTTCGAGTAATTTTTAAATTTTTCGAATGAACGAAATTCACAGTATATACTAATTCGACCATTCTGAATCGATTGGCGTTCGCAGAATTTGTCTTTCTCTAACCGTTTTCGAGTTGGTCAGCTCTAAATCAGTTTTTAGATGTTTTTTTGCCGCCAAAAATATTTCTGATGTGTTTTCGACATTTTCGTTCAAAGATTCGGAATCAGCACGTCAAAATACGTGTAAAAACAAGAATTTGAAATTCGAAAAATGAAAAATGAAAAATCTAGAAAATTGAATTTTCTACCTTGAACACCCTTTTCCGGCAGCACGTCAAAATACGTTTAAAAACAAGAATTTGAAATTCAAAAAATGAAAAATGAAAAATCTCAGAAAATTTAATTTTCTACCTTGAACACCCTTTTCCGGCTTAATCTTATATCCGAGCACATAAAAATCATACATTTTCGGAAACAGCATGAAATTTCACGTATACAGTGCTAATTCCAATTCGATGTGACGACTTAGTATTTTTCATTGTTTTTAAGGTGGTCAACTTTTTTCGAGTAATTTTTTAATTTTTTCGAATGAACGAAATTCACAGTATATACTAATTCGACCATTCTGAATCGATTGGCGTTCGCAGAATTTGTCTATCTCTAACCGTTTTCGAGTTGGTCAGCTCTAAATCAGTTTTTACATGTTTTTTTGCCGCCAAAAATATTTCTGATATGTTTTCGACATTTTCGTTCAAAGATTCGGAATCAGCACGTCAAAATACGTTTAAAAACAAGAATTTGAAATTCGAAAAATGAAAAATGAAAAATCTAGAAAATTGAATTTTCTACCTTGAACACCCTTTTCCGGCTTAATCTTATATCCGAGCACATAAAAATCATACATTTTCGGAAAGAGCATGAAATTTCACGTATACAGGCAAATTCCAAGTCGATGTGACGACTTGGTATTTTTCATTATTTTTAAGGGGACCCCCTTGCAACTTTTTTCGAGTAATTTTTAATTTTTTCGAATGAACGAAATTCACAGTATATACTAATTCGACCATTCTGAATCGATTGGCGTTCGCAGAATTTGTCTATCTCTAACCGTTTTCGAGTTGGTCAGCTCTAAATCAGTTTTTAGATGTTTTTTTTGCCGCCAAAAATATTTCTGATGTGTTTTCGACATTTTCGTTCAAAGATTCGGAATCAGCACGTCAAAATACGTTTAAAAACAAGAATTTGAAATTCGAAAAATGAAAAATCTCAGAAAATTGAATTTTCTACCTTGAACACCCTTTTCCGGCTTAATCTTATATCCGAGCACATAAAAATCATACATTTTCGGAAAGAGCATGAAATTTCACGTATACAGTGCTAATTCCAAGTCGATGTGACGACTTAGTATATTTCATTATTTTTAAGGGGGTCAACTTTTTTCGAGTAATTTTTTAATTTTTTCGAATGAACGAAATTCACAGTATATACTAATTCGACCATTCTGAATCGATTGGCGTTCGCAGAATTTGTCTATCTCTAACCGTTTTCGAGTTGGTCAGCTCTAAATCAGTTTTTACATGTTTTTTTGCCGCCAAAAATATTTCTGATATGTTTTCGACATTTTCGTTCAAAGATTCGGAATCAGCACGTCAAAATACGTTTAAAAACAAGAATTTGAAATTCGAAAAATGAAAAATGAAAAATCTAGAAAATTGAATTTTCTACCTTGAACACCCTTTTCCGGCTTAATCTTATATCCGAGCACATAAAAATCATACATTTTCGGAAAGAGCATGAAATTTCACGTATACAGTGCAAATTCCAAGTCGATGTGACGACTTAGTATTTTTCATTATTTTTAAGGGGACCCCCTTGCAACTTTTTTCGAGTAATTTTTAATTTTTTCGAATGAACGAAATTCACAGTATATACTAATTCGACCATTCTGAATCGATTGGCGTTCGCAGAATTTGTCTATCTCTAACCGTTTTCGAGTTGGTCAGCTCTAAATCAGTTTTTACATGTTTTTTTGCCGCCAAAAATATTTCTGATATGTTTTCAACATTTTTGTTCAAAGATTCGGAATCAGCACGTCAAAATACGTTTAAAAACAAGAATTTGAAATTCTAAAAATGAAAAATGAAAAATCTCAGAAAATTTAATTTTCTACCTTGAACAACACCCTTTTCCGGCTTAATCTTATATTCGAGCACATAAAAATCATACATTTTCGGAAAGAGCATGAAATTTCACGTATACAGTGCTAATTCCAAGTCGATGTGACGACTTAGTATTTTTCATTATTTTTAAGGGGGTCTACTTTTTTCGAGTAATTTTTTAATTTTTTCGAATGAACGAAATTCACAGTATATACTAATTCGACCATTCTGAATCGATTGGCGTTCGCAGAATTTGTCTATCTCAAACCGTTTTCGAGTTGGTCAGCTCTAAATCAGTTTTCAGATTTTTTTTTGCCGCCAAAAATATTTCGACATTTTCTTTCAAAGATTCGGAACCAGCACGTCAAAATACGTTTAAAAACAAGAATTTGAAATTCGAAAAATGAGAAATGAAAAATCTCAGAAAATTTAATTTTCTACCTTGAACAACACCCTTTTCCGGCTTAATCTTATATCCGAGCACATAAAAATCATACATTTTCGGAAAGAGCACGAAATTTCACGTTTACAGTGCTAATTCCAAGTCGATGTGACGATTTAGTATTTTTCATTATTTTTAACCCCTTGCAACTTTTTTCGAGTAATTTTTAATTTTTTCGAATGAACGAAATTCACAGTATATACTAATTCGACCATTCTGAATCGATTGGCGTTCGCAGAATTTGTATATCTCTAACCGTTTTCGAGTCGGTCAGCTCTAAATCAGTTTTTACATGTTTTTTTTGCCGCCAAAAATATTTCTGATGTGTTTTCGACATTTTCGTTCAAAGATTCGGAATCAGCACGTCAAAATACGTTTAAAAACAAGAATTTGAAATTCTAAAAATGAAAAATGAAAAATCTCAGAAAATTTAATTTTCTACCTTGAACAACACCCTTTTCCGGCTTAATCTTATATCCGAGCACATAAAAATCATACATTTTCGGAAAGAGCACGAAATTTCACGTTTACAGTGCTAATTCCAAGTCGATGTGACGATTTAGTATTTTTCATTATTTTTAACCCCTTGCAACTTTTTTCGAGTAATTTTTAATTTTTTCGAATGAACGAAATTCACAGTATATACTAATTCGACCATTCTGAATCGATTGGCGTTCGCAGAATTTGTATATCTCTAACCGTTTTCGAGTCGGTCAGCTCTAAATCAGTTTTTACATGTTTTTTTTGCCGCCAAAAATATTTCTGATGTGTTTTCGACATTTTCGTTCAAAGATTCGGAATCGCACGTCAAAATACGTTTAAAAACAAGAATTTGAAATTCGAAAAATGAAAAATGAAAAATCTAGAAAATTTAATTTTCTACCTTGAACACCCTTTTCCGGCTTAATCTTATATCCGAGCACATAAAAATCATACATTTTCGGAAAGAGCATGAAATTTCACTTATACAGTGCAAATTCCAAGTCGATGTGACGACTTAGTATTTTTTAAGGGGACCCCCTTGCAACTTTTTTCGAGTAATTTTTAATTTTTTCGAATGAACGAAATTCACAGTATATACTAATTCGACCATTCTGAATCGATTGGCGTTCGCAGAATTTGTCTATCTCTAACCGTTTTCGAGTCGGTCAGCTCTAAATCAGTTTTTACATGTTTTTTTTGCCGCCAAAAATATTTCTGATGTGTTTTCGACATTTTCGTTCAAAGATTCGGAATCAGCACGTCAAAATACGTTTAAAAACAAGAATTTGAAATTCGAAAAATGAAAAATGAAAAATCTCAGAAAATTGAATTTTCTACCTTGAACACCCTTTTCCGGCTTAATCTTATATCCGAGAACATAAAAATCATACATTTTCGGAAAGAGCATGAAATTTCACGTATACAGTGCAAATTCCAAGTCGATGTGACGACTTAGTATTTTTCATTATTTTTAAGGGGACGACCCCCTTGCAACTTTTTTCGAGTAATTTTTAATTTTTTCGAATGAACGAAATTCACAGTATATACTAATTCGACCATTCTGAATCGATTGGCGTTCGCAGAATTTGTCTATCTCTAACCGTTTTCGGGTCGGTCAGCTCTAAATCAGTTTTTACATGTTTTTTTTGCCGCCAAAAATATTTCTGATGTCTTTTCGACATTTTCGTTCAAAGATTCGGAATCAGCACGTCAAAATACGTGTAAAAACAAGAATTTGAAATTCGAAAAATGAAAAATGAAAAATCTAGAAAATTGAATTTTCTACCTTGAACACCCTTTTCCGGCTTAATCTTATATCCGAGAACATAAAAATCATACATTTTCGGAAAGAGCATGAAATTTCACGTATACAGTGCAAATTCCAAGTCGATGTGACGACTTAGTATTTTTCATTATTTTTAAGGGGACCCCCTTGCAACTTTTTTCGAGTAATTTTTAATTTTTTCGAATGAACGAAATTCACAGTATATACTAATTCGACCATTCTGAATCGATTGGCGTTCGCAGAATTTGTCTATCTCTAACCGTTTTCGAGTTGGTCAGCTCTAAATCAGTTTTTAGATGTTTTTTTTTGCCGCCAAAAATATTTCTGATGTGTTTTCGACATTTTCGTTCGAAGATTCGGAATCAGCACGTCAAAATGCGTTTGAAGACAAGAATTTGAAATTCGAAAAATGAAAAATGAAAAATCTCAGAAAAATTGAATTTTCTACCTTGAACACCCTTTTCCGGCTCAATCTCTGAATACGTTTTCAAAAAATTATCCATCATGATATACGTCATTTTGCGTGTATTTCATTCAATCACTTGTATAAGAATGAATATTGTGACATTGTTGTAGCAATAATTACGTTAGCCTTGACTGGCATCATAGTGACAAGATGTGAAATGGAATGTCAAAATAATTTTTCGTATGCTTTCCATATGATTATAATAATATGTGAAATTTGTGGCTGTGGATAAAGCACAGTCTGTTACTCGTTTAGTATGTAAGCAAAACAGCAAAACAGTGCAAATAGAGTCGGCGCTTCAATGTGCTGCGTACAACGAGGTTTCCCAAACATTTTCATTCAAAACATTTTGTAGCAAGAGAAAACATTTTGAAATACACGAATCGCACAAAACGTATTCATTCAAAAACAGTTTGTTTCGAGCAGTTTCAAAGAGCCTGAAGTTGTTCCCTGTTTTGCCGTGTCACTTCATATAATCTTTGGAGGAAAAACAACTTCCACCTAAATGAATCAAAGCGATTTGTGAAAACGTTTTTGATGTCGCCAGCCTTATTTATTTCACCTCAATTTCATTTCAGTAGTTGAACTTTATTATTTGCTTGATTCGAATACGTTCTTGACCGTGCAACATGAAGAATTAATGAACGAATAAGTAATCATTTTCATGAGGCAGTCAACTGCAAACGAATCGAAAAAGCAATCTGATCGTGACCAATTCATTCATTTTCTATACGCTCCACTCGATGCATTTTCTTGCACGTCTATGGCAAAGGATTCGTAGCCAGTTTGTCTAGTTGGAATCACTCGAGGCCCTCCGAAGCGAGATGAAAGTTATATGCTACAATTATACCGGGCGATGCTGAGTAATACCATAAATACTTTGCCTCTTGAAAATTGAGTTTCTCTCTCGTGAGTGGAATTGGTATAGGTAATTACGAAGCTCGTTCTAGAAACCCACACGCTTTTCGAAGCTCCTTTCCGCCAACTGAGGCCATTCGCAAGTGTCACATTTTGGCGGAAATTCATATTGAAAACACGGATTCAATTAACAATATTCGGTAAATATTCGGTTAGAGAGAGCCATCGAATTTTCAAAAACAAAAATTCTGCAACTTACGGATTTTGGTCTCCTCTACAAAAAATCCGAATGAAATTTTTGGCGGTCGCGACTATTTTCGAAGGTACAGGGACCCTATTCACAAATGTCGGCTACCCTATGTCTCATGCGACAAAATATTTCTATCACTTTTCTTGACCAAGCATTAAAAAGAGATGGAGATATTTTGTCGCAAGCGACATAGGGTAGTAGACATTTGAGAATCGGGCTCCTGGTCCAGATCGAATTTCTGTTATTAAAAATTCACAAAATATTCCCATTTTTTAAACAAAACACTACACATGCACTTATTTGCTTGTTTTCAGTACTTTTCTGTGGGAAAAACTACCACTTTTTAAAAAATTCACCCTTCTTCAAAACGAAAACAAATTTTCATCAACATTGAATGACTGATATTTTTTATTTATCAGGTTGGATCACTTTCATGATTCGGTTTCCGTCGGATCTCGTTTACGTTTTAGATTAGGTTAGGCTCGCTTCGCTCGCCCTTATTACGTACCGACCTAACTGTACACAGATCCAATCTTTCAAGGCAAAAGAAGGGAAAACAACCTAACCGACCCAACTAACCTACACTACTTAACCTACCCTACCTAACCTACACTAACTAACTTAACCTACCCAACCTAACCTACCCTATCTACCCTACTTAACCTACCCTACCTAACCTACCCTATCTACCCTACCTAACCTACCTAACCTACCTAACCTACCTAACCTACCTAACCTACCTAACCTACCTAACCTACCTAACCACCTAACCTACCTAACCTACCTAACCTACCTAACCTACCTAACCTACCTAACCTACCTAACCTACCTAACCTACCTAACCTACCTAACCTACCTAACCTACCTAACCTACCTAACCTACCTAACCTACCTAACCTACCTAACCTACCTAACCTACCTAACCTACCTAACCTACCTAACCTACCTAACCTACCTAACCTACCTAACCTACCTAACCTACCTAACCTACCTAACCTACCTAACCTACCTAACCTACCTAACCTACCTAACCTACCTAACCTACCTAACCTACCTAACCTACCTAACCTACCTAACCTACCTAACCTACCTAACCTACCTAACCTACCTAACCTACCTAACCTACCTAACCTACCTAACCTACCTAACCTACCTAACCTACCTAACCTACCTAACCTACCTAACCTACCTAACCTACCTAACCTACCTAACCTACCTAACCTACCTAACCTACCTAACCTACCTAACCTACCTAACCTACCTAACCTACCTAACCTACCTAACCTACCTAACCTACCTAACCTACCTAACCTACCTAACCTACCTAACCTACCTAACCTACCTAACCTACCTAACCTACCTAACCTACCTAACCTACCTAACCTACCTAACCTACCTAACCTACCTAACCTACCTAACCTACCTAACCTACCTAACCTACCTAACCTACCTAACCTACCTAACCTACCTAACCTACCTAACCTACCTAACCTACCTAACCTACCTAACCTACCTAACCTACCTAACCTACCTAACCTACCTAACCTACCTAACCTACCTAACCTACCTAACCTACCTAACCTACCTAACCTACCTTACCTACCTTACCTACCTAACCTACCTAACCTACCTAACCTACCTAACCTACCTAACCTACCCTCCCTAACCTACCCTACCTATCCTACCCTACCTAACCTACCCTACCTAACCTACCCTACCTAACCTACCCTATTGGGATCATTTTCAGATGAGGTCTAGAAAGTAAACATAGTGAATTTTACTGACTTCGACTACGACATGAGATTGAACTCGCCAACATCACATTTTTGAACAAGTTCTTTATATTTCGGAAACCTGTGAAATGTATTTTTTTTTTTTGTATGAAGACAAAAATTTTTCCGTATATTTGACAGTGTTGACACATGTCAGTTTAACAAAATGCAGTGTTGCAAACATTTAAAAACAAAATGTATTACCAATCTGACAGCAAAAAAACGATCACCGATGGCCTGTGGAATCAAAACGGTCATGGGTCTTGTAATTATACACTGCTCAACAATTGAATTGGACGAATAAAATTGCCCTGGAGAGACGTGGTTCCCAGTACCAGGAATCCTGGGTTTCGAGCGATTTTATTTAAGTTTTAAGATATTTGAAAATAACTTGATCTACCCTGGTTTTAGCAAACACTGCTTCAGACCTGTGGCCTTCAAGCAGTTAGCATACCATCAGTGGTAACAAAATCAGGGCCGATTATGTTGAAACTAGAAACGTGTGCACGGAGACAATTGAGTCATCAAAAGAGGTTTATAATGCCAAGATACGATTAATGCTCGTTGTGTCCTGATGGGTCCCGCATGTCTTGGTTATTTGGTTATTTGGTTATTTGTCAAAGCTCTGGGAAAATTTCACTTTCAGCTCCTTTTCTCTCTTATCCTAAGGAAGATGAAACACTAGCGACGAACACTCATGAAAATGGCCAATATTATTGCCAACATGTTTTCTGCAAATTCTACACAGGCTTCACTTGAAAAACAATCTCAGAACATCACTCTCACTTTATCGCCAATAATTTCTGCCCGAGCATCAACTTTTATCGGAATACCACATGTTCCACAAACTTCTCACTGGACTTATGCGGATTTTCTTATAATGATTTAGTATTCACCTGAAAACGGCTACGGATAGAATCAGTTGAAATTAATTTACTCACAGCACATCCTTTATTCGCGCTTATATTAATTTTTATAATACTTCGGCTAAATCAATGTAAAATTTCACCTCCCGTTGTTTGTTGGCTTTTATGAAACAGGGCCTCAATAAACTAGATCCGAAGTTGAAGAAGTATTTTCCTATGAAGTCGAGCAATTTTCCGTTTACCAGCTGGCATGGTGCCTCAGTAATATTACGAAAACATTCAGGGAATGTCAGTATTTATCAGAAGCGCAATAATGAATTTGAAGGAAGCTGGGACTTTTCAATCTCTATGCCTTGTTCGGGTCTGTCTTTGTTATTTCTTGTTCTGTGTAAGGTCTACACAGCGAATTGAAAGAAAACTCAATTTTCGCATTTTTCTTCATCTCCCCTTTTCTGGTACAAAGCCAATCTTTCAATTTCGCTTTCTTCATAGGCTCAACGGATTGCCTTTGGCTTGGAGCGACTCACTTTATTGTTGTTTCAAATGTAATGATATATTAAATAGAAATTGAATTTTGGGCAATCGCTCTTGTTCTTGTGTGTAGTATTCGGAAGTTATTATCAGTATTTGGTGGAGAAATCCGTTTGCTATTTGGTAATTCAACTGCAATAATTTGATGTTATGTGATAATGGGCTTGGGGTAACATTTTGAAGGGAAAATAAAATTTTACTCTACGTACCTATTCATTAGAACTATATTCTGAACGATATTCTGACAAACTCCATGATCCATCGTCCGTGAACAGTCAGTGGTATAGATTCAATCAATATCGACCTAGAAGAATTATATAAAGCATATTCAGACCTTTTACTTTAAATAAATGCAAACAAATTGTGAGCTTTCCTATTTCATGATAACTCAGTTCTATACCCACTGTTCTAGCAATTTTGAGTTCAAAAATAGGTGAAGATAATATTCCTGTCATAAATAATGTAGGTACTCTTGCCAGATGTTGGTGGGTGCTTGGACCTTTCTTCCACCAATAGGTATTTTTCCCATCTGGCCTGGGGCAGCTAAGTTCTTCGGGCCTTCGAGGACCTGTTGAACTTCTTCCAGGGATATAGCATATAGTAAACAGCATGCCTCATGTGTGGAGAGCTCATGTCAGTTTTGCGAAAATTCGCCCCACTGCCCCTCTAGCCTCCTAAGTGAAGGGGCGGTATTCCTCCTCTCTGGAAAATTGTCTGAGCGGGTCATACACGGCAGAGTTGATTTACCACATGTCAGCCTTTTCTGAATGATTTTCGTGAATATCCGTATTTATCCGTGCTACTAGATTTGGCCCAAAAAAGAGCCATTCGTTTCGTCGGTGATGTTTTGCTCACAAGCTTGCTCACTTTTCTGGAATACCACAGGAAGCTTGGCGATATGTCTCTGTTTTGTACAGTTTCATACTATGCTCTTCTGAAATGTCATCGATCGTTTCACCATTAGCTGTTCTATTGAGATTAACCCGTCTAGCTCCGTCTTGATATCCATTTGTCATCACTTTGAAGACATGCCAAACATCTTTTTATACATGAAAAATCCAGTTATCTACGATTAATTCCAAACAAAGTGGATTAGGAGCAAACCCTTGTTTTGGTTTGATCCACACCGGAAAAAGTTCAAAATCCAGCCTTTTTTCGTCTTTTTGTGGAGGTACAATTGTACAAATCACAAGTTCATATAGGCGATAAAATTGTGTAAAGGAAAGGTTAATGTACTTGTATTGGCAGTGTTATCTTTTCAATATCTGTTATCAATACTCAACAGCTTAGATCGAATTAGTCAATTATTGCCAATTTTCTGATAGCTAAACATATTTTGTAACTCATGGTGATATCTGACAATCTCGCAAATAACAGTTCAATGTTGCTGGTATAGATAACTCAAAAGTAAAATATTATTGATGCCGACTGCTAATATAGTTATCGATGAAATATTCATTAGATAAGCGAGTTTTGTTATGTCATTCACGTAAAAAAGTTTAGACCACGAAGCTGAATGGACTTGGGTACGTTTATGTAATAACACCCTGTGTATAAAAAAAATTATCCAGCTTGGAATACAGTTTTCAACTGTATCGCACTTCGAAGCTTCCTCTCGTAACTTCTGATGTCGTTTGTCAGTTGTCATTATTTAAGTTTGAATTTCATGGCCAACTGTGTTCGATTGAAACAATCAACTATATCTCCGCCATTTTTCAACCGATTTTTAATTTTGAAGATCAGTTTTATCACAAATTGCGTGATCTTTGGGATGATAAAAAAATATGTACAGGGTGTCATTTAAAAAAAAAGTTTAGGGTTGAACCGGAAGTGGTGAATTTTCAGTAGAGGCGTCGAAATATGCGTATTCAAGTACTATAGCGACACACCAAATTTGAAATCTGTATCTTCAAAACTATAGAAAAATTGTGGGGGCGTACCTCACCTTGTGGTCACCCGGTATACTGCCATGTCATGATTAAAATCTTATTTATGATCACGTTACTATCACTGTAGCAACAAGTTATTATTTTTGAATCACTTATTTTGCGCTTGGTTTTCGAAGGTGGAAATGATACAAAATTTGGAGGTACTGACAACACTGAAAATATGTGAAATATTGTTCCAAGAATTCGAAAATTAACAAAAAACAATGTAATCAGAGACATGAGCGAAGAACTAGTTTATTTTTGAAATTTGATTAAAAAACTAGCTACGTCTTTTGTTACTTTCTGTGTTGAAAGTAACCTCCAAAATCTGTAAAGTTGGTCCTCCTTCACTAATCATCTTGTATGTATTAATTCTATTTAAAAAAATACGCAATAATATAATTTGATAAGTTTCTTGATTTTCAAAACTCAACCACTGATATACGAAAGCGTTCAAGTCATTTTCTAACATCCTGTATACATAAATCATTCACAGGTAACGTGTAAATGAGACCATATAAATGCAAAATTGATAGGAATTTATCATTTAGTAAATAATTTTTGTAATATAAATTTTAATCAAATAGAAATGCATTACAGTCTGTCGAGTACTGATAAAATTATTTTTGTTAACAAGGTCAACGATATGAACTCAACGTCAGAGCCAATGACTGCTTGCAGCATTGAAGGCGCGAAAATAACTTATCGTCACATTTCAATACAATTTTTAACGCTTAGTTTTTCGTTATAGTATATTTGTTTTGGTCGCTTGAATAACAGGGCAAGTTCATGGAGCAACTTTAATTAACATTGTTTTGCAATTAGTTTGAAAAGTCGTTGAATGTATCAACAGTGAGTTCATTTTCATGTTCAATATTATGTCCTTTTGGGTTCGCAGAATAATACGAAATCGTTTATGGGCATACAAATTCCACTCAAACAATAGAAGTACATACAATACATAAAACAATAAATGAAAAATGTGTACAATGTATAAAAATTTAGGAATGTATGCTTTCGCGGCTGGTATCAATGTTTTTTTTTTCCTCGGATGCTGTACCTTTGCCAGCGACGCCAGCTACACCTCAGCCTCTTGGGCTTTTTATGTTTTCCGTGTTAGTTTTACAGCACCCCATTCTTCACCGGTTGATTGCTTTCTTCGGGAGTTACTCTAGGTTTCCCGAATGTTGCCTGTCTCTTGCGGTCTAATGCCTTGCATTCTAACAGTACCTGTCTGGCTGTTTCTGTCTCTTTACCACATTGTCTGCAGGAAAGTTCTTCATTGTACAGCCCCATTTTGTGCAGGTGTTTTCTCATTGGGCTGTGACCAGTGAGAAGGTTTGTTATTGTTCTAACTTGATTCCTGCTCTACTTGAGTAGTTCTTCAGTTTTGCGCTTTGACGGTCCTTTAATGAATGAATTTTTTCCCGTGGTGCATGAGAGGGGCTTCATTCCACCTCTCCTTTTGTTTTCGCTTGACTCAGTCCGGAATGCATCCTCGAATGTCGGATTTGTTAATCCAGAGTGCTGGTTCTGGGCCAATGTATGGAGTTGATGAGCCCACTCTGGTTAGCTCAGCTTTTTCATTGCCCTCGATTCCACAGTGTCCTGGAACCCACATCAAAGTTACTTTGTTGTGTTCTATGAGAACACTGAGTTCTTCTCGGCATTCCCATACCAGTCTTGATGTCACTTTCGGATTCATGAGGGCCTTCAGTGCCGCCTAGCTGTCTGTGCATATTTTGATTCGTGAATTTCTCTCATATTGATTTCTCTCACATCTCTGTTTGGAATACGGTGCTTGTTCCTAGTGATACGTTTATTTGGGAGTTTCTCCAGCACCAGTTCAGTTGATTACCTTCTTTGTTTAATAATTCTTCTAATTTCATAGTGAACTGGATTTTTGGATGAAAGCTATTCAGATGATTCAGGAAGTTCTGAAGTTCTTCCCTTTCGTCTAACAAGCAACGAACGTGTCATTAACATCTCAACCAGTGCTTCGGTTGTTTTTCTGAAGTGTCAGAAAACAACTACTTCCCCATATGAGAGGGAAAGCGAAACACTGAACTAATAGAGAAAAAAACTTGAAACCGAAAAACTGTTTTCATCTGCTATTTCTCCGAAGTTTCATTATTATTTTTTTTTTCTTCGTTTAAGGCATCGACTTGTGAGTTCATTAGCCTAGTTTCATTGTTATTTCGGAAATCAGAAACAAAGAAATATGAATGGAATTCTTTAATGGACTTTCCACAATCGCTGTTTCTAAATCTTAGTACCCTGTTATCCATGAGGAAAGGAAATGAACTGAGGTTAATGAACTGAATTCAAAAACTGTTGTTTTGAACTTATTATTATTTGTATCAGTAGTTAAAAACTTCAGTATTTTCAATACAATAGTAGTTACGATGCGATCAATAACTATCCTCTCTTGCTAACGAAAGTTTCCCAAGAAAACTCGGCTGAATTCGCTGATTATTACAAACTGCCTGTTCAGGTTCACCCATGCTTGGATATTCATACTAGCAAATTGGCAGCTTTAGTTCCGCCTCTGTGATTTTAATAAAGTGTTCCTCTGTTCAATTAGATTCGAACAAATATGAGAGAAACACTCACAGTTTCGTACAGTCTTTCGTCAAATATTTGTTCAACCTTTAGTTGTCTGATTAATTAACAGATTTCGTTTTTTCTCTTTACTTATACTGTTACTTGAATTGGGGATATATTATACCAATTTTCTATTTCTCTTAAAATACGGTTTCAACTTCTGTAGAAGCGGAGTCAAACTTGTCTCGATTTTTTTTAATGTTATATGCAAATTGTAGCAATTAATATTACTGCTTATTACAATCAGATATTATTTTTTGCCAATGAATTAACAATTCCAGTTAGGTCAAGTGAAGAGTTTTCTATTGAATACGTAACCAGCGACTTTTTTTAGGGTTTATTTTGGAAAAAATCGCTTCGTATTTCGACCCCGTAGAATCAGAAAATGCCGTTTGCCAAACCGATATTTCAACCGGAAATGCGATATTTAAAATGGCGCCCAAGATTGCCCCTATTTCAATTTATATTCTGCTTTATGTAAATTTCGGACATACTTGTATGATTTAGATGTCAATGGTACATTTTCGAGGGCGAAGCTCACAACATTCTCCCCCAAATTGAGACAGCGACTTTCATCAAGACCCATTATTGGTTTTTATTTTAACAACCCTTACCTTATTGTCAGCTGGCATAATTTTATCAATTCTAGCCAAATGTTATTAGAAGTGAAATACTCTGAATACTTATCAAAAAAATTCCTAAAACAGTTAATTCATCATATTTGAAAATTTCCTTTTCTCTGTATATTTAAAAGGAGCTGAGAACGCTTATCAACCCCATTTCAGATTTTGTACTCCAATACTTACCCTGAAAAATGCCCCTGTATTGAAAAAAATCCCAAAACAGACTTAATTCGTAGTTTTTGAAAATTTTCTTTTTACTGTATATTCAAAATGAGCTGAGAAAGCATATCTACCCTACTTGAGATTTTGTACCCCAATACGTACCCTAAAAATTCTCTCCATATAAAAAAACTTACAGGGGTAGTTTTTAGGGTGAGTATTGGGGTACAAAATATGAAATGGGGTTGATATGCTTCCTCAGCTCATTTTGATAATACAGTAAAAAAAAATTTTCAAAAACTACGAATTAAGTCTGTTTTGGGATTTTTTTCAATACAGGGGTAGTTTTCAGGGTGAGTATTGGGGAACAAAATCTGAAATGGGTTGATATGCTTTTTCAGCTCAGTTTGAATATACAGTAAGAATAAATTTCCAAAAACGATGAATTAACTGTTGTGGGATTTTTTTATACGGGGGTAGTTTTTAGGGTGAGCAATGGGGTACAAAATCTGAAATGGGATTGATTTGCTTTCTCATTTCATTTTGAATATATAGTAAAAACATATCGAAAACGATGAATTAACTCTGTTTTGGGATTTTTATTTCGAACATACAGGGTGTTGAAATTGAATTTTTTTTTTGCTTTTTGAAAATAACTTTTGCAAGAAATAAGTTATTTGCACGAAATTTGGTATCCGGGTTTTTTTTGCATGGGAAATCATAATTCCGCATCAATTTTCATGTAACATCCAGAGGGCGCTGCGTACGCTGTCATTATTCATTTCAAATTGCCCTAACATTTTTGACAGTAAATTTTTGGTACTTTTCATGAAAAAACCTCATTCCCACACCTTTTCCAAGTAAAAAAGGTACACTGTCTCAACAATGCTGGAAGTGATCGTTTTCGAGATATTTGTAATTTTCTATATTAATGCATGTTACTTAGCTCCTAGGGCGCTAAGTGAAGTTGCTGAAAACATTCCAAAAACTAGGTATGTGGTAGATCTCGTCAAAATAAACAACTTTTTTCCTATAAAATGTGTATCGAAAAATTATTCGTTTTCGAGATACAGATTGTTGAAATTTTTTTAAGTAACATTGACATAGAAAATTGTAAATATCTCGAAAAAGATCACCTCCAGCGTTGTTGAGGCAGTATACCTTTTTTAATTGGAAAAGGTGTGGGAATAAGATTTTTTCATGAAAAGTACCAAAAGTTTACTGTTAAAAATGTTAGGGCAATTTGAAATAAATAATGACAGCGTACGCAGCGCCCTCTAGATGTTACATGAAAAATAATACGAAATTATGATTTCCCACGTCAAAAAAACCCCGGGTACCAAATTTCGTGCAAATAACTTAATTTTTGCAAAAGTTATTTTTAAAAAGCGTACAAAAAAATTCAATTTCAACGCCCTGTATGTCCAAAACGAAGCATTTCCGGACACAAGTTTATTTAAACTTTTTTCTTGACATTGTCTCAGGAATACGACACTTGAATATTTTAACGTATTAGGTTACACCCTGTATAGTAAGAATGAAATTTTCAAAAACGTTGAATTAACGCTGTTTTGGGAATGTTTGGGGTACAAAATCTGAAATAGGGCAGGCATGCTTTATCAGCTTGTTCTGAATATGGAGTGACAATAAATTTCAAGAAAAGGTATTTTATATGCCGGCCACTCGAGGTGGTGCTGTAGGTTTTCCGGGTTTTCCTGCAGTTGAAAAGTGAATACGCCACCAAAAATCAGTAAGTCGTCCCGGAGCGCCACGGCAAATAATAATAATAGCCGTCCTCTACCCGCACAGGCTATGCATTTAGGTACACTCTACGAGTATTTATGACGGAGTATTATTATTATATTACTATCATTATATCATCATGTATATAATTATTTTCATGGCCACTGAGAAATATGATCTTATTTTTTATCAAAAGTGTGTAAACTGCCATTCATCATCATCCTTTTCATGATGATAATATAGGGAGTTCCAACCACAATACCAATTTGGAGGATTTCGAAGAAGTAATATACAGTATCGGCAACTTTTCATCTGGGGTATAGACAGAAATCCACGCGAGCAACAAGGATCACAATAATATGATAACACCACATAAATAAGAGAGACGCACTACTGCGTGCCTCTCCTGTTGCCTCGCCCGACGAATTAACAGCTCAGTTGATATCCCTTCCTCGAGCGAGTAGAGGAGAAATTGTAATGCTCTCTCAACATAATCGCAAGCTATTCTTTACGCTATCATTAAACCACCACACCCCAGATGAAAACTTTCCGATACTGTATGACACCCTTGCCCATGTACTATTAATTCGTTTTTGGCGAGACGACCGTTTCTGTTTTCACACCTGTTTGCAATACTAATAATTTATTTTTGCTCAGTTTAATCATGATTAAATCGGTAGTAGTATTTAACAAGATTGAAACATGTTTGAGAACGAATATCCTCTGCGGCAAATGTTGTTGTGGCATAAAAGGTATCATCTTTTTGAATTGCAAATTTGAAATTTGATATACATTTCCATTCACTAAAAGTTCTGGAAACCCTTCTTTAATTTCCATTATAAACAACGAGTGCTAATTCAATCGGAAGCAGCTTCATTTTCCCCGACATTTTTATCGAGTTGTTGGTCTACTGAGAAAGCTGATTCACAAAGAAGCGAGCAGTTTTTAACGAAGCCTCGAAAAATAAATGGGTTCAGCGATGTTGGAAGAGCGTAGAACGACTAATCTCATTAAAAATAATCTTTGCTGGTTACGAGAGCGTTTCCATTTATTCGTTGAAATGTTTTGTAAACAAAGCAATTTCCCTTAAAAACACAATTAACTTTAAACGCCGAAGGTACTTATATAGAAGTAAAATCATTCCAGTTATTATAATTCAGTAAATTTGTATTCGATAGGGCCCCTGACGGGAAAGTTTTGGGGTATTTTCAAATTCTTCCATTTCACACGTTTTTTGGAGTGCTGAATGAGAATCTGGAGTTTGCTAACAACATTCAATGCAAAAAACTGGTAAAAAATCTGTTTCTTTGTAGTTTTTCGCTTATAACTCGAAAACTATCATTTTTCGTGAGTTTCCTACAAATTCCACTAGTTAGTTTTTTTTTTTGATTGACAGTTCGGGCTCAAACGCCAAATAAAAATTGGCGTATTTCTGCTGACTCAGCAAAACACCCACTTTTTCTCACTCCAAAACTATTATTGACTATTTAATGACATTTTTAGAGAATTTCTCAAGGAATTGTATTGTAATAAAAAAAATATTTTTATTCTTGTTCGTCATTGGAGCAGTTTCAACCAAAGGACTCATCTGACAGTTTAGTTTGAGGATATGTCGATGACTACTGGTGACAGTGCGATAAGAAAGGAGTGTTGAGAGTCTAACACAACGCAAAACGGTTCTGGGCCATTCAGGGCGTTACTTGCTCCTTCTCGGGCTAGTGTATCGCCCTTTTCAATAACAGGGGCTGCTTGCAGCTTATCTGATCCCCGGCCTTTTCTCATCGTTGTATTTTTATATTGAAACTTGTACTGCCTGTTTCTTTTCTGTTTTTTCATTTAGCTGATGGGAAATAAAAACCTTTATTATTATTATTATTATTGCCTCTATAACCTGTGTGTGCTGGTACCCAGGCTAGGGTCAGTTTGTTCTGATTGCCGAGCTCTTTTAGGGCTTCTATGCGGCCCCAAACAATTATTGAGGTAACTTTCATTGAGTTGACTGCTTTTATTACAGTATGGCTATTTGAGTTCATGACATATGTTTTTTTTTAAACTCATGCCTTATTAGCTCTTGTGCACAATGGTGTATTGCGACGATTTCCGCTCGAAATATCTCCGCTTGTTTGCCCAGGCTGAATGAGATTTTCATCTTCGGCTTGGTTCCGTTAATGCCGGCTCCTGAACTTTCATCAGTTTTTGAGCCATCAGGGTAGACCACGATTTTCGTATTGCTGAGAGGTCCCTCCTTCCACGCATCCTTGTTCGTTATACTTATCTTGAAAATTTTGTCAAAGCTATATCTAGGAAGATGTCATCTGATGGCATTCTTGTAACTAACCGATTTTTTTTTTTCAACTCTTTGTATACCCTGTTGTAATGTCTCCCGTGCATATTGCTTATGGATGCTTGTCCTCTAAGCAGCCTGCTCGTGACTGACCTGGTTTCGCCTTGTATGTATATGTGTAGGGGAGGCAGGTTGAGCAAGACCTCTAAGGCGGCTGTTGGGGTGGTTCTCATGGCCCCGGTGGCACTCAGACATACTTGTCTTTGCAGTCCTCCGAGCCGTCGAACCATTTCAACCTGCTTGGTCTTTGGCCACCATACCACCGACCAATACGATATCATGGGTCTGATAACTCTGGCATAGAGCCATGTAGTCATTTCTGACTGTAGCCCCCAATTTTTTCCGCACAATCTCCTGCACAGGATCAAGGTCGAAATAATTACAAAAGTTTTGAAACTTTGTTGCAAATTTTGAAATTATCTATTCTAATGTATTCACTTTGCATTTTTGTACACGATCCAGACCTTCGTGCAATTTGCAAGAATGTAATATGTAAAATAATTGGATTTTTCCTCAGAGTAATGAAAGACATAGAGATGCCCTGCTTATACCTTCACAAACACCTGTTTTGAAGGGAACATGGACTATCCTTTTCTATATAATTTGTGGGCGAGGGGGCTGACGGGTGGTGAAATGTTGTGGACAGTTTGTTTACATTTCGAGTAAGAAGGGCCATAATACAAACGAAGAACGACAACTTGATCCGAATGAAATGAGCGGGCATGCACGAAACTATCCGAATGAATACGGACTTAACATGTGTAAGGCCCTCGCTTGTGAACAAACAAAGTTATGTTGACTTCCAGACAAGGATGGAGAAGGCATCTCTATAGTCTTTTATTACTATGAGGATTTTTCAAAATTGCATGAAGTTTCGGATCGTGTACGAGGTTGCAAATTTGTGAATTGTAACTATGTTTCAAATTTTTTGCCATCATTTCGAGACCACCTTGATCAAGAAAATGGCCACAAATTAAAAAAATATATGTTCCGGTCAACGTAAAAGGTTGCATATCTGCACAACTGCTCGTAATATTTTTCCGATGTATCTGCCAAGTTTGCAGAACTTTTAGAATTTTCTCTGTCGCAAGTTCGGCCACCAGGGAGGTGCCGTGGTAGTGCAACTTTCTGAAAATTACTAGAACATAAGAAAGGAAACTTTCGAATTCAAGAAATAGAAGCTACCCAAAAAAACACCGAAACTACGTCTCTTTCACGACTAAGTAGTAAGCTAATAAATAGCAAAAATTTTGGTTTTTCGTTTTTGAAGCAATCAAAAATGTTCGAAAAGTTTTATGAAATGCTTTCAGTTACCTTTGTTTGGGGGGCACTGGTTTGATTCTCCAGGACATAGTGTGGCTGCACGCTGGCAGTATTTCACCTTTTATAAGTGATCACCAAAAAAGTCTTGAAAACTTTAAAATTCAATAAGTATCTCACAAACAATTTTTTTTTTTTCGACAAAAAAGTATTCTTTCATTACGTTTTGTTATGTCATCTTCTACTTCCCAGTTCATGTATTGCTCCAATTTCGGAAACACCCTGTATTAAAATCGCGTGTGACGATGTTCGTGCAAGCTAATCTCCAAAGGGTTAGTTGTCGAATCAAAAATGAACACATCAGAAAAGTTGAATAAATAATTGGACGATATTTTGACATTTCCATTCTGTTCAGTGGTGAGAAAATCGGCAACACCGCATGGAAAACTATTGGACGTTCTAATCATTAATCCTTTAATGTGAATTTCTCGGCTTATTCGGAAAACTAGGAAAAAACATAAAAGATTAAATTTTCAGAGAAAAGAACGACGATTGATGTGGTTCCATGCCCTAAATTCACATTTGAGGAGATTTTTTCAAAATATTTTTTCTGATAAGTGCAGAAACCACATAGATGATCTCTGATTTTTTTCAGATTTTTCATTTGAAATCTGGCTGATGAAAATAATGTTATTGGAAGGTACCTATACACAGAATGTGCCAAACTAGATGAGTTTGGTACATTCTGTATAATGTAACATATTATTTTCATAATGATATTTCAAAGAAAAAATCTGAAAAAAATCAGGGATCATCTATGTAGTTTCTGCACTTATCAGGAAAAAAAGTTGAAATAAATCTTCTGAAATATGAATTTTAGGGCATGGAAAAACCAAACTTGACAGATTTACCATATCTAAGCAATTGAATATATTGCTATTCCAGTTTGTGATGAAAAAATTGAAATAACCACATTAATCGTCGTTCTTTCCTCTAAAAATTCATTCTCTTATGTTTTTTTCCATGTTTTTCTAAAAAGCCGAGAAATTCACATTGAAGAATTAATGAGTAGGACGTCAAATTGTTTTCCATGCGGTGTTGCCGATTTTCTCACCACGGCTCGTGAGATTAAGTCGGCTGTGGTTCATTCAGTGTTCGGGCCCTACAACGTCTGCCAGCTACGCTATTTTATATAAATCCTACGTTTAGATTCTCAAAAAGCTGAGAGAGATATGAAACAAAACAAAATTACAGAGGAAGGCAAAAGGGACAAGAAAGAAAATTCAATATATTCATGTAGACTGGATAGTTGTTGAAATTCTGCAAAGTTCCTCAATAATGTCTGAAATCAATGGCAAAAAGACGTGATATATTACCGATTGTATGGACAGATAAAAAGAGCCAGCCGCATTGAATAAATTAATGAGTTGCTTGAAGAGGGTAAAGTAAGATGAAAGAAATGCCGAGATATGTCTTCTATATAATTTAATAAAAATTCACACGAACGTTACCGTATTGGAGGTATTTTCAAATATTTATCACGTGAAATGTCATGCCATGGAATGTGCTATCGAAGGATATTTATAGAACTGCATGAATAAATAAGACGCTTTGTATCGGTTATACGCTATAGTTGATATTGATTGAGTTGATGAGACTGATCAGGATGTATTTTCTATATTCATGTTCACACGGAAAGGAAAATCTTGTAATATACTGAAAAAATCATTAGGGCCAACGAAATAGAGGTAAAAATTTTAAAAGGGAGAAAAACTACATATTCAACGTTGAAGACCGAGGGGGAAACTACTCTTTCATTAGGTGTAAATCACATTTTCAATAATTCATTATTAATTTTAATTAAATTCATTATTCGAAATGTTGAAAACTTGCCATAAATTATTTTTGGCGGCAAAAAAAACATCTAAAAACTGATTTAGAGCTGACCAACTCGAGAACGTTTAGAGAAAGACGAATTCTGCGAACTCCAATCGATTCAGAATGGTCAAATTAGTATATACTGAGAATTTGAACGAAAAAAATCTACGGACAAAAATGTCGAGTAAGTCATGATAGATAATTTTTTCAACTTTTTTATTTGTCAATTTTCGAATTTCAAATTTTTGTTTTTGAACGTATTTTGACGTGCTGATTTCAAATCTTTGAACAAAAATGTCAAGAACCCATCAGAAATATTTTTGGCGGCAAAAAAAAACATCTAAAAACTGATTTAGAGCTGACCAACTCGAGAACGTTTAGAGATAGACGAATTCTGCGAACTCCAATCGATTCAGAATGGCCGAATTAGTATATACTGAGAATTTGAACCAAAAAAATCTACGGACAAAAAAGTCGAGTAAGTCATGATAGATAATTTTTTCAACTTTTTTATTTGTCAAGTTTCGAATTTCAAATTTTTGTTTTTGAACGTATTTTGACGTGCTGATTTCGAATCTGACAACAAAAATGTCGAAAACTCATCAGAAATATTTTTGGCGACAAAAAAAACATCTAAAAACTGATTTAGAGCTGACCAACTCGAGAACGTTTAGAGATAGACGAATTCTGCTAACGCCAATCAATTCAAAATTGCTGAATTAGTATATATTGGGAATTTGAACGAAAAAAATCGACGGACAAAATTAGCAAGTATACCATGATACATAATTTTTTGAACTTTTTAAATATTAATTTTTCAAATTTCAAATTTTCATCCCCGAACGTATTTCGACGTGCTTATTCCGAATCCTTGAACGAAAATGTCGAAAACTCATCAGAAATATTTTTCGCGCCAAAAAAACCATTAGGAAACTAATTCAGAGCTGACCAACTCGAGAACGGTTGGAGATAGACGAAATCTACGAAATCTGCGAACTCCAATCGATTCAGAATGGCCGAATTAGTATATACTGGGAATTTGAACGAAAAAAATCTACGGACAAAAAAGTCGAGTAAGTCATGATAGATAATTTTTTCAACTTTTTTATTTGTCAATTTTCGAATTTCAAATTTTTGTTTTTGAACGTATTTTGACGTGCTGATTTCAAATCTTTGAACAAAAATGTCAAGAACCCATCAGAAATATTTTTGGCGGCAAAAAAAAACATCTAAAAACTGATTTAGAGCTGACCAACTCGAGAACGTTTAGAGATAGACGAATTCTGCGAACTCCAATCGATTCAGAATGGCCGAATTAGTATATACTGAGAATTTGAACCAAAAAAATCTACGGACAAAAAAGTCGAGTAAGTCATGATAGATAATTTTTTCAACTTTTTTATTTGTCAAGTTTCGAATTTCAAATTTTTGTTTTTGAACGTATTTTGACGTGCTGATTTCGAATCTGACAACAAAAATGTCGAAAACTCATCAGAAATATTTTTGGCGACAAAAAAAACATCTAAAAACTGATTTAGAGCTGACCAACTCGAGAACGTTTAGAGATAGACGAATTCTGCTAACGCCAATCAATTCAAAATTGCTGAATTAGTATATATTGGGAATTTGAACGAAAAAAATCGACGGACAAAATTAGCAAGTATACCATGATACATAATTTTTTGAACTTTTTAAATATTAATTTTTCAAATTTCAAATTTTCATCCCCGAACGTATTTCGACGTGCTTATTCCGAATCCTTGAACGAAAATGTCGAAAACTCATCAGAAATATTTTTCGCGCCAAAAAAACCATTAGGAAACTAATTCAGAGCTGACCAACTCGAGAACGGTTGGAGATAGACGAAATCTACGAAATCTGCGAACTCCAATCGATTCAGAATGGCCGAATTAGTATATACTGGGAATTTGAACGAAAAAAATCTACGGACAAAAAAGTCGAGTAAGTCATGATAGATAATTTTTTGAACTTTTTTATTTGTCAATTTTCGAATTTCAAATTATTGTTTTTGAACGTATTTTGACGTGCTGATTTCGAATCTTTGAACAAAAATGTCGAGAACTCATCAGAAATATTTTTGGCGGCAAAAAAACATCTAAAAACTGATTTAGAGCTGACCAACTCGAGAACGTTTAGAGATAGACGAATTCTGCTAACGCCAATCAATTCAAAATTGCTGAATTAGTATATATTGGGAATTTGAACGAAAAAAATCGAGGACAAAATTAGCAAGTATACCATGATACATGATTTTTTGAACTTTTTAAATATTAATTTTTCAAATTTCAAATTTTCATCCCCGAACGTATTTCGACGTGCTTATTCCGAATCCTTGAACGAAAATGTCGAAAACTCATCAGAAATATTTTTCGCGCCAAAAAACCATTTGAAAACTAATTGAGAGCTGACCAACTGGAGAACGGTTGGAGATAGACGAACTCTGCGAACTCCAATCGATTCAGAATGGCCGAATTAGTATATACTGAGAATTTGAACCAA
Organism: Chrysolina haemoptera; assembly: GCA_958298965.1. NCBI lineage: Eukaryota > Metazoa > Arthropoda > Insecta > Coleoptera > Chrysomelidae > Chrysolina > Chrysolina haemoptera. The sequence goes on from OY282592.1 coordinate 1,324,681, forward strand.
AAAAATCTACGGACAAAAAAGTCGAGTAAGTCATGATAGATAATTTTTTGAACTTTTTTATTTGTCAATTTTCGAATTTCAAATTTTTGTTTTTGAACGTATTTTGACGTGCTGATTTCGAATCTGACAACAAAAATGTCGAAAACTCATCAGAAATATTTTTGGCGACAAAAAACCATCTAAAAACTGATTCAGAGCTGACCAACTCGAGAACGGTTGGAGATAGACGAATTCTGCGAACTCCAATTGATTCAGAATGGCCGAATCAGTATATACTGAGAATTTGAACGAAAAAAATCTACGGACAAAAAAGTCGAGCAAGTCATGATAGATAATTTTTTCAACTTTTTTATTTGTCAATTTTCGAATTTCAAATTTTTGTTTTTGAACGTATTTTGACGTGCTGATTTCGAATCTGACAGCAAAAATGTCGAAAACTCATCAGAAATATTTTTGGCGACAAAAAAAACATCTAAAAACTGATTCAGAGCTGACCAACACGAGAACGTTTAGAGATAGACGAATTCTGCGAACTCCAATCGATTCAGAATGGCCGAATCAGTATATACTGAGAATTTGAACGAAAAAAATCTACGGACAAAAAAGTCGAGCAAGTCATGATAGATAATTTTTTCAACTTTTTTATTTGTCAATTTTCGAATTTCAAATTTTTGTTTTTGAACGTATTTTGACGTGCTGATTTCGAATCTGACAGCAAAAATGTCGAAAACTCATCAGAAATATTTTTGGCGACAAAAAAACCATCTAAAAACTGATTCAGAGCTGACCAACACGAGAACGTTTAGAGATAGACGAATTCTGCGAACTCCAATCGATTCAGACTGGCCGAATAAGTATATACTGAGAATTTGAACAAAAAAAATTTACGGACAAAAAAGTAGAATAAGTCATGATAGATAATTTTTTGAACTTTTTTAATTGTCAATTTTCAAATTTCAAATTTTTGTTTTTGAACGTATTTTGACGTGCTGATTTCGAATCTTTGAACAAAAATGTCGAGAACCCATCAGAAAAATTTGAAGGAAAAAAATCTACGGACAAAAAAGTCGAGTAAGTCATGATAGATAATTTTTTCAACTTTTTTAATTGTTAATTTTCGAATTTCAAATTTTTGTTTTTGAACGTATTTTGACGTGCTGATTTCGAATCTTTGAACAAAAATGTCGAGAACCCATCAGAAATATTTTTGGCGACAAAAAAAACATCTAAAGACTGATTCAGAGCTGACCAACTCGAGAACGTTTAGAGATAGACGAACTCTGCTAACGCCAATCGATTCAAAATTGCTGAATTGACAGATATGTGTGTTACCTTCTTCCAAGGAGGCCCTACTGCAAATACTCATTGTAATTAAACAGTAGATTATCATTCATTTGGTTGGTTAAGACCACCTGCTGACGCGCTTTGAGATTTTTGCCTCTCGTCAGTGACAGGGTAGGTCGGACAACATTGTCATCGTGCCCCAGCCCAATGAGTTAAAATTCACTGTTTAACTTATATTTAATAATAATGATAGATTTCATTGTTCAAGAGTGCCTTAACATACAGTAGTACAGTTTTTCATTGCTCTAGAACATTATTTCATCACAAATGAATAAGCAGCGACTCACAGTAAATTCAGTCGCAGCGCCACCCGCGGGAAAACCAATAAGCAATCCTCGGTAGCAAAGACCCCAGGAAGTGAAGAGCGTTCAAAGATTTTCGGTGGAGAGTGTCAAATAAATGAAATAGTAAATTCGACAATGTCGAATTACCCGTTTTCTCCAAATATTTCCTCCTTGTGGAAAATATGAGGCAAATATCTGACAGAAAACGACTACTTTCCTGGCTAATACCACGACGAACACTGAACTACATCTGACAGATATTTGTGCAACGTTCTTCCAAGAAGACCCAATTGTAAATGCTTATTGTAATAATTTACCAGTAGATTATCCTTCATTTGGCTGGAGAAGACCACCGCAGACGAATTTCGACGTAATTTGGCATGTGGTCATAATTCCGGTGACAATACAATATGACAATTTTGTTATAGAAAAATACAAAATGGCGGCTCCAAGATGGCGGACGAGATTTGTGATAATGTCCGATTCGATTCAAAATTGTTATGTGGGGGATTTTAAGGTAGTATATTTCGAATTTTCAGTCAAAATTCATAAATTGAAGATGGCGGCTCCAAGATGGAGATGTCATTATGGTCCGATGGGATTAAAAATTAGTGTTTGCATGAGGGTTGTCGGGGTCAAAGATTACGAATTTTTTTGAAAATTCATGAATTCAAGATGGCGGCCCACGATGGTGGACGAGTTTTGTGATTATCATTAGATTCGATTCAAAATTTGTATGTGTTGGTTTTTGGGGTCGGAGATTTCGATTTTTAGTCATAAAAAAAATAATTTAAAAAACTAAAGACACGCTTTACTTCCAACACACAAAAGTGAAAAAAGCGTGGGTGCTTGACTACTTTGTGGGATCGTTCTTTCAGTTAGAAATTAACAGTCTCCTCCTGTTTTTCTTTTTTTGTGACTGTTGTAGCAGGTCCGCCACAATTTTTGTGTGTAGTGGGACAGAACTGCAATAGCAGTCATCTGTTTTTCGACAAAAATCACGAAACAAAAATTTTTATTTCATACAATTCGTCACATTTGGACAAAAATAAACTCGATTCTATAAAAAAAATTGTTGATGATTTTCTGACGTCTTTCGAACTTCTTCTGTCCACGAATGTATTTAAGTACAATTCCTACTAAAACTGTAACAAACTCCAATTAAAAGTGACCGCTTATGCAACTAAATAGTTTTTTTGACCTTAACAATCATCATTAACACAAATAAGGAGCTTCTAAAAATAGAAGCAGAATAAGAAATGAAATAAATTATCGCACTCGCCTATCTACCTTCGACAAAAATAAATTGTTTATCGAGTTATGTGTGTACTGTTCGTTGTTTGCCGTCTTGAATGTTGTTATTAATAACTTCATGTATACTTAATTCAGTCTGCTTCAGTTTTTACAACCAGACAACATGTTTAGTTTTACTGCAAACAATGTTCATTATTGATAGGTGAGTGATAGTTTAAAAAAAATTTGCTTCGTTTCCTCATTGAATGTATTGTGTATCTGATATATCAGTGAAAGCAACTCTTATCTAATCTGGAATCTGGTAACCTCTATAGTTCGATTTGAAATTTGTTGGCAGATTATTTATTATACAGGGTGTTTCCAGGCCACAGCGTGTCTGCCCGCTGGCAGTGTTTCAACGCGGTTTGAGCAGGCTGTAGACCTCTCTCTGATCAGTGATTACCAAAAAAAAATTTAAAAACTTTAAAATTTAATATTTTCCAATTTTTTTTTTTCGACAAAAATGTATTCTTAAATTTCGTTTTGTTTTTTCATTTTCTACTCCCCATTTCATTTATTGACCTAATTTCGGAAATACCCTGTATATAGTGTTCAATTGTACGGTGAAACCAATCCAGCGATGGATTTCAAATTGCGCTTTCGATCGTATATCACTGGTTATATTACGGACAATAATTCGTTTTTCATCGCATATCCCTCAAAAATCAGTTGTTAATTAGTTTTTTTTTTGTTCTAGGTGAGTAAAATCCTGTAATGGCAAGTCAGCATGGAATAAAACCAACATGTGAGAAAATCTTATCCATATTTTAAAGTGATAATGAAGTGTAAACAATAAAATCCGTTATAGAAAGCTTTATAGGAAGGTGTTGATTATCTTATTTGATTGATTCAAATCTGTCTGTAGTGATGACAAGTCAAAAACCTCGAAACCAGTCTGCAGGTGGCCCCAGTGTCCGAAACGAAACAAAATTATGTTATTTGGTACCAAGGAACCCTTGCAGTTATTTCCTCTGCAATTATGTACACATGGCACAAGTATCTGTTAGATATCATTCAATATCCGCCGTGGAATTAGTCAGCAAGTAGTTGTTTTTTGACATGTATTTGCCATAATCCACAATAAGCCTTCGTTGTAGGTTTATACAAGAGTGAAAAGGGTAAAACAGACTAATATTATGACATCTTATTCTTAAATACTCAGTGGAGCATATCCAAGTCGAAAATTCCAATAGGCCTCGCCCACTGGTGGCTCGGCCTCCTATTGGCTGACGTAAATGTACGGCTTTCAGTGCTCCTTTGCAAGTGGTCGAAGTGTATTCATCCTACCTTTCACTTTTTTGGCCCTGTTGAAATCTTTTCATTTGCCCCCCCCCCCAATCTTGCAAGTTCACCATGCCACCAGGTCACGTTCTTGGAGGTGCTTGTGATATGAAATATATGGTTACTGAAATGTTTTACTGTTATCTCATTGTACTCATTTATTTCCATAATTTTTTTTGCTTCCTCTGAAGGTTATATGCTAGACTTGCTTTGCAGAAAATTCAATTATGAGATATGACCCCATTTATTGACATGCTTTCTGATTCAATTGGTTTATTTTTGTTACCGCATAGATGTTTAAACTACTTTTCGAATACTCAGTACCAATAATTTTAAGTCTAAGATAAAATAGCTATTTCTGTATTTAGAACGGAAAGTTATAGATCGCTCTGCTTCGCGTCGCGCTGTAATCTTCGGAGAGCGGCAATGACATTTTGTGCTCGAAATACACACAAGATTTTTTCGACAAACTCTTACAAAAAAGCTCGTTACTCCATTCACCATAACTTTCTAATTGAATGAGTAATTCATATGTCTAACTAAAAGGGAAAATAACTCATTCCCAGTTTTCTGATTGATTTGGCGGCTACGTGATGAAGATCCTCAGTAGTTGTTTAAACAGGAGACGATTCGATCTTCACAAACTTTTACTTAACACCACATGTTTCGCAGTACAGTTCGACAAACCTAGCTGAACATGATTTCACGTTTACAGCTAGGTGAGTAAAACTGTAGCTTCCTCAAGTTGTTAAAGTGTTGAAATTGTCAAATAAAAGTTTGTGAAGATCAAATCGTATTCTGTTCATTCCAAGAAATAGAAGATCTGCCATCCTTTCGGGCGTTTCTAGGATTGAGCCACCATTCTTCGTCCATAGGTGGCGTGATCACCCACGCCGCTGTTATCATTTCGCTCTTCTCCATCTAGATGACGCCAGCCTGGATATTTTCGTGACAATAGAATTACTCATGCCTAAATAAAAAAAATATATACAAACAAAAAAAAAATCGCCAGCCGAGATCGAACCCGGGCTTCATTTGTTCAAATTAGTTCCATTGAGCATTCCTTAAATTTTTTCGCTCTAGAGCGGAAGTACTGTCACAAAATGACATTCCTCGGAATATGTCATCTTTGCGTTGAGATTTGAAAGCGTCATACAGTATCGGAAAGTTTTAATCTGGGGTAAAAAAAACCTTGCTATATGTTGAGAGAGCGTTACAATTTCTCCTCTACTCGCTCGAGGAAGGGATATCAACTGAGCTATTAAGTCGTTGGGCGAGACAACAGGAGAGGTGCGCAGTAGTGCATCTCTCTTATTTATGTGGTATTATCATATCATTGTGTTCCTTGTTGCTCGCGTAGATTTCTGTCTATACCCCAGATGAAAAGTTTCTGATACTGTATACTACGTTGGTGGGCGGCTGTACAAAAAAGTTATTTATATATGCCTTTCTATTTACGCTTCTCAAAGTTCGCGGGTGAACAAATCAACAAGAAATTCTGGACTGAATCTCTTCAGAAAATTCCTATATTAATTTGAATAAGGAAAATAGGTCATTCAGTTCAAAGATAAATATGCCTCGCTCAAAAACATCCTCATAAAGTTTTCTTTCTCCAGAATCATTTTAATTATATTTCCTGTCTGTATTGAAGAACGCGGGACGATGTGAAAAGAAATTTCTCATTGAGTGTAATTGAAAAGCATCTGGCTTGATTGGTTTAATTTGATGGTCTATATCGTTCTCGTGTCGTTTATCGTCACAGGTGGCTTCGCACTTTCGAGGTGGATACATTTGCATTTGAATATCTTTCATTGATGATAACGGAATGTTCTAGAAACAATTGGATGTTGCATTCACTGGAGTTTTATACCAACACCAAACAGTTATGGGCCAGGCAACATAGGATTTGTAGGCTAATTATTTCTTGGAAAGCTGGAATAGTATATTCTGTAACAAGGTTAGGTTAGGTTAGGTTAGGTTAGGTTAGGTTAGGTTAGGTTAGGTTAGGTTAGGTGGTTATAGGTGGAAAGTTCCAAAGCGCGAGCCGAAAAGCAAGCGCGAGGAACCACGAGCATATCGAATTTTCATTCTAAACAGACTGTGCCTTTTCCACGATCAAAAATTCTAATTAAATGAAATGAAAAACAATGAAAAATTCATAAGAAATATTTAACCCTTGGTAAACGTAAAGGTGCATGAAAATAATAATATATAAACTAAACTCAACAAAGTTTTCATAAAAGATTTAAATTAAAAATAGAAAAAATCTTTCCCTCCTACCTTATATTATTTTATTTAATTTTTTTATTTTTATCATTGAATACTAAATAAAAGCATTTGACTTTTCATACGATTGTTTATATGAGTCATAATAATTTTGTAAGTTGCAACATAACCCATCATTACTGCACTCGCCGAACGATGCTACTTTTTTTAATGATCAAAGAACAAATATATGACATTATATCGCTAATCAAATTCTCAAAATGCAAGAATGTATTACCTTTTTTGCCGCAATTGTTGTTGAAATAAAGAATGGAAGCCACATTAACTTTTCACTCCACTTTATAAACAGTTGAGAAAACAGTTCACGTGTAGATTGTGTGCTGCCGCTGTCTCTCTTCTACTCGGCCGATGGAGTGAAAAAGAGATAGATGCGTTACAAGCCGAACGGTCAGGCCGATCGTGCCTCTCTATCGCTTGTTCCTCGCTCTCGCTTGCACGCTCGGCTCAGGCGGAACGTGACAATGAGTCATACTTTTTCGTGCGTGCAACCGGCGTTCTTCGATTTATAAAACGTCATCACGTCAGAAAGGTTAAAAAAATATTGAGTCTGATATTGAGCAGCAAGTTTTTAGTATCGCAGAGTTCCCCATATCCGTGACATTGATTTAGCAGTGGCCGTGTTTTTAATTTCCTAGGACTTTTCTTCGAGAACACCTCGTACTTACATGTCCTTCTGGAAATTCTGGAGAAAAAAATATCCTGATTTGTAACCCACCAACTGAATATATGTTATCTCAAATTGCATTCTGCCCTTACTGTCAAACGCTTGTTTATTGTTATTTGTCGAAGCCAATGGGTATAACACGTGGCCTGCTTTCGTGCAATAAATGTCAGCGAAAGATCTACTCTACTCGACTCGACGCTTGTCGGTTGTCTTTTGTGAAAAGTCTTTCTCGTTAGACGGGATAAATTTAATTAGCATCCTTGAGAATATCCCGGAGCATATCCGACGCGAGTACTGGCAACATAATTGGTCGCAAACAATGAAGCTTATGGGGCAGGATATTTCCATTCCATTTCCATTGCATTCGACTTTTAGAGTGGTACTTTTTTCAAGGAGGTGCGAGAGTCAATTCCAGTTACCTACTCTGAAATATGATTTACCTACGGCCACTGCAGAAAATAGGCAAAAACACACGACTCACAGCCTCAGTAAATAGCTCCTTACGCACGGTAATCAAATCGCAGATTTTGTAAACAAATCGAACAGTTTTCGTAAACAAATCGCACAGTTTTCGTAAACGAATCGCACAGTTTTCGTGAACAAAGCGCACAGTTTTCGTAAACAAATCGCACAGTTTTCGTAAACAATTCGCATAGTTTTCGTAAACAAAACGCACAGTTTTCGTAAACAAAACGCACAGTTTTCGTAAAAAAATCGCACAGTTTTCGTAAACTAATCGCACAGTTTTCGTAAACAAATCGCACAGTTTTCGTAAACAAATCGCACAGTTTTAGTAAACAAATCGCACAGTTTTCGTAAACGAATCGCACAGTTTTAGTAAACAAATCGCACAGTTTTCGTAAACAAATCGCACAGTTTTCGTAAAAAAATCGCACAGTTTTCGTAAAAAAATCGCACAGTTTTCGTAAACAAAACGCACAGTTTGATATATCTCGGAAACGGCTCAATCGATTTGGGAGAAATTTTGTATGTAGCTAGGTTTTGCTTTTTAAGTTAATCTATATTGGCGTCTTTCTTGGAAAAACACAATTTTACGAATAATAATAATGATGATAATTTTTGGATATCGAAAACAGCTCTAATGACTATAGATAAAATTTTGTATTTAAATAAAAATTTCCGTTTTAAGTTCATCTATACAGCCGTCTTTTTTTAAAAAAGGCAATTCTACAAATAATAATAATGTGAAGTTTTGGATCTCGAAAACGTCTCCAACTCTTTGGATCAAATTTATTATTCAGATGTGGTATTGCTACATAAGTTCATCTATATAGACGTGTTTACTAATAATAATAATAATAATATGAATTTTAAGATCTCGGAAACGGCACACTTTATGTGGCCGTAGGTAAAGTATAGTACGTAATACGTGTTGTAATGCCTTCTGCAATACTTGTTACGTAATATACTCTTAACGAGTGATTCTCGGTAGGTACATTAGACGCTTTTGGAAAACTAATAATTGGAACATTTTAAAGTTTTGATTATTAAAAAAATTTTAGCGTATTAACTGACACAGACCCAATCGTTTCGAAGGAAATGCTCTGTAATTGATTATTGTGTTGATAACGTCTAATTAAAGTAGAATTGAAGTGGGTCATTAACATGAAAAAATATGATGGTTTCACGAGATAAAGAGTTTTTGAATATGTGCGTGTAAATGTACTTGCTTACAGAATTTTATTCAACGGAAAACTTAAAATATATAAAAAATTATATATATATATATATATATATATATATATATATATTATATATATAATATACAGTGTGACCCACTTGAGACTGGATCTAAAAAATCTACATTTTCAAACCGATTGGATGATTTTTTTTTAATTAGGTAGAGATTCAAAAAGTCTACTAGGACACCAAATTTCATGAATAAATTTCCATTTCCATGGCCAACTAATCTGATTTTTCAAGATCAAAAATCAAAAAAATTACTAGTGATTTTTTTATAAAAAATTCAAATATACCACTGGATTCCCGACATTTTCAAATGGTTTATATGTAAATTACGTTGAAATGCGTCGATCAAAAAAAAGTTATAAGTTATAATGAAATTTGAAAAAAATGCCGTTTAATCAACTCGCCAATTCAATTCCAAAATTGTTATCAGAACTTTAACTACACCACTGGATTCAGGGAGTCTCGAAATATCACTGACTGACTAAGGTAGACGAAAAAACAAACTTGATTTTGCTTCTTTCAGAAATTTCAGAAATCTAATTAAACAAAATAGTGCTCGAAGGCTATATGAGCCGATTCTAAGAAGTATTGGTAATAATTGCCAAAAGATCGTAGTAAGAATCCCAATTTTATATTTGAATGTTCATCCACCGTCTCTCTATGAAAAACAATTTTCAATTCAAAAGTAATTTAAGTCTTATGCCCAATGACGATAAATCTTATTTTTAATTTTTCGATAAAATTGTTCATTCAAGACTGAATACGAAAAACTGCTTCCTATAATAACTCTGAGAACACCCATGGCGCGAACACTCCATAGATTTCCAAATGATTCAATAAAAATGTTCTCAGGGAAGTTGTTTATTCAGTCGAATATTGAAATCAATGTCGAATTAGTTCTAATAGACTCGAGAATAGATTGAAGATTTAAGTATCTTTAATCAATCCCATAAATTTATTTATGGGTTTGTAATCAAATTAATCAATATAATTCATTTGTCTGAAATTCATTTCAATAAAGTTGAAAGATCAATCATTTTATTGATTTAGCAACTATTATTAGTCAACCAAATCAGTATCTCAATTAATGATCATAGCCGGAATTTGGAATCTGGTGCTAACTCAAGAATGAATAGATGGTGCTGTAGGTTTTCCAGGTTTTCCTACAGCTGATTCCACCGAAAATCAACAAGTCGCTCTGAGGCGCCACGGCTAATAATAATAATTTCCGTCTTCTACCCACACAGACTAAAATAAACTTCATGGGTAAACTCCATGAGTGTTTTTATTATTAATATTGTAACAATTCAAAACAATTTCATTCGGAAGTGTTGGGAAGTTTTGAGCTTGCTAGACATGTTTCTCGCCATTTCTGGAATACAGAGTGACCCATTTGAAAGCGGGCCACCTCTTTAAAATTGTTATTTATTATCCGATTAAGAAGATTTTTTTCAATATATAGTGCATCAACATTTCTAGTTGATTGCCATAAAGTCGAAATAAAAATTACATTTCAAGGCTTACTTAGAATTTTACGACGCCACTGGATTCACGATATTTTCAAATGCTTTACGTGGAAATAACGTGGGAATGCGTCCATCAATAAAAAAATTATATGGGAATGAAATTTGAAAATTATGTCAATAAATCAACCCACTACTTCAATTTCGGAACATTTATCAAAATTCTGACTACACCACTGGATTCAGAATATATCCAAATATTTATGAACAGATTTCGTTGAAATTCTGACCAAACATATTTCGAAATATTCTGAATTCAGTGGTGTAGTCAGAATTCTGATAAAAGTTCTGAAATTGAAGTGGTGGGTTGATTTATGGACATAATTTTCAAATTTTATTCCCATGTAACTTTTTCAGTGATCGACACATTCTGACATTCAGTGGCATGTGAAATTCTATTTAAAAAAATCGCTAGTATGTTTTTTGGATATTTGACCTTGAAAAAAATTCGAAGTAGGCCTTGAAATTATCATTTTCATTTCGAGTTTATGGCAATCAACTAGAACTATTGATGCTCTATCTATTGAAAAAAAATCTTCTGAATCGGATGATAAATAACAATTTTGGAGAGGTGGCCCGCTTTCAAATGGGTCACTCTGTATATGATTTATCTTCAGAAATGGCGAGAAACATGTCTAGCAAGCTCAAAACTTCCCAATACTTCCGAATGAAATTGTTTTGAATTGTTACAATGCCAACAATCTAAACAATAACAAAGATCACACAAATGACAAGTGATTTTTCGGATATTTGACCCACAATGTAGTCAATCAACGACAATAACAAAAATTAGTACCAACCCGATAAGAAAAAAACGATCATCAATATTGTTGATGAATTAACTCAATTTTCTCACGAGTGACTCACTTCGTATATCGAGTATACGTTATGAGCTAGCTATTACATTTTCCAGGGAGTCTAGGTTGTCCAAGTCCCGATTGTAAAATACCCTTTTGTGTCACAGAAACTCGTAAGAACGGGAATATATGGAAGCGGCGTCACTGTGACTCGATTACTTTCGTGAATTATAGTGTATACTTTGTAACTCTGTGTGTACGCAAGGGTTTGTTTCTATTGAATATAGAATAATGCCTTCTATTTGTCTTCAGTCTACAGGGATCGAATAAACGTGATTATGTTCATACTGCGAACTCCTTTGATATAATGGATTCTGAAATCGCAGTTGCCTTCTGAGAAAACGTAAGTACACAAAATAAGAAAAAAATTGTTAGAAACCAGATGTCCTGCCATACCAGGATGCTCACTGGGTAAAAAATCCATCAGAAAACAACTACTTTCCTGGCTAATACCACGACGAACGTTGAATTACATCCAATTAATTTCCGTACAGAGCTCCTAACAAGGCTATCTCTGCAATTGCTAGTTGAATTCTCTACAATTGCTAGTTGCATGGAAATGTTCATTGAAACATTTGAACCACCTATAGATCGATTTCTGGGTTCTTGCCCTCAATAGTATAGGGTAGGTTTCTGCAACTAACGTCTGCAACGAATGGTCCAATTATCAATCCTTGTCAAGGCGAAAGCTGAGACACCACCCGCAGATCGGTCTTAACCAAACTACGAGCACCATCTCAACCTCAGCCCAACTAAACAATACCCATTTGGTCGCAAAGAACTAACACAATAACGGATAAAAGAATCTACTATTAAACAATGAGCTTATCAAGTTAGAAACTAGATGTCCTGCCATACTAGGATGCTCACTATATACAATTTTTCTATACATATATTTGAGTGAAAAAAAAAAATTCGATTCTTTCCGAATCATTGTTATGCATGATAGTAGGTAGGTAGGTATTTAGAGGAATGACTCGATTAAACGAAGATTTTTGCACAATACAAAAACCACCCCAGAACATCATTCCTATATGCTTGAGATTATTTTCCCCCAACGATCCATCAGACGCATTTTGCTGGGTCTTAACATCAATAAAACTATAATGGATCTGACGGAATTCCGCCAATCATTCTTAAGAAATAACACTAATCCTTTGCAAGTTATTCAACCTCTCTTATAATTTCGGGGTATATCCGCCCAACTGGAAAATAGCAGGAGTGCAACCAGTTCCCAAAAAGGGAAAAAAGACCCTACCCAGCAACTATAGACCTATCGCCTTACTATCTGTTATCTCGAAGGTTTTGGAGAAGGCCATTAACGTCGAGCTCATGAAATATCTTGAACGCTCAGGAATATCAATTATTGACAATATTATTTCCGGCATCAGAGATCAACTGGTGACCTGCTTGCTTATGTCTCTCATATTTGCCAGCAATATCTCGGAAAGTATGGTGAAACTCTGGCCATTGCATTAGATATCTCTAAGGCGTTTGGCATCCAAAACTCCTAAGCTAACTTCCATCTTATGGCTTGCCTCCCAAAATCAAAAAACCAAAAAAAGGTTCAATATCTACGCATCGATAAAAGTGTATACAGCGGCACAACAAATAAATATATAAAATGCATTAAAACTATCTCTATGCCACAGGAGGGTTTGAGAGGGGGTAGTGTTGCACTTTAGGAGGTGATGGGTTTTTCATCCTGCCCTGCTGAGGGATGTCAGCGGGCGGGCAAAACCAGCCCACGTCTGCCCACGGGCAGACCCTACGATGTTGTGTAGGCTGCTTACTTGTCGTGCTTGTAAATCAGAGTATGTTAGGTTTCATGTCCCCGTCTCCTCCAAGTTATACGGGGGGTATTGTTACTTTATGTGTAAGACATCAGATGATTAGGACCATGTATTGTTGGGGTTTTTGTGATCTCCCGGAAAAACAACGAAAAAATCGGGTTTGAACAATCATCCTGAAGCGAGAGGTTTATCCCTCGTCCTCTGGGACATCCTGGAAAACCTCCAGTGCCTGGTAAATGACTCCACCTTGCTTTTTTGGCCTATTGTGGTGTGCTCTGACTGCTGTGAGATCCCTAGTCAACGGACTTTCAAGGATAAAGTATCTGAAGAACTTATCAGACTGTCGTTTGATAAATTCTTCGATGGTTGGAATATCGGCTAGCTCCCTCAGTGCGTCTAGCCGAATGTATCTGTCACTGTCCGTGACGATACGGGGTACTTTGCAGAACTCTGGACAATGCATATGTCATCGCTGGCCTGATGATTTGCTTGTAGATTAACACTTTGGTCTCCATGGCCAGCCTGGTAATCCTTAGCTATCAACGGATATGTCCTTTTTATAGCAGCCGCAGCTCGTTGGATTGCCAAGCTGACATGCTTACCAAGTGTCAATCTCCTGTCCAATTGTACTCCCAAGTACCGCACGAATTCGGATTCGTCGAGCCGGGTATCCAGAGTCCTGAATCCTCCAAAGATGTCCACGAGTGAGCGCTTCCTCATTGTTGTGAAATTCATGAGCTCTGTCTTCGCCAGTTGTATTCCTTGCTATCTAGCTATCTCTCCATACGCGGTGGTTGATGGAGTTTTTTTAAATCCTTGTTCCCACGAAAATGAAAATCCTGTATTGTTCAGAGAACATCGTGAAAGCCGAGGAAAAATAGGTGGAAATTGGTGTTCCGTCTTGAATATCTGAAGACTGCCTCGGGGAACACCTTCCAAGGCAGCGAGCTCTAAAGCTTTGCCGTTCGATGGAAAAACGAGCCCTGGGAAGCAGATGTTCGGCATGTCTCCAAAGTGACGGTATATGAATGCGAGGACTGAGCTCGTCGGGTCAGTCTCGATGGGATTGATAATATTTCTGAAGAACATCGTCCATGAAACCTTTCTGGGGTGTTCCAGAAAAGTGAGCGAGCTTGTGAGCGAAATATCATCGACGAGACGAATGGCTCTCCTTTGACGGACATAATCTAAAAGCTTCAATGTGTGTTTGGGTGCTGCACTCCATATATGGAAACAGTATTCCGAAAACAGGTCGAATTCGTGCCTTATAAATCATAATCAGTTGACTGGAAGTGAAATACTTCTTGGCGCGAAACAGAAAACCAAGTTTTTGAGAGGCACTCTTGGCAATGGGCCTCACATGGTTCTCCCATGAAAGGGTACTGCTGATGGTGATTCTGTTGGCATGTATCTTGATGTTTGACTCATACGTAAAAAATGGTGCAGTAATGCTCATGCCATTCTTATGTCTGTCACTCTAGTTTGTGCAACACTACTGGCAAGACTACAAACAAGAGTTGTCAAAGCCAACACGAGCATTCACTGCGAACTCACACACGTCGTGGGATCGCATCTAAACTGCCAAGCCTTGATTATTACGAGCCAAGCCTCGACAAGCCTTGACGAGCCCAAACCGCAAGCTGTGGGATGCCAGCTTTAGGAGTATGATCAATCTTCTCTTCTAATGACTGAAACAATGCCATCATACTGGCAGTTTTCCGGCTGTTCCATAAAAAAGTACGGTCTCTGTGCTTATTATTTAGTTTTCCGTAACATCTGATTTAGCATTCCATTTCCATAAACGAAATATTGGACTTATTGCAAATTTTCCGGGAAGTAGCGCGATCCAGAAAAATTATTGATTCATCTACAAAGTAATGATCCCAAAGAACATCAAAGGGACAAATGTACGTTCCGGTAGGATCATGAGAGTGCATCTGGAAAGCAACCGCCAACTCGGAATGAAAACAGGAAGGGGGAGGCGGAAGTTCATCACCTTCCTTGCCTCGCTCGTTAGTGATTTCCTTCCCGAGATAATTTTTATAGTAGTCCAGTCGCTAGAGGGGTCCGACTCTACATGTAGTTCTGATTTTTTTGTGTGTTGTTCGGGATGGTTAGAGAGTGAAAACCCATAGTCTTATATTATTGCTTATAAGTTCATTTCAAGAATTACTTAGAGTAAATTCCTATGTATTTTTATAGGTTCAGAATTTTCACAGCTTTATTTTTAATTCTGAAAAAGCGTGGAAATATTCTTTACACCAGATTTTTGAATACCTTTTCCTCTATTGTCAAACTAAGCTCATACCAAATTTCATGGATTTCCAATTTTTTTGAGCAGAAGAAATATCTGGTTACTGTACTAGTATTCTTGAGCGATTTCAGAAAAAAGTGTTCAATTAGTTGTCCAGAAATGTTGTTTGATCATTTCAACTTCTCCCTTAATCATATCCGTGTGTATAAATAATGAAATAAACGTTATATATGGCAATATTGTTTGAGAACTAACTTCTAGTCGATCTAAGGCTGTATTTATATAAGGCTTGTAGACTTGAGGCCGTAGCTCTAGTGCCTGCTGACATCCTATTGGCTGGCGGTTGATCGATATTTGGTAGGACTTTCCTAGCGATTTTGAGAATCGGATTCCAGGTTTCGTCTAGCTTTAGGGTTTCCTCTTTTTTGTTGAAATTATTCTTATGTTTATGGATTCTCGTACGAAGACATTGGGATACGCTTGAGTGGAGCAAAATATTTTTCATCTCCAAAACCTATGCTCGACTGTTATTATTAGTTATCAGATTTAGTACTTACAAGAAAACAGCTGTCAAAAGATTTTTTTTTTATTTTAAAAGAGACAAAAACACAAAAATTAGTCATTATCTACGGGGAAATCTGTTGCAGCATTGTTCGTTATTACGTTCTGTAACAAAAAGCTTTTGATTAGCTAATCTTGGGACATTGTTTGCGGCAACAAATATTCTCTATGCATACAGTTTCAGCTCGAGAACAATAGTTTTAGCCTTTATGACTTTAATTTCATGGAGTTCTCTCCATTATAAAATTTAAAGCGATTAATCAGGCAAAGCATGGGTCTGCCTTATTATTATGTGCTTTCTGAGTTTATTGGTAGAGACAAATTAATGTAAATTATCTTTTAATTAATGAACATACATCTTGAGAGGAATGCAGGCCGTTCAGTGGCGTGACACAATCGTAAATAATTTAAATATTGACTAGCCAATACTTTGATGAAGCAAAGATTTTGTTTTAATATTTATTGCAAAACGCTCTGATTCAGAATGGCCGAATTAGTATGAACTGAGAGTTTGAACGGAAAAAATCCACGGACAAAAAAGTCGAGTATATCATGATAGATAAAATTATTTGAAAACTGATTCAGAGCTGACCAATTTGAGGACGGTCAGAGATAGACGAATTCTGCGAACGCCAATCGATTCAGAATGGCCGAATTAGTATATACTGAGAGTATGAAAGAGAAAAATCGACAGACAAAAAGTCGAGTATATCATGATATTAGATAATTTTTTGAACTTTTTTGTTTGATTTTTCAGATTTTGAGTTTTTGTCCTCAAACGTATTAAGACGTGCTAATTTCGCATTTTCAAACGAAAATGTCATAAACTCATCAGAATTATTTTTGGCGCCAAAAAAAACGTATGAAAACTGATTCAGAGCTGACCAACTCGAGAACGGTTAGGGATAGACGAATTCTGCGAACGCCAATCGATTTAAAATGGCCGAATTAGTATATACTGAGAATTTGAACAAAAAAAATTTACGGACAAAAAAGTCGAGTAAATCATGATATTATAGATGATTTTTTGAACTTTTTTATTTTTCATATTTCAGATTTTAAGTTCTTGTCCCCAAACGTATTATGACGTGCTCATTTCGAATCTTTGAACGAAAATGTCGAAAACTCATCAGAAATATTTTTGGCGCCAAAAATACCATTTAAAAACTGATTCAGAGCTGGCCAACTCGAGAACGGTTAGGGATAGACGAATTCTGCGAACGCCAATCGATTTTAAATGGCCGAATTAGTATATACTGAGAATTTGAACAAAAAAAATTTACGGACAAAAAAGTCGAGTATATCATGATATTATAGATGATTTTTTGAACTTTTTTATTTTTCATATTTCAGATTTTAAGTTCTTGTCCCCAAACGTATTATGACGTGCTCATTTCGAATCTTTGAACGAAAATGTCGAAAACTCATCAGAAATATTTTTGGCGCCAAAACAACCATTTGAAAACTGATTCAGAGCTGACCAACTTGAGAACGGTTAGAGATAGACGAATTCTGCGAACGCCAATCGATTTAAAATGGCCAAATTAGTATACACTGAGAATTTGAATGAGAAAAATTGACGGACAAAAAAGTCGAGTATATCATGATATTATAGATGATTTTTTGAACTCTTTTATTTTTCATATTTCAGATTTTACGTTTTTGTCCTCAAACGTATTATGACGTGCTTATTTCGAATCTTCAAACGAAAATGTCGAAAACTCATCAGAAATATTTTTGGCGCCAAAACAACCATTTGAAAACTGATTCAGAGCTGACCAACTCGAGAACGGTTAGAGATAGACGAATTCTGCGAACGCCAATCGATATAAAATGGCCAAATTAGTATATACTGAGAGTATGAAAGAGAAAAATCGACAGACAAAAAGTCGAGTATATCATGATATTAGATAATTTTTTGAACTTTTTTGTTTGATTTTTCAGATTTTGAGTTTTTGTCCTCAAACGTATTAAGACGTGCTAATTTCGCATTTTCAAACGAAAATGTCATAAACTCATCAGAATTATTTTTGGCGCCAAAAAAAACGTATGAAAACTGATTCAGAGCTGACCAACTCGAGAACGGTTAGGGATAGACGAATTCTGCGAACGCCAATCGATTTAAAATGGCCGAATTAGTATATACTGAGAATTTGAACAAAAAAAATTTACGGACAAAAAAGTCGAGTATATCATGATATTATAGATGATTTTTTGAACTTTTTTATTTTTCATATTTCAGATTTTAAGTTCTTGTCCCCAAACGTATTATGACGTGCTCATTTCGAATCTTTGAACGAAAATGTCGAAAACTCATCAGAAATATTTTTGGCGCCAAAAATACCATTTAAAAACTGATTCAGAGCTGGCCAACTCGAGAACGGTTAGGGATAGACGAATTCTGCGAACGCCAATCGATTTTAAATGGCCGAATTAGTATATACTGAGAATTTGAACAAAAAAAATTTACGGACAAAAAAGTCGAGTATATCATGATATTATAGATGATTTTTTGAACTTTTTTATTTTTCATATTTCAGATTTTAAGTTCTTGTCCCCAAACGTATTATGACGTGCTCATTTCGAATCTTTGAACGAAAATGTCGAAAACTCATCAGAAATATTTTTGGCGCCAAAACAACCATTTGAAAACTGATTCAGAGCTGACCAACTTGAGAACGGTTAGAGATAGACGAATTCTGCGAACGCCAATCGATTTAAAATGGCCAAATTAGTATACACTGAGAATTTGAATGAGAAAAATTGACGGACAAAAAAGTCGAGTATATCATGATATTATAGATGATTTTTTGAACTTTTTTATTTTTCGTATTTCAGATTTTAAGTTCTTGTCCCCAAACATATTATGACGTGCTAATTTCGAATCTTTGAACGAAAATGTTGAAAACTCATGAGAAATATTTTTGGCGCCAAAAAAATCATATGAAAACTGATTCAGAGCTGACTAACTCGAGAACGGTTAGAGGTAGACGAATTCTGCGAACGCCAATCGATTTAAAATGGCCAAATTAGTATACACTGAGAATTTGAATGAGAAAAATTGATGGACAAAAAAGTCGAGTATATCATATTTTAGATAATTTTTTGAACTTTTTTATTTTTCATTTTTCAGATTTTAAGTTTTTGTCCTCAAACGTATTATGACGTGCTTATTCCAAATCTTGGAACGAAAATGTCGAAAACTCATCGGAAATATTTTTGGCGCCAAAAAAACCATTTGAAAACTGATTCAGAGCTGACCAACTTGAGAACGGTTAGAGGTAGACGAATTCTGCGAACGCCAATCGATTTAAAATGGCCGAATTAGTAAATACTGAGAATTTGAATGAGAGAAATTGACGGACAAAAAAGTCGAGTATATCATATTATAGATAATTTTTTGAACTTTTTTATTTTTCATTTTTCAGATTTTAAGTTTTTGTCCTCAAACGAATTATGACGTGCTTATTCCGAATCTTGGAACGAAAATGTCGAAAACTCATCGGAAATATTTTTGGCGCCAAAAAAACCATTTGAAAACTGATTCAGAGCTGACCAACTTGAGAACGGTTAGAGATAGACGAATTCTGCGAACGCCAATCGATTTAAAATGGCCAAATTAGTATACACTGAGAATATGAACTAAAAAAATTGACGGACAAAAAAGTCGAGTATCTCATGATATTATAGATGATTTTTTGAACTTTTTTATTTTTCATATTTCAGATTTTAAGTTCTTGTCCCCAAACGTATTATGACGTGCTTATTCCGAATGTTAGAACGAAAATGTCGAAAACTCATCGGAAATATTTTTGGCGCCAAAAAAACCATTTGAAAACTGATTCAGAGCTGACCAACTTGAGAACGGTTAGAGGTAGACGAATTCTGCGAACGCCAATCGATTTAAAATGGCCGAATTAGTAAACACTGAGAATTTGAATGAGAAAAATTGACGGACAAAAAAGTCGAGTATATCATATTATAGATAATTTTTCGAACTTTTTTATTTTTCATTTTTCAGATTTTAAGTTTTTGTCCTCAAACGAATTATGACGTGCTTATTCCGAATCTTGGAACGAAAATGTCGAAAACTCATCGGGAATATTTTTGGCGCCAAAAAAACCATTTGAAAACTGATTCAGAGCTGACCAACTTGAGAACGGTTAGAGATAGACGAATTCTGCGAACGCCAATCGATTTAAAATGGCCAAATTAGTATACACTGAGAATATGAACTAAAAAAATTGACGGACAAAAAAGTCGAGTATCTCATGATATTATAGATGATTTTTTGAACTTTTTTATTTTTCATATTTCAGATTTTAAGTTCTTGTCCTCAAACGTATTATGACGTGCTTATTCCGAATCTTGGAACGAAAATGTCGAAAACTCATCGGAAATATTTTTGGCGCCAAAAAAACCATTTGAAAACTGATTCAGAGCTGACCAACTTGAGAACGGTTAGAGGTAGACGAATTCTGCGAACGCCAATCGATTTAAAATGGCCGAATTAGTAAATACTGAGAATTTGAATGAGAAAAATTGACGGACAAAAAAGTCGAGTATATCATATTATAGATAATTTTTTGAACTTTTTTATTTTTCATTTTTCAGATTTTAAGTTTTTGTCCTCAAACGTATTATGACGTGCTTATTTCGAATCTTCAAACGAAAATGTCGAAAACTCATCAGAAATATTTTTGGCGCCAAAAATACCAATTAAAAACTGATTCAGAGCTGGCCAACTCGAGAACGGTTAGGGATAGACGAATTCTGCGTACGCCAATCGATTTTAAATGGCCGAATTAGTATATACTGAGAATTTGAACAAAAAAAATTTACGGACAAAAAAGTCGAGTATATCATGATATTATAGATGATTTTTTGAACTTTTTAATTTTTCATTTTTCAGATTTTAAGTTTTTGTCCTCAAACGTATTATGACGTGCTTATTTCGGATCTTCAAACGAAAATGTCGAAAACTCATCAGAAATATTTTTGGCGCCAAAAAAAAACATTTGAAAACTGATTCAGAGCTGACCAACTTGAGAACGGTTAGAGATAGACGAATTCTGCGAACGCCAATCGATTTAAAATGGCCAAATTCGTATACACTGAGAATTTGAATGAGAAAAATTGACGGACAAAAAGGTCGAGTATATCATGATATTATAGATGATTTTTTGAACTTTTTTATTTTTCATATTTCAGATTTTAAGTTCTTGTCCCCAAACGTATTATGACGTGCTTATTTCGAATCTTTGAACGAAAATGTTGAAAACTCAAATATTTTTGGCGCCAAAAAAATCATATGAAAACTAATTCAGAGCTGACTAACTCGAGAACGGTTAGAGGTAGACGAATTCTGCGAACGTCAATCGATTTAAAATGGCCGAATTAGTAAATACTGAGAATTTGAATGAGAAAAATTGACGGACAAAAAAGTCGAGTATATCATATTATAGATAATTTTTTGAACTTTTTTATTTTTCATTTTTCAGATTTTAAGTTTTTGTCCTCAAACGAATTATGACGTGCTTATTCCGAATCTTGGAACGAAAATGTCGAAAACTCATCGGAAATATTTTTGGCGCCAAAAAAACCATTTGAAAACTGATTCAGAGCTGACCAACTTGAGAACGATTAGAGATAGACGAATTCTGCGAACGCCAATCGATTTAAAATGGCCAAATTAGTATACACTGAGAATATGAACTAAAAAAATTGACGGACAAAAAAGTCGAGTATCTCATGATATTATAGATGATTTTTTGAACTTTTTTATTTTTCATATTTCAGATTTTAAGTTCTTGTCCTCAAACGTATTATGACGTGCTTATTCCGAATCTTGGAACGAAAATGTCGAAAACTCATCGGAAATATTTTTGGCGCCAAAAAAAACATTTGAAAACTGATTCAGAGCTGACCAACTTGAGAACGGTTAGAGGTAAACGAATTCTGCTAACGCCAATCGATTTAAAATGGCCGAATTAGTAAATACTGAGAATTTGAATGAGAAAAATTGACGGACAAAAAAGTCGAGTATATCATATTATAGATAATTTTTTGAACTTTTTTATTTTTCATTTTTCAGATTTTAAGTTTTTGTCCTCAAACGAATTATGACGTGCTTATTCCGAATCTTGGAACGAAAATGTCGAAAACTCATCGGAAATATTTTTGGCGCCAAAAAAACCATTTGAAAACTGATTCAGAGCTGACCAACTTGAGAACGATTAGAGATAGACGAATTCTGCGAACGCCAATCGATTTAAAATGGCCAAATTAGTATACACTGAGAACATGAACTAAAAAAATTGACGGACAAAAAAGTCGAGTATCTCATGATATTATAGATGATTTTTTGAACTTTTTTATTTTTCATTTTTCAGATTTTAAGTTTTTGTCCTCAAACGTATTATGACGTGCTTATTCCGAATCTTGGAACGAAAATGTCGAAAACTCATCGGAAATATTTTTGGCGCCAAAAAAAAAAAAAACCATTTGAAAACTGATTCAGAGCTGACCAACTTGAGAACGGTTAGAGGTAGACGAATTCTGCGAACGCCAATCGATTTAAAATGGCCAAATTAGTATACACTGAGAATATGAACTAAAAAAATTGACGGACAAAAAAGTCGAGTATCTCATGATATTATAGATGATTTTTTGAACTTTTTTATTTTTCATATTTCAGATTTTAAGTTCTTGTCCTCAAACGTATTATGACGTGCTTATTCCGAATCTTGGAACGAAAATGTCGAAAACTCATCGGAAATATTTTTGGCGCCAAAAAAAAAAACCATTTGAAAACTGATTCAGAGCTGACTAACTCGAGAACGGTTAGAGGTAGACGAATTCTGCGAACGCCAATCGATATAAAATGGCCGAATTAGTAAGTACTTAGAATTTGAATGAGAAAAATTGACGGACAAAAAAGTCGAGTATATCATATTATAGATAATTTTTTGAACTTTTTTATTTTTCATTTTTCAGATTTTAAGTTTTTGTCCTCAAACGTATTATGACGTGCTTATTCCGAATCTTGGAACGAAAATGTCGAAAACTCATCGGAAATATTTTTGGCGCCAAAAAAACCATTTGAAAACTGATTCAGAGCTGACCAACTTGAGAACGGTTAGAGGTAGACGAATTCTGCGAACGCCAATCGATTTAAAATGGCCGAATTAGTAAATACTGAGAATTTGAATGAGAAAAATTGACGGACAAAAAAGTCGAGTATATCATATTATAGATAATTTTTTGAACTTTTTTATTTTTCATTTTTCAGATTTTAAGTTTTTGTCCTCAAACGAATTATGACGTGCTTATTCCGAATCTTGGAACGAAAATGTCGAAAACTCATCGGAAATATTTTTGGCGCCAAAAAAACCATTTGAAAACTGATTCAGAGCTGACCAACTTGAGAACGGTTAGAGATAGACGAATTCTGCGAACGCCAATCGATTTAAAATGGCCAAATTAGTATACACTGAGAATATGAACTAAAAAAATTGACGGACAAAAAAGTCGAGTATCTCATGATATTATAGATGATTTTTTGAACTTTTTTATTTTTCATATTTCAGATTTTAAGTTCTTGTCCTCAAACGTATTATGACGTGCTTATTCCGAATCTTGGAACGAAAATGTCGAAAACTCATCGGAAATATTTTTGGCGCCAAAAAAACCATTTGAAAACTGATTCAGAGCTGACCAACTTGAGAACGGTTAGAGGTAGACGAATTCTGCGAACGCCAATCGATTTAAAATGGCCGAATTAGTAAATACTGAGAATTTGAATGAGAAAAATTGACGGACAAAAAAGTCGAGTATATCATATTATAGATAATTTTTTGAACTTTTTTATTTTTCATTTTTCAGATTTTAAGTTTTTGTCCTCAAACGTATTATGACGTGCTTATTTCGAATCTTCAAACGAAAATGTCGAAAACTCATCAGAAATATTTTTGGCGCCAAAAATACCAATTAAAAACTGATTCAGAGCTGGCCAACTCGAGAACGGTTAGGGATAGACGAATTCTGCGTACGCCAATCGATTTTAAATGGCCGAATTAGTATATACTGAGAATTTGAACAAAAAAAATTTACGGACAAAAAAGTCGAGTATATCATGATATTATAGATGATTTTTTGAACTTTTTAATTTTTCATTTTTCAGATTTTAAGTTTTTGTCCTCAAACGTATTATGACGTGCTTATTTCGAATCTTCAAACGAAAATGTCGAAAACTCATCAGAAATATTTTTGGCGCCAAAAAAACCATTTGAAAACTGATTCAGAGCTGACCAACTTGAGAACGGTTAGAGATAGACGAATTCTGCGAACGCATTTTGATTTAAAATGGCCAAATTCGTATACACTGAGAATTTGAATGAGAAAAATTGACGGACAAAAAGGTCGAGTATATCATGATATTATAGATGATTTTTTGAACTTTTTTATTTTTCATATTTCAGATTTTAAGTTCTTGTCCCCAAACGTATTATGACGTGCTAATTTCGAATCTTTGAACGAAAATGTTGAAAACTCAAATATTTTTGGCGCCAAAAAAATCATATGAAAACTAATTCAGAGCTGACTAACTCGAGAACGGTTAGAGGTAGACGAATTCTGCGAACGCCAATCGATTTAAAATGGCCGAATTAGTAAATACTGAGAATTTGAATGAGAAAAATTGACGGACAAAAAAGTCGAGTATATCATATTATAGATAATTTTTTGAACTTTTTTATTTTTCATTTTTCAGATTTTAAGTTTTTGTCCTCAAACGAATTATGACGTGCTTATTCCGAATCTTGGAACGAAAATGTCGAAAACTCATCGGAAATATTTTTGGCGCCAAAAAAACCATTTGAAAACTGATTCAGAGCTGACCAACTTGAGAACGGTTAGAGATAGACGAATTCTGCGAACGCCAATCGATTTAAAATGGCCAAATTAGTATACACTGAGAATATGAACTAAAAAAATTGACGGACAAAAAAGTCGAGTATCTCATGATATTATAGATGATTTTTTGAACTTTTTTATTTTTCATATTTCAGATTTTAAGTTCTTGTCCTCAAACGTATTATGACGTGCTTATTCCGAATCTTGGAACGAAAATGTCGAAAACTCATCGGAAATATTTTTGGCGCCAAAAAAACCATTTGAAAACTGATTCAGAGCTGACCAACTTGAGAACGGTTAGAGGTAGACGAATTCTGCGAACGCCAATCGATTTAAAATGGCCGAATTAGTAAATAC
Source organism: Chrysolina haemoptera (assembly GCA_958298965.1). NCBI lineage: Eukaryota > Metazoa > Arthropoda > Insecta > Coleoptera > Chrysomelidae > Chrysolina > Chrysolina haemoptera. Next base: position 1,349,801 of record OY282592.1, read on the forward strand.
TGAGAATTTGAATGAGAAAAATTGACGGACAAAAAAGTCGAGTATATCATATTATAGATAATTTTTTGAACTTTTTTATTTTTCATTTTTCAGATTTTAAGTTTTTGTCCTCAAACGAATTATGACGTGCTTATTCCGAATCTTGGAACGAAAATGTCGAAAACTCATCGGAAATATTTTTGGCGCCAAAAAAACCATTTGAAAACTGATTCAGAGCTGACCAACTTGAGAACGATTAGAGATAGACGAATTCTGCGAACGCCAATCGATTTAAAATGGCCAAATTAGTATACACTGAGAACATGAACTAAAAAAATTGACGGACAAAAAAGTCGAGTATCTCATGATATTATAGATGATTTTTTGAACTTTTTTATTTTTCATTTTTCAGATTTTAAGTTTTTGTCCTCAAACGTATTATGACGTGCTTATTCCGAATCTTGGAACGAAAATGTCGAAAACTCATCGGAAATATTTTTGGCGCCAAAAAAAAAAAAACCATTTGAAAACTGATTCAGAGCTGACCAACTTGAGAACGGTTAGAGGTAGACGAATTCTGCGAACGCCAATCGATTTAAAATGGCCAAATTAGTATACACTGAGAATATGAACTAAAAAAATTGACGGACAAAAAAGTCGAGTATCTCATGATATTATAGATGATTTTTTGAACTTTTTTATTTTTCATATTTCAGATTTTAAGTTCTTGTCCTCAAACGTATTATGACGTGCTTATTCCGAATCTTGGAACGAAAATGTCGAAAACTCATCGGAAATATTTTTGGCGCCAAAAAAAAAAACCATTTGAAAACTGATTCAGAGCTGACTAACTCGAGAACGGTTAGAGGTAGACGAATTCTGCGAACGCCAATCGATATAAAATGGCCGAATTAGTAAGTACTTAGAATTTGAATGAGAAAAATTGACGGACAAAAAAGTCGAGTATATCATATTATAGATAATTTTTTGAACTTTTTTATTTTTCATTTTTCAGATTTTAAGTTTTTGTCCTCAAACGTATTATGACGTGCTTATTCCGAATCTTGGAACGAAAATGTCGAAAACTCATCGGAAATATTTTTGGCGCCAAAAAAACCATTTGAAAACTGATTCAGAGCTGACCAACTTGAGAACGGTTAGAGGTAGACGAATTCTGCGAACGCCAATCGATTTAAAATGGCCGAATTAGTAAATACTGAGAATTTGAATGAGAAAAATTGACGGACAAAAAAGTCGAGTATATCATATTATAGATAATTTTTTGAACTTTTTTATTTTTCATTTTTCAGATTTTAAGTTTTTGTCCTCAAACGAATTATGACGTGCTTATTCCGAATCTTGGAACGAAAATGTCGAAAACTCATCGGAAATATTTTTGGCGCCAAAAAAACCATTTGAAAACTGATTCAGAGCTGACCAACTTGAGAACGGTTAGAGATAGACGAATTCTGCGAACGCCAATCGATTTAAAATGGCCAAATTAGTATACACTGAGAATATGAACTAAAAAAATTGACGGACAAAAAAGTCGAGTATCTCATGATATTATAGATGATTTTTTGAACTTTTTTATTTTTCATATTTCAGATTTTAAGTTCTTGTCCTCAAACGTATTATGACGTGCTTATTCCGAATCTTGGAACGAAAATGTCGAAAACTCATCGGAAATATTTTTGGCGCCAAAAAAACCATTTGAAAACTGATTCAGAGCTGACCAACTTGAGAACGGTTAGAGGTAGACGAATTCTGCGAACGCCAATCGATTTAAAATGGCCGAATTAGTAAATACTGAGAATTTGAATGAGAAAAATTGACGGACAAAAAAGTCGAGTATATCATATTATAGATAATTTTTTGAACTTTTTTATTTTTCATTTTTCAGATTTTAAGTTTTTGTCCTCAAACGTATTATGACGTGCTTATTTCGAATCTTCAAACGAAAATGTCGAAAACTCATCAGAAATATTTTTGGCGCCAAAAATACCAATTAAAAACTGATTCAGAGCTGGCCAACTCGAGAACGGTTAGGGATAGACGAATTCTGCGTACGCCAATCGATTTTAAATGGCCGAATTAGTATATACTGAGAATTTGAACAAAAAAAATTTACGGACAAAAAAGTCGAGTATATCATGATATTATAGATGATTTTTTGAACTTTTTAATTTTTCATTTTTCAGATTTTAAGTTTTTGTCCTCAAACGTATTATGACGTGCTTATTTCGAATCTTCAAACGAAAATGTCGAAAACTCATCAGAAATATTTTTGGCGCCAAAAAAACCATTTGAAAACTGATTCAGAGCTGACCAACTTGAGAACGGTTAGAGATAGACGAATTCTGCGAACGCATTTTGATTTAAAATGGCCAAATTCGTATACACTGAGAATTTGAATGAGAAAAATTGACGGACAAAAAGGTCGAGTATATCATGATATTATAGATGATTTTTTGAACTTTTTTATTTTTCATATTTCAGATTTTAAGTTCTTGTCCCCAAACGTATTATGACGTGCTAATTTCGAATCTTTGAACGAAAATGTTGAAAACTCAAATATTTTTGGCGCCAAAAAAATCATATGAAAACTAATTCAGAGCTGACTAACTCGAGAACGGTTAGAGGTAGACGAATTCTGCGAACGCCAATCGATTTAAAATGGCCGAATTAGTAAATACTGAGAATTTGAATGAGAAAAATTGACGGACAAAAAAGTCGAGTATATCATATTATAGATAATTTTTTGAACTTTTTTATTTTTCATTTTTCAGATTTTAAGTTTTTGTCCTCAAACGAATTATGACGTGCTTATTCCGAATCTTGGAACGAAAATGTCGAAAACTCATCGGAAATATTTTTGGCGCCAAAAATACCAATTAAAAACTGATTCAGAGCTGGCCAACTCGAGAACGGTTAGGGATAGACGAATTCTGCGTACGCCAATCGATTTTAAATGGCCGAATTAGTATATACTGAGAATTTGAACAAAAAAAATTTACGGACAAAAAAGTCGAGTATATCATGATATTATAGATGATTTTTTGAACTTTTTAATTTTTCATTTTTCAGATTTTAAGTTTTTGTCCTCAAACGTATTATGACGTGCTTATTTCGAATCTTCAAACGAAAATGTCGAAAACTCATCAGAAATATTTTTGGCGCCAAAAAAACCATTTGAAAACTGATTCAGAGCTGACCAACTTGAGAACGGTTAGAGATAGACGAATTCTGCGAACGCATTTTGATTTAAAATGGCCAAATTCGTATACACTGAGAATTTGAATGAGAAAAATTGACGGACAAAAAGGTCGAGTATATCATGATATTATAGATGATTTTTTGAACTTTTTTATTTTTCATATTTCAGATTTTAAGTTCTTGTCCCCAAACGTATTATGACGTGCTAATTTCGAATCTTTGAACGAAAATGTTGAAAACTCAAATATTTTTGGCGCCAAAAAAATCATATGAAAACTAATTCAGAGCTGACTAACTCGAGAACGGTTAGAGGTAGACGAATTCTGCGAACGCCAATCGATTTAAAATGGCCGAATTAGTAAATACTGAGAATTTGAATGAGAAAAATTGACGGACAAAAAAGTCGAGTATATCATATTATAGATAATTTTTTGAACTTTTTTATTTTTCATTTTTCAGATTTTAAGTTTTTGTCCTCAAACGAATTATGACGTGCTTATTCCGAATCTTGGAACGAAAATGTCGAAAACTCATCGGAAATATTTTTGGCGCCAAAAAAACCATTTGAAAACTGATTCAGAGCTGACCAACTTGAGAACGGTTAGAGATAGACGAATTCTGCGAACGCCAATCGATTTAAAATGGCCAAATTAGTATACACTGAGAATATGAACTAAAAAAATTGACGGACAAAAAAGTCGAGTATCTCATGATATTATAGATGATTTTTTGAACTTTTTTATTTTTCATATTTCAGATTTTAAGTTCTTGTCCTCAAACGTATTATGACGTGCTTATTCCGAATCTTGGAACGAAAATGTCGAAAACTCATCGGAAATATTTTTGGCGCCAAAAAAACCATTTGAAAACTGATTCAGAGCTGACCAACTTGAGAACGGTTAGAGGTAGACGAATTCTGCGAACGCCAATCGATTTAAAATGGCCGAATTAGTAAATACTGAGAATTTGAATGAGAAAAATTGACGGACAAAAAAGTCGAGTATATCATATTATAGATAATTTTTTGAACTTTTTTATTTTTCATTTTTCAGATTTTAAGTTTTTGTCCTCAAACGAATTATGACGTGCTTATTCCGAATCTTGGAACGAAAATGTCGAAAACTCATCGGAAATATTTTTGGCGCCAAAAAAACCATTTGAAAACTGATTCAGAGCTGACCAACTTGAGAACGATTAGAGATAGACGAATTCTGCGAACGCCAATCGATTTAAAATGGCCAAATTAGTATACACTGAGAATATGAACTAAAAAAATTGACGGACAAAAAAGTCGAGTATCTCATGATATTATAGATGATTTTTTGAACTTTTTTATTTTTCATTTTTCAGATTTTAAGTTTTTGTCCTCAAACGTATTATGACGTGCTTATTCCGAATCTTGGAACGAAAATGTCGAAAACTCATCGGAAATATTTTTGGCGCCAAAAAAAAAAAAACCATTTGAAAACTGATTCAGAGCTGACCAACTTGAGAACGGTTAGAGGTAGACGAATTCTGCGAACGCCAATCGATTTAAAATGGCCAAATTAGTATACACTGAGAATATGAACTAAAAAAATTGACGGACAAAAAAGTCGAGTATCTCATGATATTATAGATGATTTTTTGAACTTTTTTATTTTTCATATTTCAGATTTTAAGTTCTTGTCCTCAAACGTATTATGACGTGCTTATTCCGAATCTTGGAACGAAAATGTCGAAAACTCATCGGAAATATTTTTGGCGCCAAAAAAAAAAAACCATTTGAAAACTGATTCAGAGCTGACTAACTCGAGAACGGTTAGAGGTAGACGAATTCTGCGAACGCCAATCGATATAAAATGGCCGAATTAGTAAGTACTTAGAATTTGAATGAGAAAAATTGACGGACAAAAAAGTCGAGTATATCATATTATAGATAATTTTTTGAACTTTTTTATTTTTCATTTTTCAGATTTTAAGTTTTTGTCCTCAAACGTATTATGACGTGCTTATTCCGAATCTTGGAACGAAAATGTCGAAAACTCATCGGAAATATTTTTGGCGCCAAAAAAACCATTTGAAAACTGATTCAGAGCTGACCAACTTGAGAACGGTTAGAGGTAGACGAATTCTGCGAACGCCAATCGATTTAAAATGGCCAAATTAGTATACACTGAGAATATGAACTAAAAAAATTGACGGACAAAAAAGTCGAGTATCTCATGATATTATAGATGATTTTTTGAACTTTTTTATTTTTCATATTTCAGATTTTAAGTTCTTGTCCTCAAACGTATTATGACGTGCTTATTCCGAATCTTGGAACGAAAATGTCGAAAACTCATCGGAAATATTTTTGGCGCCAAAAAAACCATTTGAAAACTGATTCAGAGCTGACCAACTTGAGAACGGTTAGAGGTAGACGAATTCTGCGAACGCCAATCGATTTAAAATGGCCGAATTAGTAAATACTGAGAATTTGAATGAGAAAAATTGACGGACAAAAAAGTCGAGTATATCATATTATAGATAATTTTTTGAACTTTTTTATTTTTCATTTTTCAGATTTTAAGTTTTTGTCTTTAAACGTATTATGACGTGCTTATTTCGAATCTTCAAACGAAAATGTCGAAAACTCATCAGAAATATTTTTGGCGCCAAAAATACCAATTAAAAACTGATTCAGAGCTGGCCAACTCGAGAACGGTTAGGGATAGACGAATTCTGCGTACGCCAATCGATTTTAAATGGCCGAATTAGTATATACTGAGAATTTGAACAAAAAAAATTTACGGACAAAAAAGTCGAGTATATCATGATATTATAGATGATTTTTTGAACTTTTTAATTTTTCATTTTTCAGATTTTAAGTTTTTGTCCTCAAACGTATTATGACGTGCTTATTTCGAATCTTCAAACGAAAATGTCGAAAACTCATCAGAAATATTTTTGGCGCCAAAAAAACCATTTGAAAACTGATTCAGAGCTGACCAACTTGAGAACGGTTAGAGATAGACGAATTCTGCGAACGCCAATCGATTTAAAATGGCCAAATTCGTATACACTGAGAATTTGAATGAGAAAAATTGACGGACAAAAAAGTCGAGTATATCATGATATTATAGATGATTTTTTGAACTTTTTTATTTTTCATATTTCAGATTTTAAGTTCTTGTCCCCAAACGTATTATGACGTGCTAATTTCGAATCTTTGAACGAAAATGTTGAAAACTCAAATATTTTTGGCGCCAAAAAAATCATATGAAAACTAATTCAGAGCTGACTAACTCGAGAACGGTTAGAGGTAGACGAATTCTGCGAACGCCAATCGATTTAAAATGGCCGAATTAGTAAATACTGAGAATTTGAATGAGAAAAATTGACGGACAAAAAAGTCGAGTATATCATATTATAGATAATTTTTTGAACTTTTTTATTTTTCATTTTTCAGATTTTAAGTTTTTGTCCTCAAACGTATTATGACGTGCTTATTCCGGATCTTGGAACGAAAATTTCGAAAACTCATCGGAAATATTTTTGGCGCCAAAAAAACCATTTGAAAACTGATTCAGAGCTGACCAACTTGAGAACGGTTAGAGGTAGACGAATTCTGCGAACGCCAATCGATTTAAAATGGCCGAATTAGTAAATACTGAGAATTTGAATGAGAGAAATTGACGGACAAAAAAGTCGAGTATATCATATTATAGATAATTTTTTGAACTTTTTTATTTTTCATTTTTCAGATTTTAAGTTTTTGTCCTCCAACGAATTATGACGTGCTTATTCCGAATCTTGGAACGAAAATGTCGAAAACTCATCGGAAATATTTTTGGCGCCAAAAAGTCATTTGAAAACTGATTCAGAGCTGACCAACTTGAGAACGGTTAGAGATAGACGAATTCTGCGAACGCCAATCGATTTAAAATGGCCAAATTAGTATACACTGAGAATATGAACTAAAAAAATTGACGGACAAAAAAGTCGAGTATCTCATGATATTATAGATGATTTTTTGAACTTTTTTATTTTTCATATTTCAGATTTTAAGTTCTTGTCCTCAAACGTATTATGACGTGCTTATTCCGAATCTTGGAACGAAAATGTCGAAAACTCATCGGAAATATTTTTGGCGCCAAAAAAACCATTTGAAAACTGATTCAGAGCTGACCAACTTGAGAACGGTTAGAGATAGACGAATTCTGCGAACGCCAATCGATTTAAAATGGCCAAATTAGTATACACTGAGAATATGAACTAAAAAAATTGACGGACAAAAAAGTCGAGTATCTCATGATATTATAGATGATTTTTTGAACTTTTTTATTTTTCATATTTCAGATTTTAAGTTCTTGTCCTCAAACGTATTATGACGTGCTTATTCCGAATCTTGGAACGAAAATGTCGAAAACTCATCGGAAATATTTTTGGCGCCAAAAAAACCATTTGAAAACTGATTCAGAGCTGACCAACTTGAGAACGGTTAGAGGTAGACGAATTCTGCGAACGCCAATCGATTTAAAATGGCCGAATTAGTAAATACTGAGAATTTGAATGAGAAAAATTGACGGACAAAAAAGTCGAGTATATCATATTATAGATAATTTTTTGAACTTTTTTATTTTTCATTTTTCAGATTTTAAGTTTTTGTCCTCAAACGTATTATGACGTGCTTATTTCGAATCTTCAAACGAAAATGTCGAAAACTCATCAGAAATATTTTTGGCGCCAAAAATACCAATTAAAAACTGATTCAGAGCTGGCCAACTCGAGAACGGTTAGGGATAGACGAATTCTGCGTACGCCAATCGATTTTAAATGGCCGAATTAGTATATACTGAGAATTTGAACAGAAAAAATTTACGGACAAAAAAGTCGAGTATATCATGATATTATAGATGATTTTTTGAACTTTTTAATTTTTCATTTTTCAGATTTTAAGTTTTTGTCCTCAAACGTATTATGACGTGCTTATTTCGAATCTTCAAACGAAAATGTCGAAAACTCATCAGAAATATTTTTGGCGCCAAAAAAACCATTTGAAAACTGATTCAGAGCTGACCAACTTGAGAACGGTTAGAGATAGACGAATTCTGCGAACGCCAATCGATTTAAAATGGCCAAATTCGTATACACTGAGAATTTGAATGAGAAAAATTGACGGACAAAAAAGTCGAGTATATCATGATATTATAGATGATTTTTTGAACTTTTTTATTTTTCATATTTCAGATTTTAAGTTCTTGTCCCCAAACGTATTATGACGTGCTAATTTCGAATCTTTGAACGAAAATGTTGAAAACTCAAATATTTTTGGCGCCAAAAAAATCATATGAAAACTAATTCAGAGCTGACTAACTCGAGAACGGTTAGAGGTAGACGAATTCTGCGAATGCCAATCGATTTAAAATGGCCGAATTAGTAAATACTGAGAATTTGAATGAGAAAAATTGACGGACAAAAAAGTCGAGTATATCATATTATAGATAATTTTTTGAACTTTTTTATTTTTCATTTTTCAGATTTTAAGTTTTTGTCCTCAAACGTATTATGACGTGCTTATTCCGGATCTCAGAACGAAAATTTCGAAAACTCATCGGAAATATTTTTGGCGCCAAAAAAACCATTTGAAAACTGATTCAGAGCTGACCAACTTGAGAACGGTTAGAGGTAGACGAATTCTGCGAACGCCAATCGATTTAAAATGGCCGAATTAGTAAATACTGAGAATTTGAATGAGAGAAATTGACGGACAAAAAAGTCGAGTATATCATATTATAGATAATTTTTTGAACTTTTTTATTTTTCATTTTTCAGATTTTAAGTTTTTGTCCTCCAACGAATTATGACGTGCTTATTCCGAATCTTGGAACGAAAATGTCGAAAACTCAACCGAAATATTTTTGGCGCCAAAAAACCATTTGAAAACTGATTCAGAGCTGACCAACTTGAGAACGGTTAGAGATAGACGAATTCTGCGAACGCCAATCGATTTAAAATGGCCAAATTAGTATACACTGAGAATATGAACTAAAAAAATTGACGGACAAAAAAGTCGAGTATCTCATGATATTATAGATGATTTTTTGAACTTTTTTATTTTTCATATTTCAGACTTTAAGTTCTTGTCCTCAAACGTATTATGACGTGCTTATTCCGAATCTTGGAACGAAAATGTCGAAAACTCATCGGAAATATTTTTGGCGCCAAAAAAACCATTTGAAAACTGATTCAGAGCTGACCAACTTGAGAACGGTTAGAGATTGACGAATTCTGCGAACGCCAATCGATTTAAAATGGCCAAATTAGTATACACTGAGAATATGAACTAAAAAAATTGACGGACAAAAAAGTCGAGTATCTCATGATATTATAGATGATTTTTTGAACTTTTTTATTTTTCATATTTCAGATTTTAAGTTCTTGTCCTCAAACGTATTATGACGTGCTTATTCCGAATCTTGGAACGAAAATGTCGAAAACTCATCGGAAATATTTTTGGCGCCAAAAAAACCATTTGAAAACTGATTCAGAGCTGACCAACTTGAGAACGGTTAGAGGTAGACGAATTCTGCGAACGCCAATCGATTTAAAATGGCCGAATTAGTAAATACTGAGAATTTGAATGAGAAAAATTGACGGACAAAAAAGTCGAGTATATCATATTATAGATAATTTTTTGAACTTTTTTATTTTTCATTTTTCAGATTTTAAGTTTTTGTCCTCAAACGTATTATGACGTGCTTATTTCGAATCTTCAAACGAAAATGTCGAAAACTCATCAGAAATATTTTTGGCGCCAAAAATACCAATTAAAAACTGATTCAGAGCTGGCCAACTCGAGAACGGTTAGGGATAGACGAATTCTGCGTACGCCAATCGATTTTAAATGGCCGAATTAGTATATACTGAGAATTTGAACAAAAAAAATTTACGGACAAAAAAGTCGAGTATATCATGATATTATAGATGATTTTTTGAACTTTTTAATTTTTCATTTTTCAGATTTTAAGTTTTTGTCCTCAAACGTATTATGACGTGCTTATTTCGAATCTTCAAACGAAAATGTCGAAAACTCATCAGAAATATTTTTTGCGCCAAAAAAATCATATGAAAACTGATTCAGAGCTGACTAACTCGAGAACGGTTAGAGGTAGACGAATTCTGCGAACGCCAATCGATTTAAAATGGCCGAATTAGTAATTACTGAGAATTTGAATGAGAAAAATTGACGGACAAAAAAGTCGAGTATATCATATTATAGATAATTTTTTGAACTTTTTTATTTTTCATTTTTCAGATTTTAAGTTTTTGTCCTCAAACGAATTATGACGTGCTTATTCCGAATCTTGGAACGAAAATGTCGAAAACTCATCGGAAATATTTTTGGCGCCAAAAAAACCATTTGAAAACTGATTCAGAGCTGACCAACTTGAGAACGGTTAGAGATAGACGAATTCTGCGAACGCCAATCGATTTAAAATGAGAATATGAACTAAAAAAATTGACGGACAAAAAAGTCGAGTATCTCATGATATTATAGATGATTTTTTGAACTTTTTTATTTTTCATATTTCAGATTTTAAGTTCTTGTCCCCAAACGTATTATGACGTGCTAATTTCGAATCTTTGAACGAAAATGTTGAAAACTCATGAGAAATATTTTTGGCGCCAAAAAAATCATATGAAAACTGATTCAGAGCTGACTAACTCGAGAACGGTTAGAGGTAGACGAATTCTGCGAACGCCAATCGATTTAAAATGGCCGAATTAGTAAATACTTAGAATTTGAATGAGAAAAATTGACGGACAAAAAAGTCGAGTATATCATATTATAGATAATTTTTTGAACTTTTTTATTTTTCATTTTTCAGATTTTAAGTTTTTGTCCTCAAACGTATTATGACGTGCTTATTCCGAATCTTGGAACGAAAATGTCGAAAACTCATCGGAAATATTTTTGGCGCCAAAAAAACCATTTGAAAACTGATTCAGAGCTGACCAACTTGAGAACGGTTAGAGGTAGACGAATTCTGCGAACGCCAATCGATTTAAAATGGCCGAATTAGTAAATGCTGAGAATTTGAATGAGAAAAATTGACGGACAAAAAAGTCGAGTATATCATATTATAGATAATTTTTTGAACTGTTTTATTTTTCATTTTTCAGATTTTAAGTTTTTGTCCTCAAACGAATTATGACGTGCTTATTCCGAATCTTGGAACGAAAATGTCGAAAACTCATCGGAAATATTTTTGGCGCCAAAAAAACCATTTGAAAACTGATTCAGAGCTCACCAACTTGAGAACGGTTAGAGATAGACGAATTCTGCGAACGCCAATCGATTTAAAATGGCCAAATTAGTATACACTGAGAATATGAACTAAAAAAATTGACGGACAAAAAAGTCGAGTATCTCATGATATTATAGATGATTTTTTGAACTTTTTTATTTTTCATATTTCAGATTTTAAGTTCTTGTCCCCAAACGTATTATGACGTGCTTATTCCGAATGTTAGAACGAAAATGTCGAAAACTCATCGGAAATATTTTTGGCGCCAAAAAAACCATTTGAAAACTGATTCAGAGCTGACCAACTTGAGAACGGTTAGAGGTAGACGAATTCTGCGAACGCCAATCGATTTAAAATGGCCGAATTAGTAAACACTGAGAATTTGAATGAGAAAAATTGACGGACAAAAAAGTCGAGTATATCATATTATAGATAATTTTTCGAACTTTTTTATTTTTCATTTTTCAGATTTTAAGTTTTTGTCCTCAAACGAATTATGACGTGCTTATTCCGAATCTTGGAACGAAAATGTCGAAAACTCATCGGGAATATTTTTGGCGCCAAAAAAACCATTTGAAAACTGATTCAGAGCTGACCAACTTGAGAACGGTTAGAGATAGACGAATTCTGCGAACGCCAATCGATTTAAAATGGCCAAATTAGTATACACTGAGAATATGAACTAAAAAAATTGACGGACAAAAAAGTCGAGTATCTCATGATATTATAGATGATTTTTTGAACTTTTTTATTTTTCATATTTCAGATTTTAAGTTCTTGTCCTCAAACGTATTATGACGTGCTTATTCCGAATCTTGGAACGAAAATGTCGAAAACTCATCGGAAATATTTTTGGCGCCAAAAAAACCATTTGAAAACTGATTCAGAGCTGACCAACTTGAGAACGGTTAGAGGTAGACGAATTCTGCGAACGCCAATCGATTTAAAATGGCCGAATTAGTAAATACTGAGAATTTGAATGAGAAAAATTGACGGACAAAAAAGTCGAGTATATCATATTATAGATAATTTTTTGAACTTTTTTATTTTTCATTTTTCAGATTTTAAGTTTTTGTCCTCAAACGTATTATGACGTGCTTATTTCGAATCTTCAAACGAAAATGTCGAAAACTCATCAGAAATATTTTTGGCGCCAAAAATACCAATTAAAAACTGATTCAGAGCTGGCCAACTCGAGAACGGTTAGGGATAGACGAATTCTGCGTACGCCAATCGATTTTAAATGGCCGAATTAGTATATACTGAGAATTTGAACAAAAAAAATTTACGGACAAAAAAGTCGAGTATATCATGATATTATAGATGATTTTTTGAACTTTTTAATTTTTCATTTTTCAGATTTTAAGTTTTTGTCCTCAAACGTATTATGACGTGCTTATTTCGGATCTTCAAACGAAAATGTCGAAAACTCATCAGAAATATTTTTGGCGCCAAAAAAAACATTTGAAAACTGATTCAGAGCTGACCAACTTGAGAACGGTTAGAGATAGACGAATTCTGCGAACGCCAATCGATTTAAAATGGCCAAATTCGTATACACTGAGAATTTGAATGAGAAAAATTGACGGACAAAAAGGTCGAGTATATCATGATATTATAGATGATTTTTTGAACTTTTTTATTTTTCATATTTCAGATTTTAAGTTCTTGTCCCCAAACGTATTATGACGTGCTAATTTCGAATCTTTGAACGAAAATGTTGAAAACTCAAATATTTTTGGCGCCAAAAAAATCATATGAAAACTAATTCAGAGCTGACTAACTCGAGAACGGTTAGAGGTAGACGAATTCTGCGAACGTCAATCGATTTAAAATGGCCGAATTAGTAAATACTGAGAATTTGAATGAGAAAAATTGACGGACAAAAAAGTCGAGTATATCATATTATAGATAATTTTTTGAACTTTTTTATTTTTCATTTTTCAGATTTTAAGTTTTTGTCCTCAAACGAATTATGACGTGCTTATTCCGAATCTTGGAACGAAAATGTCGAAAACTCATCGGAAATATTTTTGGCGCCAAAAAAACCATTTGAAAACTGATTCGGAGCTGACCAACTTGAGAACGATTAGAGATAGACGAATTCTGCGAACGCCAATCGATTTAAAATGGCCAAATTAGTATACACTGAGAATATGAACTAAAAAAATTGACGGACAAAAAAGTCGAGTATCTCATGATATTATAGATGATTTTTTGAACTTTTTTATTTTTCATATTTCAGATTTTAAGTTCTTGTCCTCAAACGTATTATGACGTGCTTATTCCGAATCTTGGAACGAAAATGTCGAAAACTCATCGGAAATATTTTTGGCGCCAAAAAAACCATTTGAAAACTGATTCAGAGCTGACCAACTTGAGAACGGTTAGAGGTAAACGAATTCTGCGAACGCCAATCGATTTAAAATGGCCGAATTAGTAAATACTGAGAATTTGAATGAGAAAAATTGACGGACAAAAAAGTCGAGTATATCATATTATAGATAATTTTTTGAACTTTTTTATTTTTCATTTTTCAGATTTTAAGTTTTTGTCCTCAAACGAATTATGACGTGCTTATTCCGAATCTTGGAACGAAAATGTCGAAAACTCATCGGAAATATTTTTGGCGCCAAAAAAACCATTTGAAAACTGATTCAGAGCTGACCAACTTGAGAACGATTAGAGATAGACGAATTCTGCGAACGCCAATCGATTTAAAATGGCCAAATTAGTATACACTGAGAACATGAACTAAAAAAATTGACGGACAAAAAAGTCGAGTATCTCATGATATTATAGATGATTTTTTGAACTTTTTTATTTTTCATTTTTCAGATTTTAAGTTTTTGTCCTCAAACGTATTATGACGTGCTTATTCCGAATCTTGGAACGAAAATGTCGAAAACTCATCGGAAATATTTTTGGCGCCAAAAAAACCATTTGAAAACTGATTCAGAGCTGACCAACTTGAGAACGGTTAGAGGTAGACGAATTCTGCGAACGCCAATCGATTTAAAATGGCCAAATTAGTATACACTGAGAATATGAACTAAAAAAATTGACGGACAAAAAAGTCGAGTATCTCATGATATTATAGATGATTTTTTGAACTTTTTTATTTTTCATATTTCAGATTTTAAGTTCTTGTCCTCAAACGTATTATGACGTGCTTATTCCGAATCTTGGAACGAAAATGTCGAAAACTCATCGGAAATATTTTTGGCGCCAAAAAAACCATTTGAAAACTGATTCAGAGCTGACCAACTTGAGAACGGTTAGAGGTAGACGAATTCTGCGAACGCCAATCGATTTAAAATGGCCGAATTAGTAAATACTGAGAATTTGAATGAGAAAAATTGACGGACAAAAAAGTCGAGTATATCATATTATAGATAATTTTTTGAACTTTTTTATTTTTCATTTTTCAGATTTTAAGTTTTTGTCTTTAAACGTATTATGACGTGCTTATTTCGAATCTTCAAACGAAAATGTCGAAAACTCATCAGAAATATTTTTGGCGCCAAAAATACCAATTAAAAACTGATTCAGAGCTGGCCAACTCGAGAACGGTTAGGGATAGACGAATTCTGCGTACGCCAATCGATTTTAAATGGCCGAATTAGTATATACTGAGAATTTGAACAAAAAAAATTTACGGACAAAAAAGTCGAGTATATCATGATATTATAGATGATTTTTTGAACTTTTTAATTTTTCATTTTTCAGATTTTAAGTTTTTGTCCTCAAACGTATTATGACGTGCTTATTTCGAATCTTCAAACGAAAATGTCGAAAACTCATCAGAAATATTTTTGGCGCCAAAAAAACCATTTGAAAACTGATTCAGAGCTGACCAACTTGAGAACGGTTAGAGATAGACGAATTCTGCGAACGCCAATCGATTTAAAATGGCCAAATTCGTATACACTGAGAATTTGAATGAGAAAAATTGACGGACAAAAAAGTCGAGTATATCATGATATTATAGATGATTTTTTGAACTTTTTTATTTTTCATATTTCAGATTTTAAGTTCTTGTCCCCAAACGTATTATGACGTGCTAATTTCGAATCTTTGAACGAAAATGTTGAAAACTCAAATATTTTTGGCGCCAAAAAAATCATATGAAAACTAATTCAGAGCTGACTAACTCGAGAACGGTTAGAGGTAGACGAATTCTGCGAACGCCAATCGATTTAAAATGGCCGAATTAGTAAATACTGAGAATTTGAATGAGAAAAATTGACGGACAAAAAAGTCGAGTATATCATATTATAGATAATTTTTTGAACTTTTTTATTTTTCATTTTTCAGATTTTAAGTTTTTGTCCTCAAACGTATTATGACGTGCTTATTCCGGATCTTGGAACGAAAATTTCGAAAACTCATCGGAAATATTTTTGGCGCCAAAAAAACCATTTGAAAACTGATTCAGAGCTGACCAACTTGAGAACGGTTAGAGGTAGACGAATTCTGCGAACGCCAATCGATTTAAAATGGCCGAATTAGTAAATACTGAGAATTTGAATGAGAGAAATTGACGGACAAAAAAGTCGAGTATATCATATTATAGATAATTTTTTGAACTTTTTTATTTTTCATTTTTCAGATTTTAAGTTTTTGTCCTCCAACGAATTATGACGTGCTTATTCCGAATCTTGGAACGAAAATGTCGAAAACTCATCGGAAATATTTTTGGCGCCAAAAAGTCATTTGAAAACTGATTCAGAGCTGACCAACTTGAGAACGGTTAGAGATAGACGAATTCTGCGAACGCCAATCGATTTAAAATGGCCAAATTAGTATACACTGAGAATATGAACTAAAAAAATTGACGGACAAAAAAGTCGAGTATCTCATGATATTATAGATGATTTTTTGAACTTTTTTATTTTTCATATTTCAGATTTTAAGTTCTTGTCCTCAAACGTATTATGACGTGCTTATTCCGAATCTTGGAACGAAAATGTCGAAAACTCATCGGAAATATTTTTGGCGCCAAAAAAACCATTTGAAAACTGATTCAGAGCTGACCAACTTGAGAACGGTTAGAGATAGACGAATTCTGCGAACGCCAATCGATTTAAAATGGCCAAATTAGTATACACTGAGAATATGAACTAAAAAAATTGACGGACAAAAAAGTCGAGTATCTCATGATATTATAGATGATTTTTTGAACTTTTTTATTTTTCATATTTCAGATTTTAAGTTCTTGTCCTCAAACGTATTATGACGTGCTTATTCCGAATCTTGGAACGAAAATGTCGAAAACTCATCGGAAATATTTTTGGCGCCAAAAAAACCATTTGAAAACTGATTCAGAGCTGACCAACTTGAGAACGGTTAGAGGTAGACGAATTCTGCGAACGCCAATCGATTTAAAATGGCCGAATTAGTAAATACTGAGAATTTGAATGAGAAAAATTGACGGACAAAAAAGTCGAGTATATCATATTATAGATAATTTTTTGAACTTTTTTATTTTTCATTTTTCAGATTTTAAGTTTTTGTCCTCAAACGTATTATGACGTGCTTATTTCGAATCTTCAAACGAAAATGTCGAAAACTCATCAGAAATATTTTTGGCGCCAAAAATACCAATTAAAAACTGATTCAGAGCTGGCCAACTCGAGAACGGTTAGGGATAGACGAATTCTGCGTACGCCAATCGATTTTAAATGGCCGAATTAGTATATACTGAGAATTTGAACAGAAAAAATTTACGGACAAAAAAGTCGAGTATATCATGATATTATAGATGATTTTTTGAACTTTTTAATTTTTCATTTTTCAGATTTTAAGTTTTTGTCCTCAAACGTATTATGACGTGCTTATTTCGAATCTTCAAACGAAAATGTCGAAAACTCATCAGAAATATTTTTGGCGCCAAAAAAACCATTTGAAAACTGATTCAGAGCTGACCAACTTGAGAACGGTTAGAGATAGACGAATTCTGCGAACGCCAATCGATTTAAAATGGCCAAATTCGTATACACTGAGAATTTGAATGAGAAAAATTGACGGACAAAAAAGTCGAGTATATCATGATATTATAGATGATTTTTTGAACTTTTTTATTTTTCATATTTCAGATTTTAAGTTCTTGTCCCCAAACGTATTATGACGTGCTAATTTCGAATCTTTGAACGAAAATGTTGAAAACTCAAATATTTTTGGCGCCAAAAAAATCATATGAAAACTAATTCAGAGCTGACTAACTCGAGAACGGTTAGAGGTAGACGAATTCTGCGAATGCCAATCGATTTAAAATGGCCGAATTAGTAAATACTGAGAATTTGAATGAGAAAAATTGACGGACAAAAAAGTCGAGTATATCATATTATAGATAATTTTTTGAACTTTTTTATTTTTCATTTTTCAGATTTTAAGTTTTTGTCCTCAAACGTATTATGACGTGCTTATTCCGGATCTCAGAACGAAAATTTCGAAAACTCATCGGAAATATTTTTGGCGCCAAAAAAACCATTTGAAAACTGATTCAGAGCTGACCAACTTGAGAACGGTTAGAGGTAGACGAATTCTGCGAACGCCAATCGATTTAAAATGGCCGAATTAGTAAATACTGAGAATTTGAATGAGAGAAATTGACGGACAAAAAAGTCGAGTATATCATATTATAGATAATTTTTTGAACTTTTTTATTTTTCATTTTTCAGATTTTAAGTTTTTGTCCTCCAACGAATTATGACGTGCTTATTCCGAATCTTGGAACGAAAATGTCGAAAACTCAACCGAAATATTTTTGGCGCCAAAAAACCATTTGAAAACTGATTCAGAGCTGACCAACTTGAGAACGGTTAGAGATAGACGAATTCTGCGAACGCCAATCGATTTAAAATGGCCAAATTAGTATACACTGAGAATATGAACTAAAAAAATTGACGGACAAAAAAGTCGAGTATCTCATGATATTATAGATGATTTTTTGAACTTTTTTATTTTTCATATTTCAGACTTTAAGTTCTTGTCCTCAAACGTATTATGACGTGCTTATTCCGAATCTTGGAACGAAAATGTCGAAAACTCATCGGAAATATTTTTGGCGCCAAAAAAACCATTTGAAAACTGATTCAGAGCTGACCAACTTGAGAACGGTTAGAGATTGACGAATTCTGCGAACGCCAATCGATTTAAAATGGCCAAATTAGTATACACTGAGAATATGAACTAAAAAAATTGACGGACAAAAAAGTCGAGTATCTCATGATATTATAGATGATTTTTTGAACTTTTTTATTTTTCATATTTCAGATTTTAAGTTCTTGTCCTCAAACGTATTATGACGTGCTTATTCCGAATCTTGGAACGAAAATGTCGAAAACTCATCGGAAATATTTTTGGCGCCAAAAAAACCATTTGAAAACTGATTCAGAGCTGACCAACTTGAGAACGGTTAGAGGTAGACGAATTCTGCGAACGCCAATCGATTTAAAATGGCCGAATTAGTAAATACTGAGAATTTGAATGAGAAAAATTGACGGACAAAAAAGTCGAGTATATCATATTATAGATAATTTTTTGAACTTTTTTATTTTTCATTTTTCAGATTTTAAGTTTTTGTCCTCAAACGTATTATGACGTGCTTATTTCGAATCTTCAAACGAAAATGTCGAAAACTCATCAGAAATATTTTTGGCGCCAAAAATACCAATTAAAAACTGATTCAGAGCTGGCCAACTCGAGAACGGTTAGGGATAGACGAATTCTGCGTACGCCAATCGATTTTAAATGGCCGAATTAGTATATACTGAGAATTTGAACAAAAAAAATTTACGGACAAAAAAGTCGAGTATATCATGATATTATAGATGATTTTTTGAACTTTTTAATTTTTCATTTTTCAGATTTTAAGTTTTTGTCCTCAAACGTATTATGACGTGCTTATTTCGAATCTTCAAACGAAAATGTCGAAAACTCATCAGAAATATTTTTTGCGCCAAAAAAATCATATGAAAACTGATTCAGAGCTGACTAACTCGAGAACGGTTAGAGGTAGACGAATTCTGCGAACGCCAATCGATTTAAAATGGCCGAATTAGTAATTACTGAGAATTTGAATGAGAAAAATTGACGGACAAAAAAGTCGAGTATATCATATTATAGATAATTTTTTGAACTTTTTTATTTTTCATTTTTCAGATTTTAAGTTTTTGTCCTCAAACGAATTATGACGTGCTTATTCCGAATCTTGGAACGAAAATGTCGAAAACTCATCGGAAATATTTTTGGCGCCAAAAAAACCATTTGAAAACTGATTCAGAGCTGACCAACTTGAGAACGGTTAGAGATAGACGAATTCTGCGAACGCCAATCGATTTAAAATGAGAATATGAACTAAAAAAATTGACGGACAAAAAAGTCGAGTATCTCATGATATTATAGATGATTTTTTGAACTTTTTTATTTTTCATATTTCAGATTTTAAGTTCTTGTCCCCAAACGTATTATGACGTGCTAATTTCGAATCTTTGAACGAAAATGTTGAAAACTCATGAGAAATATTTTTGGCGCCAAAAAAATCATATGAAAACTGATTCAGAGCTGACTAACTCGAGAACGGTTAGAGGTAGACGAATTCTGCGAACGCCAATCGATTTAAAATGGCCGAATTAGTAAATACTTAGAATTTGAATGAGAAAAATTGACGGACAAAAAAGTCGAGTATATCATATTATAGATAATTTTTTGAACTTTTTTATTTTTCATTTTTCAGATTTTAAGTTTTTGTCCTCAAACGTATTATGACGTGCTTATTCCGAATCTTGGAACGAAAATGTCGAAAACTCATCGGAAATATTTTTGGCGCCAAAAAAACCATTTGAAAACTGATTCAGAGCTGACCAACTTGAGAACGGTTAGAGGTAGACGAATTCTGCGAACGCCAATCGATTTAAAATGGCCGAATTAGTAAATGCTGAGAATTTGAATGAGAAAAATTGACGGACAAAAAAGTCGAGTATATCATATTATAGATAATTTTTTGAACTGTTTTATTTTTCATTTTTCAGATTTTAAGTTTTTGTCCTCAAACGAATTATGACGTGCTTATTCCGAATCTTGGAACGAAAATGTCGAAAACTCATCGGAAATATTTTTGGCGCCAAAAAAACCATTTGAAAACTGATTCAGAGCTCACCAACTTGAGAACGGTTAGAGATAGACGAATTCTGCGAACGCCAATCGATTTAAAATGGCCAAATTAGTATACACTGAGAATATGAACTAAAAAAATTGACGGACAAAAAAGTCGAGTATCTCATGATATTATAGATGATTTTTTGAACTTTTTTATTTTTCATATTTCAGATTTTAAGTTCTTGTCCTCAAACGTATTATGACGTGCTTATTCCGAATCTTGGAACGAAAATGTCGAAAACTCATCGGAAATATTTTTGGCGCCAAAAAAACCATTTGAAAACTGATTCAGAGCTGACCAACTTGAGAACGGTTAGAGATAGACGAATTCTGCGAACGCCAATCGATTTAAAATGGCCAAATTAGTATACACTGAGAATATGAACTAAAAAAATTGACGGACAAAAAAGTCGAGTATCTCATGATATTATAGATAATTTTTTGAACTTTTTTATTTTTCATATTTCAGATTTTAAGTTCTTGTCCTCAAACGTATTATGACGTGCTTATTTCGAATCTTCAAACGAAAATGTCGAAAACTCATCAGAAATATTTTTTGCGCCAAAAAAATCATATGAAAACTGATTCAGAGCTGACTAACTCGAGAACGGTTAGAGGTAGACGAATTCTGCGAACGCCAATCGATTTAAAATGGCCAAATTAGTATACACTGAGAATATGAACTAAAAAAATTGACGGACAAAAAAGTCGAGTATCTCATGATATTATAGATGATTTTTTGAACTTTTTTATTTTTCATATTTCAGATTTTAAGTTCTTGTCCCCAAACGTATTATGACGTGCTTATTCCGAATGTTAGAACGAAAATGTCGAAAACTCATCGGAAATATTTTTGGCGCCAAAAAAACCATTTGAAAACTGATTCAGAGCTGACCAACTTGAGAACGGTTAGAGGTAGACGAATTCTGCGAACGCCAATCGATTTAAAATGGCCGAATTAGTAAACACTGAGAATTTGAATGAGAAAAATTGACGGACAAAAAAGTCGAGTATATCATATTATAGATAATTTTTCGAACTTTTTTATTTTTCATTTTTCAGATTTTAAGTTTTTGTCCTCAAACGAATTATGACGTGCTTATTCCGAATCTTGGAACGAAAATGTCGAAAACTCATCGGGAATATTTTTGGCGCCAAAAAAACCATTTGAAAACTGATTCAGAGCTGACCAACTTGAGAACGGTTAGAGATAGACGAATTCTGCGAACGCCAATCGATTTAAAATGGCCAAATTAGTATACACTGAGAATATGAACTAAAAAAATTGACGGACAAAAAAGTCGAGTATCTCATGATATTATAGATGATTTTTTGAACTTTTTTATTTTTCATATTTCAGATTTTAAGTTCTTGTCCTCAAACGTATTATGACGTGCTTATTCCGAATCTTGGAACGAAAATGTCGAAAACTCATCGGAAATATTTTTGGCGCCAAAAAAACCATTTGAAAACTGATTCAGAGCTGACCAACTTGAGAACGGTTAGAGGTAGACGAATTCTGCGAACGCCAATCGATTTAAAATGGCCGAATTAGTAAATACTGAGAATTTGAATGAGAAAAATTGACGGACAAAAAAGTCGAGTATATCATATTATAGATAATTTTTTGAACTTTTTTATTTTTCATTTTTCAGATTTTAAGTTTTTGTCCTCAAACGTATTATGACGTGCTTATTTCGAATCTTCAAACGAAAATGTCGAAAACTCATCAGAAATATTTTTGGCGCCAAAAATACCAATTAAAAACTGATTCAGAGCTGGCCAACTCGAGAACGGTTAGGGATAGACGAATTCTGCGTACGCCAATCGATTTTAAATGGCCGAATTAGTATATACTGAGAATTTGAACAAAAAAAATTTACGGACAAAAAAGTCGAGTATATCATGATATTATAGATGATTTTTTGAACTTTTTAATTTTTCATTTTTCAGATTTTAAGTTTTTGTCCTCAAACGTATTATGACGTGCTTATTTCGGATCTTCAAACGAAAATGTCGAAAACTCATCAGAAATATTTTTGGCGCCAAAAAAAACATTTGAAAACTGATTCAGAGCTGACCAACTTGAGAACGGTTAGAGATAGACGAATTCTGCGAACGCCAATCGATTTAAAATGGCCAAATTCGTATACACTGAGAATTTGAATGAGAAAAATTGACGGACAAAAAGGTCGAGTATCTCATGATATTATAGATGATTTTTTGAACTTTTTTATTTTTCATATTTCAGATTTTAAGTTCTTGTCCCCAAACGTATTATGACGTGCTAATTTCGAATCTTTGAACGAAAATGTTGAAAACTCAAATATTTTTGGCGCCAAAAAAATCATATGAAAACTAATTCAGAGCTGACTAACTCGAGAACGGTTAGAGGTAGACGAATTCTGCGAACGTCAATCGATTTAAAATGGCCGAATTAGTAAATACTGAGAATTTGAATGAGAAAAATTGACGGACAAAAAAGTCGAGTATATCATATTATAGATAATTTTTTGAACTTTTTTATTTTTCATTTTTCAGATTTTAAGTTTTTGTCCTCAAACGAATTATGACGTGCTTATTCCGAATCTTGGAACGAAAATGTCGAAAACTCATCGGAAATATTTTTGGCGCCAAAAAAACCATTTGAAAACTGATTCGGAGCTGACCAACTTGAGAACGATTAGAGATAGACGAATTCTGCGAACGCCAATCGATTTAAAATGGCCAAATTAGTATACACTGAGAATATGAACTAAAAAAATTGACGGACAAAAAAGTCGAGTATCTCATGATATTATAGATGATTTTTTGAACTTTTTTATTTTTCATATTTCAGATTTTAAGTTCTTGTCCTCAAACGTATTATGACGTGCTTATTCCGAATCTTGGAACGAAAATGTCGAAAACTCATCGGAAATATTTTTGGCGCCAAAAAAACCATTTGAAAACTGATTCAGAGCTGACCAACTTGAGAACGGTTAGAGGTAAACGAATTCTGCGAACGCCAATCGATTTAAAATGGCCGAATTAGTAAATACTGAGAATTTGAATGAGAAAAATTGACGGACAAAAAAGTCGAGTATATCATATTATAGATAATTTTTTGAACTTTTTTATTTTTCATTTTTCAGATTTTAAGTTTTTGTCCTCAAACGTATTATGACGTGCTTATTTCGAATCTTCAAACGAAAATGTCGAAAACTCATCAGAAATATTTTTGGCGCCAAAAATACCAATTAAAAACTGATTCAGAGCTGGCCAACTCGAGAACGGTTAGGGATAGACGAATTCTGCGTACGCCAATCGATTTTAAATGGCCGAATTAGTATATACTGAGAATTTGAACAAAAAAAATTTACGGACAAAAAAGTCGAGTATATCATGATATTATAGATGATTTTTTGAACTTTTTAATTTTTCATTTTTCAGATTTTAAGTTTTTGTCCTCAAACGTATTATGACGTGCTTATTTCGGATCTTCAAACGAAAATGTCGAAAACTCATCAGAAATATTTTTGGCGCCAAAAAAAACATTTGAAAACTGATTCAGAGCTGACCAACTTGAGAACGGTTAGAGATAGACGAATTCTGCGAACGCCAATCGATTTAAAATGGCCAAATTCGTATACACTGAGAATTTGAATGAGAAAAATTGACGGACAAAAAGGTCGAGTATCTCATGATATTATAGATGATTTTTTGAACTTTTTTATTTTTCATATTTCAGATTTTAAGTTCTTGTCCCCAAACGTATTATGACGTGCTAATTTCGAATCTTTGAACGAAAATGTTGAAAACTCAAATATTTTTGGCGCCAAAAAAATTATATGAAAACTAATTCAGAGCTGACTAACTCGAGAACGGTTAGAGGTAGACGAATTCTGCGAACGTCAATCGATTTAAAATGGCCGAATTAGTAAATACTGAGAATTTGAATGAGAAAAATTGACGGACAAAAAAGTCGAGTATATCATATTATAGATAATTTTTTGAACTTTTTTATTTTTCATTTTTCAGATTTTAAGTTTTTGTCCTCAAACGAATTATGACGTGCTTATTCCGAATCTTGGAACGAAAATGTCGAAAACTCATCGGAAATATTTTTGGCGCCAAAAAAACCATTTGAAAACTGATTCGGAGCTGACCAACTTGAGAACGATTAGAGATAGACGAATTCTGCGAACGCCAATCGATTTAAAATGGCCAAATTAGTATACACTGAGAATATGAACTAAAAAAATTGACGGACAAAAAAGTCGAGTATCTCATGATATTATAGATGATTTTTTGAACTTTTTTATTTTTCATATTTCAGATTTTAAGTTCTTGTCCTCAAACGTATTATGACGTGCTTAT
This sequence comes from Chrysolina haemoptera, assembly GCA_958298965.1. Classification (NCBI taxonomy): domain Eukaryota; kingdom Metazoa; phylum Arthropoda; class Insecta; order Coleoptera; family Chrysomelidae; genus Chrysolina; species Chrysolina haemoptera. Next base: position 1,374,793 of record OY282592.1, read on the forward strand.
TCCGAATCTTGGAACGAAAATGTCGAAAACTCATCGGAAATATTTTTGGCGCCAAAAAAACCATTTGAAAACTGATTCAGAGCTGACCAACTTGAGAACGGTTAGAGGTAAACGAATTCTGCGAACGCCAATCGATTTAAAATGGCCGAATTAGTAAATACTGAGAATTTGAATGAGAAAAATTGACGGACAAAAAAGTCGAGTATATCATATTATAGATAATTTTTTGAACTTTTTTATTTTTCATTTTTCAGATTTTAAGTTTTTGTCCTCAAACGAATTATGACGTGCTTATTCCGAATCTTGGAACGAAAATGTCGAAAACTCATCGGAAATATTTTTGGCGCCAAAAAAACCATTTGAAAACTGATTCAGAGCTGACCAACTTGAGAACGATTAGAGATAGACGAATTCTGCGAACGCCAATCGATTTAAAATGGCCAAATTAGTATACACTGAGAACATGAACTAAAAAAATTGACGGACAAAAAAGTCGAGTATCTCATGATATTATAGATGATTTTTTGAACTTTTTTATTTTTCATTTTTCAGATTTTAAGTTTTTGTCCTCAAACGTATTATGACGTGCTTATTCCGAATCTTGGAACGAAAATGTCGAAAACTCATCGGAAATATTTTTGGCGCCAAAAAAAAAAAAAACCATTTGAAAACTGATTCAGAGCTGACCAACTTGAGAACGGTTAGAGGTAGACGAATTCTGCGAACGCCAATCGATTTAAAATGGCCAAATTAGTATACACTGAGAATATGAACTAAAAAAATTGACGGACAAAAAAGTCGAGTATCTCATGATATTATAGATGATTTTTTGAACTTTTTTATTTTTCATATTTCAGATTTTAAGTTCTTGTCCTCAAACGTATTATGACGTGCTTATTCCGAATCTTGGAACGAAAATGTCGAAAACTCATCGGAAATATTTTTGGCGCCAAAAAAAAAAACCATTTGAAAACTGATTCAGAGCTGACTAACTCGAGAACGGTTAGAGGTAGACGAATTCTGCGAACGCCAATCGATATAAAATGGCCGAATTAGTAAGTACTTAGAATTTGAATGAGAAAAATTGACGGACAAAAAAGTCGAGTATATCATATTATAGATAATTTTTTGAACTTTTTTATTTTTCATTTTTCAGATTTTAAGTTTTTGTCCTCAAACGTATTATGACGTGCTTATTCCGAATCTTGGAACGAAAATGTCGAAAACTCATCGGAAATATTTTTGGCGCCAAAAAAACCATTTGAAAACTGATTCAGAGCTGACCAACTTGAGAACGGTTAGAGGTAGACGAATTCTGCGAACGCCAATCGATTTAAAATGGCCGAATTAGTAAATACTGAGAATTTGAATGAGAAAAATTGACGGACAAAAAAGTCGAGTATATCATATTATAGATAATTTTTTGAACTTTTTTATTTTTCATTTTTCAGATTTTAAGTTTTTGTCCTCAAACGAATTATGACGTGCTTATTCCGAATCTTGGAACGAAAATGTCGAAAACTCATCGGAAATATTTTTGGCGCCAAAAAAACCATTTGAAAACTGATTCAGAGCTGACCAACTTGAGAACGGTTAGAGATAGACGAATTCTGCGAACGCCAATCGATTTAAAATGGCCAAATTAGTATACACTGAGAATATGAACTAAAAAAATTGACGGACAAAAAAGTCGAGTATCTCATGATATTATAGATGATTTTTTGAACTTTTTTATTTTTCATATTTCAGATTTTAAGTTCTTGTCCTCAAACGTATTATGACGTGCTTATTCCGAATCTTGGAACGAAAATGTCGAAAACTCATCGGAAATATTTTTGGCGCCAAAAAAACCATTTGAAAACTGATTCAGAGCTGACCAACTTGAGAACGGTTAGAGGTAGACGAATTCTGCGAACGCCAATCGATTTAAAATGGCCGAATTAGTAAATACTGAGAATTTGAATGAGAAAAATTGACGGACAAAAAAGTCGAGTATATCATATTATAGATAATTTTTTGAACTTTTTTATTTTTCATTTTTCAGATTTTAAGTTTTTGTCCTCAAACGTATTATGACGTGCTTATTTCGAATCTTCAAACGAAAATGTCGAAAACTCATCAGAAATATTTTTGGCGCCAAAAATACCAATTAAAAACTGATTCAGAGCTGGCCAACTCGAGAACGGTTAGGGATAGACGAATTCTGCGTACGCCAATCGATTTTAAATGGCCGAATTAGTATATACTGAGAATTTGAACAAAAAAAATTTACGGACAAAAAAGTCGAGTATATCATGATATTATAGATGATTTTTTGAACTTTTTAATTTTTCATTTTTCAGATTTTAAGTTTTTGTCCTCAAACGTATTATGACGTGCTTATTTCGAATCTTCAAACGAAAATGTCGAAAACTCATCAGAAATATTTTTGGCGCCAAAAAAACCATTTGAAAACTGATTCAGAGCTGACCAACTTGAGAACGGTTAGAGATAGACGAATTCTGCGAACGCATTTTGATTTAAAATGGCCAAATTCGTATACACTGAGAATTTGAATGAGAAAAATTGACGGACAAAAAGGTCGAGTATATCATGATATTATAGATGATTTTTTGAACTTTTTTATTTTTCATATTTCAGATTTTAAGTTCTTGTCCCCAAACGTATTATGACGTGCTAATTTCGAATCTTTGAACGAAAATGTTGAAAACTCAAATATTTTTGGCGCCAAAAAAATCATATGAAAACTAATTCAGAGCTGACTAACTCGAGAACGGTTAGAGGTAGACGAATTCTGCGAACGCCAATCGATTTAAAATGGCCGAATTAGTAAATACTGAGAATTTGAATGAGAAAAATTGACGGACAAAAAAGTCGAGTATATCATATTATAGATAATTTTTTGAACTTTTTTATTTTTCATTTTTCAGATTTTAAGTTTTTGTCCTCAAACGAATTATGACGTGCTTATTCCGAATCTTGGAACGAAAATGTCGAAAACTCATCGGAAATATTTTTGGCGCCAAAAAAACCATTTGAAAACTGATTCAGAGCTGACCAACTTGAGAACGGTTAGAGATAGACGAATTCTGCGAACGCCAATCGATTTAAAATGGCCAAATTAGTATACACTGAGAATATGAACTAAAAAAATTGACGGACAAAAAAGTCGAGTATCTCATGATATTATAGATGATTTTTTGAACTTTTTTATTTTTCATATTTCAGATTTTAAGTTCTTGTCCTCAAACGTATTATGACGTGCTTATTCCGAATCTTGGAACGAAAATGTCGAAAACTCATCGGAAATATTTTTGGCGCCAAAAAAACCATTTGAAAACTGATTCAGAGCTGACCAACTTGAGAACGGTTAGAGGTAGACGAATTCTGCGAACGCCAATCGATTTAAAATGGCCGAATTAGTAAATACTGAGAATTTGAATGAGAAAAATTGACGGACAAAAAAGTCGAGTATATCATATTATAGATAATTTTTTGAACTTTTTTATTTTTCATTTTTCAGATTTTAAGTTTTTGTCCTCAAACGAATTATGACGTGCTTATTCCGAATCTTGGAACGAAAATGTCGAAAACTCATCGGAAATATTTTTGGCGCCAAAAAAACCATTTGAAAACTGATTCAGAGCTGACCAACTTGAGAACGATTAGAGATAGACGAATTCTGCGAACGCCAATCGATTCAAAATGGCCAAATTAGTATACACTGAGAATATGAACTAAAAAAATTGACGGACAAAAAAGTCGAGTATCTCATGATATTATAGATGATTTTTTGAACTTTTTTATTTTTCATTTTTCAGATTTTAAGTTTTTGTCCTCAAACGTATTATGACGTGCTTATTCCGAATCTTGGAACGAAAATGTCGAAAACTCATCGGAAATATTTTTGGCGCCAAAAAAAAAAAAAACCATTTGAAAACTGATTCAGAGCTGACCAACTTGAGAACGGTTAGAGGTAGACGAATTCTGCGAACGCCAATCGATTTAAAATGGCCAAATTAGTATACACTGAGAATATGAACTAAAAAAATTGACGGACAAAAAAGTCGAGTATCTCATGATATTATAGATGATTTTTTGAACTTTTTTATTTTTCATATTTCAGATTTTAAGTTCTTGTCCTCAAACGTATTTTGACGTGCTTATTCCGAATCTTGGAACGAAAATGTCGAAAACTCATCGGAAATATTTTTGGCGCCAAAAAAAAAAAACCATTTGAAAACTGATTCAGAGCTGACTAACTCGAGAACGGTTAGAGGTAGACGAATTCTGCGAACGCCAATCGATATAAAATGGCCGAATTAGTAAGTACTTAGAATTTGAATGAGAAAAATTGACGGACAAAAAAGTCGAGTATATCATATTATAGATAATTTTTTGAACTTTTTTATTTTTCATTTTTCAGATTTTAAGTTTTTGTCCTCAAACGTATTATGACGTGCTTATTCCGAATCTTGGAACGAAAATGTCGAAAACTCATCGGAAATATTTTTGGCGCCAAAAAAACCATTTGAAAACTGATTCAGAGCTGACCAACTTGAGAACGGTTAGAGGTAGACGAATTCTGCGAACGCCAATCGATTTAAAATGGCCAAATTAGTATACACTGAGAATATGAACTAAAAAAATTGACGGACAAAAAAGTCGAGTATCTCATGATATTATAGATGATTTTTTGAACTTTTTTATTTTTCATATTTCAGATTTTAAGTTCTTGTCCTCAAACGTATTATGACGTGCTTATTCCGAATCTTGGAACGAAAATGTCGAAAACTCATCGGAAATATTTTTGGCGCCAAAAAAAACCATTTGAAAACTGATTCAGAGCTGACCAACTTGAGAACGGTTAGAGGTAGACGAATTCTGCGAACGCCAATCGATTTAAAATGGCCGAATTAGTAAATACTGAGAATTTGAATGAGAAAAATTGACGGACAAAAAAGTCGAGTATATCATATTATAGATAATTTTTTGAACTTTTTTATTTTTCATTTTTCAGATTTTAAGTTTTTGTCTTTAAACGTATTATGACGTGCTTATTTCGAATCTTCAAACGAAAATGTCGAAAACTCATCAGAAATATTTTTGGCGCCAAAAATACCAATTAAAAACTGATTCAGAGCTGGCCAACTCGAGAACGGTTAGGGATAGACGAATTCTGCGTACGCCAATCGATTTTAAATGGCCGAATTAGTATATACTGAGAATTTGAACAAAAAAAATTTACGGACAAAAAAGTCGAGTATATCATGATATTATAGATGATTTTTTGAACTTTTTAATTTTTCATTTTTCAGATTTTAAGTTTTTGTCCTCAAACGTATTATGACGTGCTTATTTCGAATCTTCAAACGAAAATGTCGAAAACTCATCAGAAATATTTTTGGCGCCAAAAAAACCATTTGAAAACTGATTCAGAGCTGACCAACTTGAGAACGGTTAGAGATAGACGAATTCTGCGAACGCCAATCGATTTAAAATGGCCAAATTCGTATACACTGAGAATTTGAATGAGAAAAATTGACGGACAAAAAAGTCGAGTATATCATGATATTATAGATGATTTTTTGAACTTTTTTATTTTTCATATTTCAGATTTTAAGTTCTTGTCCCCAAACGTATTATGACGTGCTAATTTCGAATCTTTGAACGAAAATGTTGAAAACTCAAATATTTTTGGCGCCAAAAAAATCATATGAAAACTAATTCAGAGCTGACTAACTCGAGAACGGTTAGAGGTAGACGAATTCTGCGAACGCCAATCGATTTAAAATGGCCGAATTAGTAAATACTGAGAATTTGAATGAGAAAAATTGACGGACAAAAAAGTCGAGTATATCATATTATAGATAATTTTTTGAACTTTTTTATTTTTCATTTTTCAGATTTTAAGTTTTTGTCCTCAAACGTATTATGACGTGCTTATTCCGGATCTTTGAACGAAAATTTCGAAAACTCATCGGAAATATTTTTGGCGCCAAAAAAACCATTTGAAAACTGATTCAGAGCTGACCAACTTGAGAACGGTTAGAGGTAGACGAATTCTGCGAACGCCAATCGATTTAAAATGGCCGAATTAGTAAATACTGAGAATTTGAATGAGAGAAATTGACGGACAAAAAAGTCGAGTATATCATATTATAGATAATTTTTTGAACTTTTTTATTTTTCATTTTTCAGATTTTAAGTTTTTGTCCTCCAACGAATTATGACGTGCTTATTCCGAATCTTGGAACGAAAATGTCGAAAACTCATCGGAAATATTTTTGGCGCCAAAAAGTCATTTGAAAACTGATTCAGAGCTGACCAACTTGAGAACGGTTAGAGATAGACGAATTCTGCGAACGCCAATCGATTTAAAATGGCCAAATTAGTATACACTGAGAATATGAACTAAAAAAATTGACGGACAAAAAAGTCGAGTATCTCATGATATTATAGATGATTTTTTGAACTTTTTTATTTTTCATATTTCAGATTTTAAGTTCTTGTCCTCAAACGTATTATGACGTGCTTATTCCGAATCTTGGAACGAAAATGTCGAAAACTCATCGGAAATATTTTTGGCGCCAAAAAAACCATTTGAAAACTGATTCAGAGCTGACCAACTTGAGAACGGTTAGAGATAGACGAATTCTGCGAACGCCAATCGATTTAAAATGGCCAAATTAGTATACACTGAGAATATGAACTAAAAAAATTGACGGACAAAAAAGTCGAGTATCTCATGATATTATAGATGATTTTTTGAACTTTTTTATTTTTCATATTTCAGATTTTAAGTTCTTGTCCTCAAACGTATTATGACGTGCTTATTCCGAATCTTGGAACGAAAATGTCGAAAACTCATCGGAAATATTTTTGGCGCCAAAAAAACCATTTGAAAACTGATTCAGAGCTGACCAACTTGAGAACGGTTAGAGGTAGACGAATTCTGCGAACGCCAATCGATTTAAAATGGCCGAATTAGTAAATACTGAGAATTTGAATGAGAAAAATTGACGGACAAAAAAGTCGAGTATATCATATTATAGATAATTTTTTGAACTTTTTTATTTTTCATTTTTCAGATTTTAAGTTTTTGTCCTCAAACGTATTATGACGTGCTTATTTCGAATCTTCAAACGAAAATGTCGAAAACTCATCAGAAATATTTTTGGCGCCAAAAATACCAATTAAAAACTGATTCAGAGCTGGCCAACTCGAGAACGGTTAGGGATAGACGAATTCTGCGTACGCCAATCGATTTTAAATGGCCGAATTAGTATATACTGAGAATTTGAACAGAAAAAATTTACGGACAAAAAAGTCGAGTATATCATGATATTATAGATGATTTTTTGAACTTTTTAATTTTTCATTTTTCAGATTTTAAGTTTTTGTCCTCAAACGTATTATGACGTGCTTATTTCGAATCTTCAAACGAAAATGTCGAAAACTCATCAGAAATATTTTTGGCGCCAAAAAAACCATTTGAAAACTGATTCAGAGCTGACCAACTTGAGAACGGTTAGAGATAGACGAATTCTGCGAACGCCAATCGATTTAAAATGGCCAAATTCGTATACACTGAGAATTTGAATGAGAAAAATTGACGGACAAAAAAGTCGAGTATATCATGATATTATAGATGATTTTTTGAACTTTTTTATTTTTCATATTTCAGATTTTAAGTTCTTGTCCCCAAACGTATTATGACGTGCTAATTTCGAATCTTTGAACGAAAATGTTGAAAACTCAAATATTTTTGGCGCCAAAAAAATCATATGAAAACTAATTCAGAGCTGACTAACTCGAGAACGGTTAGAGGTAGACGAATTCTGCGAATGCCAATCGATTTAAAATGGCCGAATTAGTAAATACTGAGAATTTGAATGAGAAAAATTGACGGACAAAAAAGTCGAGTATATCATATTATAGATAATTTTTTGAACTTTTTTATTTTTCATTTTTCAGATTTTAAGTTTTTGTCCTCAAACGTATTATGACGTGCTTATTCCGGATCTCAGAACGAAAATTTCGAAAACTCATCGGAAATATTTTTGGCGCCAAAAAAACCATTTGAAAACTGATTCAGAGCTGACCAACTTGAGAACGGTTAGAGGTAGACGAATTCTGCGAACGCCAATCGATTTAAAATGGCCGAATTAGTAAATACTGAGAATTTGAATGAGAGAAATTGACGGACAAAAAAGTCGAGTATATCATATTATAGATAATTTTTTGAACTTTTTTATTTTTCATTTTTCAGATTTTAAGTTTTTGTCCTCCAACGAATTATGACGTGCTTATTCCGAATCTTGGAACGAAAATGTCGAAAACTCAACCGAAATATTTTTGGCGCCAAAAAACCATTTGAAAACTGATTCAGAGCTGACCAACTTGAGAACGGTTAGAGATAGACGAATTCTGCGAACGCCAATCGATTTAAAATGGCCAAATTAGTATACACTGAGAATATGAACTAAAAAAATTGACGGACAAAAAAGTCGAGTATCTCATGATATTATAGATGATTTTTTGAACTTTTTTATTTTTCATATTTCAGACTTTAAGTTCTTGTCCTCAAACGTATTATGACGTGCTTATTCCGAATCTTGGAACGAAAATGTCGAAAACTCATCGGAAATATTTTTGGCGCCAAAAAAACCATTTGAAAACTGATTCAGAGCTGACCAACTTGAGAACGGTTAGAGATTGACGAATTCTGCGAACGCCAATCGATTTAAAATGGCCAAATTAGTATACACTGAGAATATGAACTAAAAAAATTGACGGACAAAAAAGTCGAGTATCTCATGATATAATAGATGATTTTTTGAACTTTTTTATTTTTCATATTTCAGATTTTAAGTTCTTGTCCTCAAACGTATTATGACGTGCTTATTCCGAATCTTGGAACGAAAATGTCGAAAACTCATCGGAAATATTTTTGGCGCCAAAAAAAACCATTTGAAAACTGATTCAGAGCTGACCAACTTGAGAACGGTTAGAGGTAGACGAATTCTGCGAACGCCAATCGATTTAAAATGGCCGAATTAGTAAATACTGAGAATTTGAATGAGAAAAATTGACGGACAAAAAAGTCGAGTATATCATATTATAGATAATTTTTTGAACTTTTTTATTTTTCATTTTTCAGATTTTAAGTTTTTGTCCTCAAACGTATTATGACGTGCTTATTTCGAATCTTCAAACGAAAATGTCGAAAACTCATCAGAAATATTTTTGGCGCCAAAAATACCAATTAAAAACTGATTCAGAGCTGGCCAACTCGAGAACGGTTAGGGATAGACGAATTCTGCGTACGCCAATCGATTTTAAATGGCCGAATTAGTATATACTGAGAATTTGAACAAAAAAAATTTACGGACAAAAAAGTCGAGTATATCATGATATTATAGATGATTTTTTGAACTTTTTAATTTTTCATTTTTCAGATTTTAAGTTTTTGTCCTCAAACGTATTATGACGTGCTTATTTCGAATCTTCAAACGAAAATGTCGAAAACTCATCGGAAATATTTTTGGCGCCAAAAAAACCATTTGAAAACTGATTCAGAGCTCACCAACTTGAGAACGGTTAGAGATAGACGAATTCTGCGAACGCCAATCGATTTAAAATGGCCAAATTAGTATACACTGAGAATATGAACTAAAAAAATTGACGGACAAAAAAGTCGAGTATCTCATGATATTATAGATGATTTTTTGAACTTTTTTATTTTTCATATTTCATATTTTAAGTTCTTGTCCTCAAACGTATTATGACGTGCTTATTCCGAATCTTGGAACGAAAATGTCGAAAACTCATCGGAAATATTTTTGGCGCCAAAAAAACCATTTGAAAACTGATTCAGAGCTGACTTGAGAACGGTTAGAGATAGACGAATTCTGCGAACGCCAATCGATTTAAAATGGCCAAATTAGTATACACTGAGAATATGAACTAAAAAAATTGACGGACAAAAAAGTCGAGTATCTCATGATATTATAGATGATTTTTTGAACTTTTTTATTTTTCATATTTCAGATTTTAAGTTCTTGTCCTCAAACGTATTATGACGTGCTTATTCCGAATCTTGGAACGAAAATGTCGAAAACTCATCGGAAATATTTTTGGCGCCAAAAAAACCATTTGAAAACTGATTCAGAGCTGACCAACTTGAGAACGGTTAGAGGTAGACGAATTCTGCGAACGCCAATCGATTTAAAATGGCCGAATTAGTAAATGCTGAGAATTTGAATGAGAAAAATTGACGGACAAAAAAGTCGAGTATATCATATTATAGATAATTTTTTGAACTGTTTTATTTTTCATTTTTCAGATTTTAAGTTTTTGTCCTCAAACGAATTATGACGTGCTTATTTCGAATCTTGGAACGAAAATGTCGAAAACTCATCGGAAATATTTTTGGCGCCAAAAAAACCATTTGAAAACTGATTCAGAGCTGACCAACTTGAGAACGGTTAGAGATAGACGAATTCTGCGAACGCCAATCGATTTAAAATGGCCAAATTAGTATACACTGAGAATATGAACTAAAAAAATTGACGGACAAAAAAGTCGAGTATCTCATGATATAGATGATTTTTTGAACTTTTTTATTTTTCATATTTCAGATTTTAAGTTCTTGTCCCCAAACGTATTATGACGTGCTAATTTCGAATCTTTGAACGAAAATGTTGAAAATTCATGAGAAATATTTTTGGCGCCAAAAAAATCATATGAAAACTGATTCAGAGCTGACTAACTCGAGAACGGTTAGAGGTAGACGAATTCTGCGAACGCCAATCGATTTAAAATGGCCGAATTAGTAAATACTTAGAATTTGAATGAGAAAAATTGACGGACAAAAAAGTCGAGTATATCATATTATAGATAATTTTTTGAACTTTTTTATTTTTCATTTTTCAGATTTTAAGTTTTTGTCCTCAAACGAATTATGACGTGCTTATTCCGAATCTTGGGACGAAAATGTCGAAAACTCATCGGAAATATTTTTGGCGCCAAAAAAACCATTTGAAAACTGATTCAGAGCTGACCAACTTGAGAACGGTTAGAGATAGACGAATTCTGCGAACGCCAATCGATTTAAAATGGCCAAATTAGTATACACTGAGAATATGAACTAAAAAAATTGACGGACAAAAAAGTCGAGTATCTCATGATATTATAGATGATTTTTTGAACTTTTTAATTTTTCATTTTTCAGATTTTAAGTTTTTGTCCTCAAACGTATTATGACGTGCTTATTTCGAATCTTCAAACGAAAATGTCGAAAACTCATCAGAAATATTTTTGGCGCCAAAAAAACCATTTGAAAACTGATTCAGAGCTGACCAACTTGAGAACGGTTAGAGATAGACGAATTCTGCGAACGCCAATCGATTTAAAATGGCCAAATTCGTATACACTGAGAATTTGAATGGGAAAAATTGACGGACAAAAAAGTCGAGTATACCATGATATTATAGATGATTTTTTGAACTTTTTTATTTTTCATTTTTCAGATTTTAAGTTTTTGTCCTCAAACGTATTATGACGTGCTTATTCCGAATCTTCAAACGAAAATGTCGAAAACTCATCGGAAATATTTTTGGCGCCAAAAAAACCATTTGAAAACTGATTCAGAGCTGACCAACTTGAGAACGGTTAGAGATAGACGAATTCTGCGAACGCCAATCGATTTAAAATGGCCAAATTAGTATACACTGAGAATATGAACAAAAAAAATTGACGGACAAAAAAGTCGAGTATCTCATGATATTATAGATGATTTTTTGAACTTTTTTATTTTTCATATTTCAGATTTTAAGTTCTTGTCCCCAAACGTATTATGGGGTGCTAATTTCGAATCTTTGAACGAAAATGTTGAAAACTCATGAGAAATATTTTTGGCGCCAAAAAAATCATATGAAAACTGATTCAGAGCTGACCAACTTGAGAACGGTTAGAGGTAGACGAATTCTGCGAACGCCAATCGATTTAAAATGGCCGAATTAGTAAATACTGAGAATTTGAATGAGAAAAATTGACGGACAAAAAAGTCAAGTATATCATATTATAGATAATTTTTTAAGTTTTTTTATTTTTAATTTTTCAGATTTTAAGTTTTTGTCCTCAAACGTATTATGACGTGCTTATTCCGAATCTTCAAACGAAAATGTCGAAAACTCATCGGAAATATTTTTGGCGCCAAAAAAACCATTTGAAAACTGATTCAGAGCTGACCAACTTGAGAACGGTTAGAGATAGACGAATTCTGCGAACGCCAATCGATTTAAAATGGCCAAATTAGTATACACTGAGAATATGAACAAAAAAAATTGACGGACAAAAAAGTCGAGTATCTCATGATATTATAGATGATTTTTTGAACTTTTTTATTTTTCATATTTCAGATTTTAAGTTCTTGTCCTCAAACGTATTATGACGTGCTTATTCCGAATCTTGGAACGAAAATGTCGAAAACTCATCGGAAATATTTTTGGCGCCAAAAAAACCATTTGAAAACTGATTCAGAGCTGACCAACTTGAGAACGGTTAGAGGTAGACGAATTCTGCGAACGCCAATCGATTTAAAATGGCCGAATTAGTAAATACTGAGAATTTGAATGAGAAAAATTGACGGACAAAAAAGTCGAGTATATCATATTATAGATAATTTTTTGAACTGTTTTATTTTTCATTTTTCAGATTTTAAGTTTTTGTCCTCAAACGAATTATGACGTGCTTATTTCGAATCTTGGAACGAAAATGTCGAAAACTCATCGGAAATATTTTTGGCGCCAAAAAAACCATTTGAAAACTGATTCAGAGCTGACCAACTTGAGAACGGTTAGAGATAGACGAATTCTGCGAACGCCAATCGATTTAAAATGGCCAAATTAGTATACACTGAGAATATGAACTAAAAAAATTGACGGACAAAAAAGTCGAGTATCTCATGATATAGATGATTTTTTGAACTTTTTTATTTTTCATATTTCAGATTTTAAGTTCTTGTCCCCAAACGTATTATGACGTGCTAATTTCGAATCTTTGAACGAAAATGTTGAAAATTCATGAGAAATATTTTTGGCGCCAAAAAAATCATATGAAAACTGATTCAGAGCTGACTAACTCGAGAACGGTTAGAGGTAGACGAATTCTGCGAACGCCAATCGATTTAAAATGGCCGAATTAGTAAATACTTAGAATTTGAATGAGAAAAATTGACGGACAAAAAAGTCGAGTATATCATATTATAGATAATTTTTTGAACTTTTTTATTTTTCATTTTTCAGATTTTAAGTTTTTGTCCTCAAACGAATTATGACGTGCTTATTCCGAATCTTGGGACGAAAATGTCGAAAACTCATCGGAAATATTTTTGGCGCCAAAAAAACCATTTGAAAACTGATTCAGAGCTGACCAACTTGAGAACGGTTAGAGATAGACGAATTCTGCGAACGCCAATCGATTTAAAATGGCCAAATTAGTATACACTGAGAATATGAACTAAAAAAATTGACGGACAAAAAAGTCGAGTATCTCATGATATTATAGATGATTTTTTGAACTTTTTAATTTTTCATTTTTCAGATTTTAAGTTTTTGTCCTCAAACGTATTATGACGTGCTTATTTCGAATCTTCAAACGAAAATGTCGAAAACTCATCAGAAATATTTTTGGCGCCAAAAAAACCATTTGAAAACTGATTCAGAGCTGACCAACTTGAGAACGGTTAGAGATAGACGAATTCTGCGAACGCCAATCGATTTAAAATGGCCAAATTCGTATACACTGAGAATTTGAATGAGAAAAATTGACGGACAAAAAAGTCGAGTATACCATGATATTATAGATGATTTTTTGAACTTTTTTATTTTTCATTTTTCAGATTTTAAGTTTTTGTCCTCAAACGTATTATGACGTGCTTATTCCGAATCTTCAAACGAAAATGTCGAAAACTCATCGGAAATATTTTTGGCGCCAAAAAAACCATTTGAAAACTGATTCAGAGCTGACCAACTTGAGAACGGTTAGAGATAGACGAATTCTGCGAACGCCAATCGATTTAAAATGGCCAAATTAGTATACACTGAGAATATGAACAAAAAAAATTGACGGACAAAAAAGTCGAGTATCTCATGATATTATAGATGATTTTTTGAACTTTTTTATTTTTCATATTTCAGATTTTAAGTTCTTGTCCCCAAACGTATTATGGGGTGCTAATTTCGAATCTTTGAACGAAAATGTTGAAAACTCATGAGAAATATTTTTGGCGCCAAAAAAATCATATGAAAACTGATTCAGAGCTGACCAACTTGAGAACGGTTAGAGGTAGACGAATTCTGCGAACGCCAATCGATTTAAAATGGCCGAATTAGTAAATACTGAGAATTTGAATGAGAAAAATTGACGGACAAAAAAGTCGAGTATATCATATTATAGATAATTTTTTAAGTTTTTTTATTTTTAATTTTTCAGATTTTAAGTTTTTGTCCTCAAACGTATTATGACGTGCTTATTCCGAATCTTCAAACGAAAATGTCGAAAACTCATCGGAAATATTTTTGGCGCCAAAAAAACCATTTGAAAACTGATTCAGAGCTGACCAACTTGAGAACGGTTAGAGATAGACGAATTCTGCGAACGCCAATCGATTTAAAATGGCCAAATTAGTATACACTGAGAATATGAACAAAAAAAATTGACGGACAAAAAAGTCGAGTATCTCATGATATTATAGATGATTTTTTGAACTTTTTTATTTTTCATATTTCAGATTTTAAGTTCTTGTCCTCAAACGTATTATGACGTGCTTATTCCGAATCTTGGAACGAAAATGTCGAAAACTCATCGGAAATATTTTTGGCGCCAAAAAAACCATTTGAAAACTGATTCAGAGCTGACCAACTTGAGAACGGTTAGAGGTAGACGAATTCTGCGAACGCCAATCGATTTAAAATGGCCGAATTAGTAAATACTGAGAATTTGAATGAGAAAAATTGACGGACAAAAAAGTCGAGTATATCATATTATAGATAATTTTTTGAACTTTTTTATTTTTCATTTTTCAGATTTTAAGTTTTTGTCCTCAAACGTATTATGACGTGCTTATTTCGAATCTTCAAACGAAAATGTCGAAAACTCATCAGAAATATTTTTGGCGCCAAAAATACCAATTAAAAACTGATTCAGAGCTGGCCAACTCGAGAACGGTTAGGGATAGACGAATTCTGCGTACGCCAATCGATTTTAAATGGCCGAATTAGTATATACTGAGAATTCGAACAAAAAAAATTTACGGACAAAAAAGTCGAGTATATCATGATATTATAGATGATTTTTTGAACTTTTTAATTTTTCATTTTTCAGATTTTAAGTTTTTGTCCTCAAACGTATTATGACGTGCTTATTTCGAATCTTCAAACGAAAATGTCGAAAACTCATCAGAAATATTTTTGGCGCCAAAAAAACCATTTGAAAACTGATTCAGAGCTGACCAACTTGAGAACGGTTAGAGATAGACGAATTCTGCGAACGCCAATCGATTTAAAATGGCCCAATTAGTATACACTGAGAATTTGAATGAGAAAAATTGACGGACAAAAAAGTCGAGTATATCATGATATTATAGATGATTTTTTGAACTTTTTTATTTTTCATATTTCAGATTTTAAGTTCTTGTCCCCAAACTTATTATGACGTGCTAATTTCGAATCTTTGAACGAAAATGTTGAAAACTCAAATATTTTTGGCGCCAAAAAAACCATTTGAAAACTGATTCAGAGCTGACCAACTTGAGAACGGTTAGAGGTAGACGAATTCTGCGAACGCCAATCGATTTAAAATGGCCGAATTAGTAAATACTGAGAATTGGAATGAGAAAAATTGACGGACAAAAAAGTCGAGTATATCATATTATAGATAATTTTTTGAACTTTTTTATTTTTCATTTTTCAGATTTTAAGTTTTTGTCCTCAAACGTATTATGACGTGCTTATTCCGAATCTTGGAACGAAAATGTCGAAAACTCATCGGAAATATTTTTGGCGCCAAAAAAAACATTTGAAAACTGATTCAGAGCTGACCAACTTGAGAACGGTTAGAGATAGACGAATTCTGCGAACGCCAATCGATTTAAAATGGCCAAATTAGTATACACTGAGAATATGAACAAAAAAAATTGACGGACAAAAAAGTCGAGTATCTCATGATTTTATAGATGATTTTTTGAACTTTTTTATTTTTCATATTTCAGATTTTAAGTTCTTGTCCCCAAACGTATTATGGGGTGCTAATTTCGAATCTTTGAACGAAAATGTCGAAAACTCATCGGAAATATTTTTGGCGCCAAAAAAACCATTTGAAAACTGATTCAGAGCTGACCAACTTGAGAACGGTTAGAGATAGACGAATTCTGCGAACGCCAATCGATTTAAAATGGCCAAATTAGTATACACTGAGAATATGAACAAAAAAAATTGACGGACAAAAAAGTCGAGTATCTCATGATATTATAGATGATTTTTTGAACTTTTTTATTTTTCATATTTCAGATTTTAAGTTCTTGTCCCCAAACGTATTATGGGGTGCTAATTTCGAATCTTTGAACGAAAATGTTGAAAACTCATGAGAAATATTTTTGGCGCCAAAAAAATCATATGAAAACTGATTCAGAGCTGACCAACTTGAGAACGGTTAGAGGTAGACGAATTCTGCGAACGCCAATCGATTTAAAATGGCCGAATTAGTAAATACTAAGAATTTGAATGAGAAAAATTGACGGACAAAAAAGTCGAGTATATCATATTATAGATAATTTTTTGAACTTTTTTATTTTTAATTTTTCAGATTTTAAGTTTTTGTCCTCAAACGTATTATGACGTGCTTATTCCGAATCTTCAAACGAAAATGTCGAAAACTCATCGGAAATATTTTTGGCGCCAAAAAAACCATTTGAAAACTGATTCAGAGCTGACCAACTTGAGAACGGTTAGAGATAGACGAATTCTGCGAACGCCAATCGATTTAAAATGGCCAAATTAGTATACACTGAGAATATGAACTAAAAAAATTGACGGACAAAAAAGTCGAGTATCTCATGATATTATAGATGATTTTTTGAACTTTTTAATTTTTCATTTTTCAGATTTTAAGTTTTTGTCCTCAAACGTATTATGACGTGCTTATTTCGAATCTTCAGACGAAAATGTCGAAAACTCATCAGAAAAATTTTTGGCGCCAAAAAAACCATTTGAAAACTGATTCAGAGCTGACCAACTTGAGAACGGTTAGAGATAGACGAATTCTGCGAACGCCAATCGATTTAAAATGGCCAAATTCGTATACACTGAGAATTTGAATGAGAAAAATTGACGGACAAAAAAGTCGAGTATCTCATGATATTATAGATGATTTTTTGAACTTTTTTATTTTTCATATTTCATATTTTAAGTTCTTGTCCTCAAACGTATTATGACGTGCTTATTCCGAATCTTGGAACGAAAATGTCGAAAACTCATCGGAAATATTTTTGGCGCCAAAAAAACCATTTGAAAACTGATTCAGAGCTGACTTGAGAACGGTTAGAGATAGACGAATTCTGCGAACGCCAATCGATTTAAAATGGCCAAATTAGTATACACTGAGAATATGAACTAAAAAAATTGACGGACAAAAAAGTCGAGTATCTCATGATATTATAGATGATTTTTTGAACTTTTTTATTTTTCATATTTCAGATTTTAAGTTCTTGTCCTCAAACGTATTATGACGTGCTTATTCCGAATCTTGGAACGAAAATGTCGAAAACTCATCGGAAATATTTTTGGCGCCAAAAAAACCATTTGAAAACTGATTCAGAGCTGACCAACTTGAGAACGGTTAGAGGTAGACGAATTCTGCGAACGCCAATCGATTTAAAATGGCCGAATTAGTAAATGCTGAGAATTTGAATGAGAAAAATTGACGGACAAAAAAGTCGAGTATATCATATTATAGATAATTTTTTGAACTGTTTTATTTTTCATTTTTCAGATTTTAAGTTTTTGTCCTCAAACGAATTATGACGTGCTTATTTCGAATCTTGGAACGAAAATGTCGAAAACTCATCGGAAATATTTTTGGCGCCAAAAAAACCATTTGAAAACTGATTCAGAGCTGACCAACTTGAGAACGGTTAGAGATAGACGAATTCTGCGAACGCCAATCGATTTAAAATGGCCAAATTAGTATACACTGAGAATATGAACTAAAAAAATTGACGGACAAAAAAGTCGAGTATCTCATGATATAGATGATTTTTTGAACTTTTTTATTTTTCATATTTCAGATTTTAAGTTCTTGTCCCCAAACGTATTATGACGTGCTAATTTCGAATCTTTGAACGAAAATGTTGAAAATTCATGAGAAATATTTTTGGCGCCAAAAAAATCATATGAAAACTGATTCAGAGCTGACTAACTCGAGAACGGTTAGAGGTAGACGAATTCTGCGAACGCCAATCGATTTAAAATGGCCGAATTAGTAAATACTTAGAATTTGAATGAGAAAAATTGACGGACAAAAAAGTCGAGTATATCATATTATAGATAATTTTTTGAACTTTTTTATTTTTCATTTTTCAGATTTTAAGTTTTTGTCCTCAAACGAATTATGACGTGCTTATTCCGAATCTTGGGACGAAAATGTCGAAAACTCATCGGAAATATTTTTGGCGCCAAAAAAACCATTTGAAAACTGATTCAGAGCTGACCAACTTGAGAACGGTTAGAGATAGACGAATTCTGCGAACGCCAATCGATTTAAAATGGCCAAATTAGTATACACTGAGAATATGAACTAAAAAAATTGACGGACAAAAAAGTCGAGTATCTCATGATATTATAGATGATTTTTTGAACTTTTTAATTTTTCATTTTTCAGATTTTAAGTTTTTGTCCTCAAACGTATTATGACGTGCTTATTTCGAATCTTCAAACGAAAATGTCGAAAACTCATCAGAAATATTTTTGGCGCCAAAAAAACCATTTGAAAACTGATTCAGAGCTGACCAACTTGAGAACGGTTAGAGATAGACGAATTCTGCGAACGCCAATCGATTTAAAATGGCCAAATTCGTATACACTGAGAATTTGAATGGGAAAAATTGACGGACAAAAAAGTCGAGTATACCATGATATTATAGATGATTTTTTGAACTTTTTTATTTTTCATTTTTCAGATTTTAAGTTTTTGTCCTCAAACGTATTATGACGTGCTTATTCCGAATCTTCAAACGAAAATGTCGAAAACTCATCGGAAATATTTTTGGCGCCAAAAAAACCATTTGAAAACTGATTCAGAGCTGACCAACTTGAGAACGGTTAGAGATAGACGAATTCTGCGAACGCCAATCGATTTAAAATGGCCAAATTAGTATACACTGAGAATATGAACAAAAAAAATTGACGGACAAAAAAGTCGAGTATCTCATGATATTATAGATGATTTTTTGAACTTTTTTATTTTTCATATTTCAGATTTTAAGTTCTTGTCCCCAAACGTATTATGGGGTGCTAATTTCGAATCTTTGAACGAAAATGTTGAAAACTCATGAGAAATATTTTTGGCGCCAAAAAAATCATATGAAAACTGATTCAGAGCTGACCAACTTGAGAACGGTTAGAGGTAGACGAATTCTGCGAACGCCAATCGATTTAAAATGGCCGAATTAGTAAATACTGAGAATTTGAATGAGAAAAATTGACGGACAAAAAAGTCAAGTATATCATATTATAGATAATTTTTTAAGTTTTTTTATTTTTAATTTTTCAGATTTTAAGTTTTTGTCCTCAAACGTATTATGACGTGCTTATTCCGAATCTTCAAACGAAAATGTCGAAAACTCATCGGAAATATTTTTGGCGCCAAAAAAACCATTTGAAAACTGATTCAGAGCTGACCAACTTGAGAACGGTTAGAGATAGACGAATTCTGCGAACGCCAATCGATTTAAAATGGCCAAATTAGTATACACTGAGAATATGAACAAAAAAAATTGACGGACAAAAAAGTCGAGTATCTCATGATATTATAGATGATTTTTTGAACTTTTTTATTTTTCATATTTCAGATTTTAAGTTCTTGTCCTCAAACGTATTATGACGTGCTTATTCCGAATCTTGGAACGAAAATGTCGAAAACTCATCGGAAATATTTTTGGCGCCAAAAAAACCATTTGAAAACTGATTCAGAGCTGACCAACTTGAGAACGGTTAGAGGTAGACGAATTCTGCGAACGCCAATCGATTTAAAATGGCCGAATTAGTAAATACTGAGAATTTGAATGAGAAAAATTGACGGACAAAAAAGTCGAGTATATCATATTATAGATAATTTTTTGAACTGTTTTATTTTTCATTTTTCAGATTTTAAGTTTTTGTCCTCAAACGAATTATGACGTGCTTATTTCGAATCTTGGAACGAAAATGTCGAAAACTCATCGGAAATATTTTTGGCGCCAAAAAAACCATTTGAAAACTGATTCAGAGCTGACCAACTTGAGAACGGTTAGAGATAGACGAATTCTGCGAACGCCAATCGATTTAAAATGGCCAAATTAGTATACACTGAGAATATGAACTAAAAAAATTGACGGACAAAAAAGTCGAGTATCTCATGATATAGATGATTTTTTGAACTTTTTTATTTTTCATATTTCAGATTTTAAGTTCTTGTCCCCAAACGTATTATGACGTGCTAATTTCGAATCTTTGAACGAAAATGTTGAAAATTCATGAGAAATATTTTTGGCGCCAAAAAAATCATATGAAAACTGATTCAGAGCTGACTAACTCGAGAACGGTTAGAGGTAGACGAATTCTGCGAACGCCAATCGATTTAAAATGGCCGAATTAGTAAATACTTAGAATTTGAATGAGAAAAATTGACGGACAAAAAAGTCGAGTATATCATATTATAGATAATTTTTTGAACTTTTTTATTTTTCATTTTTCAGATTTTAAGTTTTTGTCCTCAAACGAATTATGACGTGCTTATTCCGAATCTTGGGACGAAAATGTCGAAAACTCATCGGAAATATTTTTGGCGCCAAAAAAACCATTTGAAAACTGATTCAGAGCTGACCAACTTGAGAACGGTTAGAGATAGACGAATTCTGCGAACGCCAATCGATTTAAAATGGCCAAATTAGTATACACTGAGAATATGAACTAAAAAAATTGACGGACAAAAAAGTCGAGTATCTCATGATATTATAGATGATTTTTTGAACTTTTTAATTTTTCATTTTTCAGATTTTAAGTTTTTGTCCTCAAACGTATTATGACGTGCTTATTTCGAATCTTCAAACGAAAATGTCGAAAACTCATCAGAAATATTTTTGGCGCCAAAAAAACCATTTGAAAACTGATTCAGAGCTGACCAACTTGAGAACGGTTAGAGATAGACGAATTCTGCGAACGCCAATCGATTTAAAATGGCCAAATTCGTATACACTGAGAATTTGAATGAGAAAAATTGACGGACAAAAAAGTCGAGTATACCATGATATTATAGATGATTTTTTGAACTTTTTTATTTTTCATTTTTCAGATTTTAAGTTTTTGTCCTCAAACGTATTATGACGTGCTTATTCCGAATCTTCAAACGAAAATGTCGAAAACTCATCGGAAATATTTTTGGCGCCAAAAAAACCATTTGAAAACTGATTCAGAGCTGACCAACTTGAGAACGGTTAGAGATAGACGAATTCTGCGAACGCCAATCGATTTAAAATGGCCAAATTAGTATACACTGAGAATATGAACAAAAAAAATTGACGGACAAAAAAGTCGAGTATCTCATGATATTATAGATGATTTTTTGAACTTTTTTATTTTTCATATTTCAGATTTTAAGTTCTTGTCCCCAAACGTATTATGGGGTGCTAATTTCGAATCTTTGAACGAAAATGTTGAAAACTCATGAGAAATATTTTTGGCGCCAAAAAAATCATATGAAAACTGATTCAGAGCTGACCAACTTGAGAACGGTTAGAGGTAGACGAATTCTGCGAACGCCAATCGATTTAAAATGGCCGAATTAGTAAATACTGAGAATTTGAATGAGAAAAATTGACGGACAAAAAAGTCGAGTATATCATATTATAGATAATTTTTTAAGTTTTTTTATTTTTAATTTTTCAGATTTTAAGTTTTTGTCCTCAAACGTATTATGACGTGCTTATTCCGAATCTTCAAACGAAAATGTCGAAAACTCATCGGAAATATTTTTGGCGCCAAAAAAACCATTTGAAAACTGATTCAGAGCTGACCAACTTGAGAACGGTTAGAGATAGACGAATTCTGCGAACGCCAATCGATTTAAAATGGCCAAATTAGTATACACTGAGAATATGAACAAAAAAAATTGACGGACAAAAAAGTCGAGTATCTCATGATATTATAGATGATTTTTTGAACTTTTTTATTTTTCATATTTCAGATTTTAAGTTCTTGTCCTCAAACGTATTATGACGTGCTTATTCCGAATCTTGGAACGAAAATGTCGAAAACTCATCGGAAATATTTTTGGCGCCAAAAAAACCATTTGAAAACTGATTCAGAGCTGACCAACTTGAGAACGGTTAGAGGTAGACGAATTCTGCGAACGCCAATCGATTTAAAATGGCCGAATTAGTAAATACTGAGAATTTGAATGAGAAAAATTGACGGACAAAAAAGTCGAGTATATCATATTATAGATAATTTTTTGAACTTTTTTATTTTTCATTTTTCAGATTTTAAGTTTTTGTCCTCAAACGTATTATGACGTGCTTATTTCGAATCTTCAAACGAAAATGTCGAAAACTCATCAGAAATATTTTTGGCGCCAAAAATACCAATTAAAAACTGATTCAGAGCTGGCCAACTCGAGAACGGTTAGGGATAGACGAATTCTGCGTACGCCAATCGATTTTAAATGGCCGAATTAGTATATACTGAGAATTCGAACAAAAAAAATTTACGGACAAAAAAGTCGAGTATATCATGATATTATAGATGATTTTTTGAACTTTTTAATTTTTCATTTTTCAGATTTTAAGTTTTTGTCCTCAAACGTATTATGACGTGCTTATTTCGAATCTTCAAACGAAAATGTCGAAAACTCATCAGAAATATTTTTGGCGCCAAAAAAACCATTTGAAAACTGATTCAGAGCTGACCAACTTGAGAACGGTTAGAGATAGACGAATTCTGCGAACGCCAATCGATTTAAAATGGCCCAATTAGTATACACTGAGAATTTGAATGAGAAAAATTGACGGACAAAAAAGTCGAGTATATCATGATATTATAGATGATTTTTTGAACTTTTTTATTTTTCATATTTCAGATTTTAAGTTCTTGTCCCCAAACTTATTATGACGTGCTAATTTCGAATCTTTGAACGAAAATGTTGAAAACTCAAATATTTTTGGCGCCAAAAAAACCATTTGAAAACTGATTCAGAGCTGACCAACTTGAGAACGGTTAGAGGTAGACGAATTCTGCGAACGCCAATCGATTTAAAATGGCCGAATTAGTAAATACTGAGAATTGGAATGAGAAAAATTGACGGACAAAAAAGTCGAGTATATCATATTATAGATAATTTTTTGAACTTTTTTATTTTTCATTTTTCAGATTTTAAGTTTTTGTCCTCAAACGTATTATGACGTGCTTATTCCGAATCTTGGAACGAAAATGTCGAAAACTCATCGGAAATATTTTTGGCGCCAAAAAAAACATTTGAAAACTGATTCAGAGCTGACCAACTTGAGAACGGTTAGAGATAGACGAATTCTGCGAACGCCAATCGATTTAAAATGGCCAAATTAGTATACACTGAGAATATGAACAAAAAAAATTGACGGACAAAAAAGTCGAGTATCTCATGATTTTATAGATGATTTTTTGAACTTTTTTATTTTTCATATTTCAGATTTTAAGTTCTTGTCCCCAAACGTATTATGGGGTGCTAATTTCGAATCTTTGAACGAAAATGTCGAAAACTCATCGGAAATATTTTTGGCGCCAAAAAAACCATTTGAAAACTGATTCAGAGCTGACCAACTTGAGAACGGTTAGAGATAGACGAATTCTGCGAACGCCAATCGATTTAAAATGGCCAAATTAGTATACACTGAGAATATGAACAAAAAAAATTGACGGACAAAAAAGTCGAGTATCTCATGATATTATAGATGATTTTTTGAACTTTTTTATTTTTCATATTTCAGATTTTAAGTTCTTGTCCCCAAACGTATTATGGGGTGCTAATTTCGAATCTTTGAACGAAAATGTTGAAAACTCATGAGAAATATTTTTGGCGCCAAAAAAATCATATGAAAACTGATTCAGAGCTGACCAACTTGAGAACGGTTAGAGGTAGACGAATTCTGCGAACGCCAATCGATTTAAAATGGCCGAATTAGTAAATACTAAGAATTTGAATGAGAAAAATTGACGGACAAAAAAGTCGAGTATATCATATTATAGATAATTTTTTGAACTTTTTTATTTTTAATTTTTCAGATTTTAAGTTTTTGTCCTCAAACGTATTATGACGTGCTTATTCCGAATCTTCAAACGAAAATGTCGAAAACTCATCGGAAATATTTTTGGCGCCAAAAAAACCATTTGAAAACTGATTCAGAGCTGACCAACTTGAGAACGGTTAGAGATAGACGAATTCTGCGAACGCCAATCGATTTAAAATGGCCAAATTAGTATACACTGAGAATATGAACTAAAAAAATTGACGGACAAAAAAGTCGAGTATCTCATGATATTATAGATGATTTTTTGAACTTTTTAATTTTTCATTTTTCAGATTTTAAGTTTTTGTCCTCAAACGTATTATGACGTGCTTATTTCGAATCTTCAGACGAAAATGTCGAAAACTCATCAGAAAAATTTTTGGCGCCAAAAAAACCATTTGAAAACTGATTCAGAGCTGACCAACTTGAGAACGGTTAGAGATAGACGAATTCTGCGAACGCCAATCGATTTAAAATGGCCAAATTCGTATACACTGAGAATTTGAATGAGAAAAATTGACGGACAAAAAAGTGGAGTATACCATGATATTATAGATGATTTTTTGAACTTTTTTATTTTTCATTTTTCAGATTTTAAGTTTTTGTCCTCAAACGTATTATGACGTGCTTATTCCGAATCTTCAAACGAAAATGTCGAAAACTCATCGGAAATATTTTTGGCGCCAAAAAAACCATTTGAAAACTGATTCAGAGCTGACCAACTTGAGAACGGTTAGAGATAGACGAATTCTGCGAACGCCAATCGATTTAAAATGGCCAAATTAGTATACACTGAGAATATGAACAAAAAAAATTGACGGACAAAAAAGTCGAGTATCTCATGATATTATAGATGATTTTTTGAACTTTTTTATTTTTCATATTTCAGATTTTAAGTTCTTGTCCCCAAACGTATTATGGGGTGCTAATTTCGAATCTTTGAACGAAAATGTTGAAAACTCATGAGAAATATTTTTGGCGCCAAAAAAATCATATGAAAACTGATTCAGAGCTGACTAACTCGAGAACGGTTAGAGGTAGACGAATTCTGCGAACGCCAATCGATTTAAAATGGCCGAATTAGTAAATACTGAGAATTTGAATGAGAAAAATTGACGGACAAAAAAGTCGAGTATATCATATTATAGATAATTTTTTGAACTTTTTTATTTTTCATTTTTCAGATTTTAAGTTTTTGTCCTCAAACGAATTATAACGTGCTTATTCCGAATCTTGGAACGAAAATGTCGAAAACTCATCGGAAATATTTTTGGCGCCAAAAAAACCATTTGAAAACTGATTCAGAGCTGACCAACTTGAGAACGGTTAGAGATAGACGAATTCTGCGAACGCCAATCGATTTAAAATGGCCAAATTAGTATACACTGAGAATATGAACTAAAAAAATTGACGGACAAAAAAGTCGAGTATCTCATGATATTATAGATGATTTTTTGAACTTTTTTATTTTTCATTTTTCAGATTTTAAGTTTTTGTCCTCAAACGTATTATGACGTGCTTATTCCGAATCTTGGAACGAAAATGTCGAAAACTCATCGGAAATATTTTTGGCGCCAAAAAAAAAAAACCATTTGAAAACTGATTCAGAGCTGACCAACTTGAGAACGGTTAGAGGTAGACGAATTCTGCGAACGCCAATCGATTTAAAATGGCCAAATTAGTATACACTGAGAATATGAACTAAAAAAATTGACGGACAAAAAAGTCGAGTATCTCATGATATTATAGATGATTTTTTGAACTTTTTCATTTTTCATATTTCAGATTTTAAGTTCTTGTCCTCAAACGTATTATGACGTGCTTATTCCGAATCTTGGAACGAAAATGTCGAAAACTCATCGGAAATATTTTTGGCGCCAAAAAAAAAACCATTTGAAAACTGATTCAGAGCTGACTAACTCGAGAACGGTTAGAGGTAGACGAATTCTGCGAACGCCAATCGATATAAAATGGCCGAATTAGTAAGTACTTAGAATTTGAATGAGAAAAATGGACGGACAAAAAAGTCGAGTATATCATATTATAGATAATTTTTTGAACTTTTTTATTTTTCATTTTTCAGATTTTAAGTTTTTGTCCTCAAACGTATTATGACGTGCTTATTCCGAATCTTGGAACGAAAATGTCGAAAACTCATCGGAAATATTTTTGGCGCCAAAAAAACCATTTGAAAACTGATTCAGAGCTGACCAACTTGAGAACGGTTAGAGGTAGACGAATTCTGCGAACGCCAATCGATTTAAAATGGCCGAATTAGTAAATACTGAGAATTTGAATGAGAAAAATTGACGGACAAAAAAGTCGAGTATATCATATTATAGATAATTTTTTGAACTTTTTTATTTTTCATTTTTCAGATTTTAAGTTTTTGTCCTCAAACGAATTATGACGTGCTTATTCCGAATCTTGGAACGAAAATGTCGAAAACTCATCGGAAATATTTTTGGCGCCAAAAAAACCATTTGTAAACTGATTCAGAGCTGACCAACTTGAGAACGGTTAGAGATAGACGAATTCTGCGAACGCCAATCGATTTAAAATGGCCAAATTAGTATACACTGAGAATATGAACTAAAAAAATTGACGGACAAAAAAGTCGAGTATCTCATGATATTATAGATGATTTTTTGAACTTTTTTATTTTTCATATTTCAGATTTTAAGTTCTTGTCCTCAAACGTATTATGACGTGCTTATTCCGAATCTTGGAACGAAAATGTCGAAAACTCATCGGAAATATTTTTGGCGCCAAAAAAACCATTTGAAAACTGATTCAGAGCTGACCAACTTGAGAACGGTTAGAGGTAGACGAATTCTGCGAACGCCAATCGATTTAAAATGGCCGAATTAGTAAATACTGAGAATTTGAATGAGAAAAATTTACGGACAAAAAAGTCGAGTATATCATATTATAGATAATTTTTTGAACTTTTTTATTTTTCATTTTTCAGATTTTAAGTTTTTGTCCTCAAACGTATTATGACGTGCTTATTTCGAATCTTCAAACGAAAATGTCGAAAACTCATCAGAAATATTTTTGGCGCCAAAAATACCAATTAAAAACTGATTCAGAGCTGGCCAACTCGAGAACGGTTAGGGATAGACGAATTCTGCGTACGCCAATCGATTTTAAATGGCCGAATTAGTATATACTGAGAATTTGAACAAAAAAAATTTACGGACAAAAAAGTCGAGTATATCATGATATTATAGATGATTTTTTGAACTTTTTAATTTTTCATTTTTCAGATTTTAAGTTTTTGTCCTCAAACGTATTATGACGTGCTTATTTCGAATCTTCAAACGAAAATGTCGAAAACTCATCAGAAATATTTTTGGCGCCAAAAAAACCATTTGAAAACTGATTCAGAGCTGACCAACTTGAGAACGGTTAGAGATAGACGAATTCTGCGAACGCCAATCGATTTAAAATGGCCAAATTCGTATACACTGAGAATTTGAATGAGAAAAATTGACGGACAAAAAAGTCGAGTATATCATGATATTATAGATGATTTTTTGAACTTTTTTATTTTTCATATTTTAGATTTTAAGTTCTTGTCCCCAAACGTATTATGACGTGCTAATTTCGAATCTTTGAACGAAAATGTTGAAAACTCAAATATTTTTGGCGCCAAAAAAATCATATGAAAACTAATTCAGAGCTGACTAACTCGAGAACGGTTAGAGGTAGACGAATTCTGCGAACGCCAATCGATTTAAAATGGCCGAATTAGTAAATACTGAGAATTTGATTGAGAAAAATTGACGGACAAAAAAGTCGAGTATATCATATTATAGATAATTTTTTGAACTTTTTTATTTTTCATTTTTCAGATTTTAAGTTTTTGTCCTCAAACGTATTATGACGTGCTTATTCCGAATCTTGGAACGAAAATGTCGAAAACTCATCGGAAATATTTTTGGCGCCAAAAAAACCATTTGAAAACTGATTCAGAGCTCACCAACTTGAGAACGGTTAGAGATAGACGAATTCTGCGATCGCCAATCGATTTAAAATGGCCAAATTAGTATACACTGAGAATATGAACTAAAAAAATTGACGGACAAAAAAGTCGAGTATCTCATGATATTATAGATGATTTTTTGAACTTTTTTATTTTTCATATTTCAGATTTTAAGTTCTTGTCCCCAAACGTATTATGACGTGCTAATTTCGAATCTTTGAACGAAAATGTTGAAAACTCATGAGAAATATTTTTGGCGCCAAAAAAATCATATGAAAACTGATTCAGAGCTGACTAACTCGAGAACGGTTAGAGGTAGACGAATTCTGCGAACGCCAATCGATTTAAAATGGCCGAATTAGTAAATACTTAGAATTTGAATGAGAAAAATTGACGGACAAAAAAGTCGAGTATATCATATTATAGATAATTTTTTGAACTTTTTTATTTTTCATTTTTCAGATTTTAAGTTTTTGTCCTCAAACGTATTATGACGTGCTTATTCCGAATCTTGGAACGAAAATGTCGAAAACTCATCGGAAATATTTTTGGCGCCAAAAAAACCATTTGAAAACTGATTCAGAGCTGACCAACTTGAGAACGGTTAGAGGTAGACGAATTCTGCGAACGCCAATCGATTTAAAATGGCCGAATTAGTAAATGCTGAGAATTTGAATGAGAAAAATTGACGGACAAAAAAGTCGAGTATATCATATTATAGATAATTTTTTGAACTGTTTTATTTTTCATTTTTCAGATTTTAAGTTTTTGTCCTCAAACGAATTATGACGTGCTTATTCCGAATCTTGGAACGAAAATGTCGAAAACTCATCGGAAATATTTTTGGCGCCAAAAAAACCATTTGAAAACTGATTCAGAGCTCACCAACTTGAGAACGGTTAGAGATAGACGAATTCTGCGAACGCCAATCGATTTAAAATGGCCAAATTAGTATACACTGAGAATATGAACTAAAAAAATTGACGGACAAAAAAGTCGAGTATCTCATGATATTATAGATGATTTTTTGAACTTTTTTATTTTTCATATTTCATATTTTAAGTTCTTGTCCTCAAACGTATTATGACGTGCTTATTCCGAATCTTGGAACGAAAATGTCGAAAACTCATCGGAAATATTTTTGGCGCCAAAAAAAACCATTTGAAAACTGATTCAGAGCTGACCAACTTGAGAACGGTTAGAGATAGACGAATTCTGCGAACGCCAATCGATTTAAAATGGCCAAATTAGTATACACTGAGAATATGAACTAAAAAAATTGACGGACAAAAAAGTCGAGTATCTCATGATATTATAGATGATTTTTTGAACTTTTTAATTTTTCATTTTTCAGATTTTAAGTTTTTGTCCTCAAACGAATTATGACGTGCTTATTCCGAATCTTGGAACGAAAATGTCGAAAACTCATCAGAAATATTTTTGGCGCCAAAAAAACCATTTGAAAACTGATTCAGAGCTGACCAACTTGAGAACGGTTAGAGATAGACGAATTCTGCGAACGCCAATCGATTTAAAATGGCCAAATTCGTATACACTGAGAATTTGAATGAGAAAAATTGACGGACAAAAAAGTCGAGTATACCATGATATTATAGATGATTTTTTGAACTTTTTTATTTTTCATTTTTCAGATTTTAAGTTTTTGTCCTCAAACGAATTATGACGTGCTTATTCCGAATCTTGGAACGAAAATGTCGAAAACTCATCGGAAATATTTTTGGCGCCAAAAAACCATTTGAAAACTGATTCAGAGCTCACCAACTTGAGAACGGTTAGAGATAGACAAATTCTGCGAACGCCAATCGATTTAAAATGGCCAAATTAGTATACACTGAGAATATGAACTAAAAAAATTGACGGACAAAAAAGTCGAGTATCTCATGATATTATAGATGATTTTTTGAACTTTTTTATTTTTCATATTTCATATTTTAAGTTCTTGTCCTCAAACGTATTATGACGTGCTTATTCCGAATCTTGGAACGAAAATGTCGAAAACTCATCGGAAATATTTTTGGCGCCAAAAAAACCATTTGAAAACTGATTCAGAGCTGACCAACTTGAGAACGGTTAGAGATAGACGAATTCTGCGAACGCCAATCGATTTAAAATGGCCAAATTAGTATACACTGAGAATATGAACTAAAAAAATTGACGGACAAAAAAGTCGAGTATCTCATGATATTATAGATGATTTTTTGAACTTTTTTATTTTTCATATTTCAGATTTTAAGTTCTTGTCCTCAAACGTATTATGACGTGCTTATTCCGAATCTTGGAACGAAAATGTCGAAAACTCATCGGAAATATTTTTGGCGCCAAAAAAACCATTTGAAAACTGATTCAGAGCTGACCAACTTGAGAACGGTTAGAGGTAGACGAATTCTGCGAACGCCAATCGATTTAAAATGGCCGAATTAGTAAATGCTGAGAATTTGAATGAGAAAAATTGACGGACAAAAAAGTCGAGTATATCATATTATAGATAATTTTTTGAACTGTTTTATTTTTCATTTTTCAGATTTTAAGTTTTTGTCCTCAAACGAATTATGACGTGCTTATTTCGAATCTTGGAACGAAAATGTCGAAAACTCATCGGAAATATTTTTGGCGCCAAAAAAACCATTTGAAAACTGATTCAGAGCTGACCAACTTGAGAACGGTTAGAGATAGACGAATTCTGCGAACGCCAATCGATTTAAAATGGCCAAATTAGTATACACTGAGAATATGAACTAAAAAAATTGACGGACAAAAAAGTCGAGTATCTCATGATATTATAGATGATTTTTTGAACTTTTTTATTTTTCATATTTCAGATTTTAAGTTCTTGTCCCCAAACGTATTATGACGTGCTAATTTCGAATCTTTGAACGAAAATGTTGAAAATTCATGAGAAATATTTTTGGCGCCAAAAAAATCATATGAAAACTGATTCAGAGCTGACTAACTCGAGAACGCTTAGAGGTAGACGAATTCTGCGAACGCCAATCGATTTAAAATGGCCGAATTAGTAAATACTTAGAATTTGAATGAGAAAAATTGACGGACAAAAAAGTCGAGTATATCATATTATAGATAATTTTTTGAACTTTTTTATTTTTCATTTTTCAGATTTTAAGTTTTTGTCCTCAAACGAATTATGACGTGCTTATTCCGAATCTTGGGACGAAAATGTCGAAAACTCATCGGAAATATTTTTGGCGCCAAAAAAACCATTTGAAAACTGATTCAGAGCTGACCAACTTGAGAACGGTTAGAGATAGACGAATTCTGCGAACGCCAATCGATTTAAAATGGCCAAATTAGTATACACTGAGAATATGAACTAAAAAAATTGACGGACAAAAAAGTCGAGTATCTCATGATATTATAGATGATTTTTTGAACTTTTTAATTTTTCATTTTTCAGATTTTAAGTTTTTGTCCTCAAACGTATTATGACGTGCTTATTTCGAATCTTCAAACGAAAATGTCGAAAACTCATCAGAAATATTTTTGGCGCCAAAAAAACCATTTGAAAACTGATTCAGAGCTGACCAACTTGAGAACGGTTAGAGATAGACGAATTCTGCGAACGCCAATCGATTTAAAATGGCCAAATTCGTATACACTGAGAATTTGAATGAGAAAAATTGACGCACAAAAAAGTCGAGTATACCATGATATTATAGATGATTTTTTGAACTTTTTTATTTTTCATTTTTCAGATTTTAAGTTTTTGTCCTCAAACGTATTATGACGTGCTTATTCCGAATCTTCAAACGAAAATGTCGAAAACTCATCGGAAATATTTTTGGCGCCAAAAAAACCATTTGAAAACTGATTCAGAGCTGACCAACTTGAGAACGGTTAGAGATAGACGAATTCTGCGAACGCCAATCGATTTAAAATGGCCAAATTAGTATACACTGAGAATATGAACAAAAAAAATTGACGGACAAAAAAGTCGAGTATCTCATGATATTATAGATGATTTTTTGAACTTTTTTATTTTTCATATTTCAGATTTTAAGTTCTTGTCCCCAAACGTATTATGGGGTGCTAATTTCGAATCTTTGAACGAAAATGTTGAAAACTCATGAGAAATATTTTTGGCGCCAAAAAAATCATATGAAAACTGATTCAGAGCTGACCAACTTGAGAACGGTTAGAGGTAGACGAATTCTGCGAACGCCAATTGATTTAAAATGGCCGAATTAGTAAATACTGAGAATTTGAATGAGAAAAATTGACGGACAAAAAAGTCGAGTATATCATATTATAGATAATTTTTTAAGTTTTTTTATTTTTAATTTTTCAGATTTTAAGTTTTTGTCCTCAAACGTATTATGACGTGCTTATTCCGAATCTTCAAACGAAAATGTCGAAAACTCATCGGAAATATTTTTGGCGCCAAAAAAACCATTTGAAAACTGATTCAGAGCTGACCAACTTGAGAACGGTTAGAGATAGACGAATTCTGCGAACGCCAATCGATTTAAAATGGCCAAATTAGTATACACTGAGAATATGAACAAAAAAAATTGACGGACAAAAAAGTCAAGTATCTCATGATATTATAGATGATTTTTTGAACTTTTTTATTTTTCATATTTCAGATTTTAAGTTCTTGTCCTCAAACGTATTATGACGTGCTTATTCCGAATCTTGGAACGAAAATGTCGAAAACTCATCGGAAATATTTTTGGCGCCAAAAAAACCATTTGAAAACTGATTCAGAGCTGACCAACTTGAGAACGGTTAGAGGTAGACGAATTCTGCGAACGCCAATCGATTTAAAATGGCCGAATTAGTAAATACTGAGAATTTGAATGAGAAAAATTGACGGACAAAAAAGTCGAGTATATCATATTATAGATAATTTTTTGAACTTTTTTATTTTTCATTTTTCAGATTTTAAGTTTTTGTCCTCAAACGTATTATGACGTGCTTATTTCGAATCTTCAAACGAAAATGTCGAAAACTCATCAGAAATATTTTTGGCGCCAAAAATACCAATTAAAAACTGATTCAGAGCTGGCCAACTCGAGAACGGTTAGGGATAGACGAATTCTGCGTACGCCAATCGATTTTAAATGGCCGAATTAGTATATACTGAGAATTCGAACAAAAAAAATTTACGGACAAAAAAGTCGAGTATATCATGATATTATAGATGATTTTTTGAACTTTTTAATTTTTCATTTTTCAGATTTTAAGTTTTTGTCCTCAAACGTATTATGACGTGCTTATTTCGAATCTTCAAACGAAAATGTCGAAAACTCATCAGAAATATTTTTGGCGCCAAAAAAACCATTTGAAAACTGATTCAGAGCTGACCAACTTGAGAACGGTTAGAGATAGACGAATTCTGCGAACGCCAATCGATTTAAAATGGCCCAATTAGTATACACTGAGAATTTGAATGAGAAAAATTGACGGACAAAAAAGTCGAGTATATCATGATATTATAGATGATTTTTTGAACTTTTTTATTTTTCATATTTCAGATTTTAAGTTCTTGTCCCCAAACGTATTATGACGTGCTAATTTCGAATCTTTGAACGAAAATGTTGAAAACTCAAATATTTTTGGCGCCAAAAAAACCATTTGAAAACTGATTCAGAGCTGACCAACTTGAGAACGGTTAGAGGTAGACGAATTCTGCGAACGCCAATCGATTTAAAATGGCCGAATTAGTAAATACTGAGAATTTGAATGAGAAAAATTGACGGACAAAAAAGTCGAGTATATCATATTATAGATAATTTTTTGAACTTTTTTATTTTTCATTTTTCAGATTTTAAGTTTTTGTCCTCAAACGTATTATGACGTGCTTATTCCGAATCTTGGAACGAAAATGTCGAAAACTCATCGGAAATATTTTTGGCGCCAAAAAAAACATTTGAAAACTGATTCAGAGCTGACCAACTTGAGAACGGTTAGAGATAGACGAATTCTGCGAACGCCAATCGATTTAAAATGGCCAAATTAGTATACACTGAGAATATGAACAAAAAAAATTGACGGACAAAAAAGTCGAGTATCTCATGATTTTATAGATGATTTTTTGAACTTTTTTATATTTCAGATTTTAAGTTCTTGTCCCCAAACGTATTATGGGGTGCTAATTTCGAATCTTTGAACGAAAATGTCGAAAACTCATCGGAAATATTTTTGGCGCCAAAAAAACCATTTGAAAACTGATTCAGAGCTGACCAACTTGAGAACGGTTAGAGATAGACGAATTCTGCGAACGCCAATCGATTTAAAATGGCCAAATTAGTATACACTGAGAATATGAACAAAAAAAATTGACGGACAAAAAAGTCGAGTATCTCATGATATTATAGATGATTTTTTGAACTTTTTTATTTTTCATATTTCAGATTTTAAGTTCTTGTCCCCAAACGTATTATGGGGTGCTAATTTCGAATCTTTGAACGAAAATGTTGAAAACTCATGAGAAATATTTTTGGCGCCAAAAAAATCATATGAAAACTGATTCAGAGCTGACCAACTTGAGAACGGTTAGAGGTAGACGAATTCTGCGAACGCCAATCGATTTAAAATGGCCGAATTAGTAAATACTAAGAATTTGAATGAGAAAAATTGACGGACAAAAAAGTCGAGTATATCATATTATAGATAATTTTTTGAACTTTTTTATTTTTAATTTTTCAGATTTTAAGTTTTTGTCCTCAAACGTATTATGACGTGCTTATTCCGAATCTTCAAACGAAAATGTCGAAAACTCATCGGAAATATTTTTGGCGCCAAAAAAACCATTTGAAAACTGATTCAGAGCTGACCAACTTGAGAACGGTTAGAGATAGACGAATTCTGCGAACGCCAATCGATTTAAAATGGCCAAATTAGTATACACTGAGAATATGAACTAAAAAAATTGACGGACAAAAAAGTCGAGTATCTCATGATATTATAGATGATTTTTTGAACTTTTTAATTTTTCATTTTTCAGATTTTAAGTTTTTGTCCTCAAACGTATTATGACGTGCTTATTTCGAATCTTCAAACGAAAATGTCGAAAACTCATCAGAAAAATTTTTGGCGCCAAAAAAACCATTTGAAAACTGATTCAGAGCTGACCAACTTGAGAACGGTTAGAGATAGACGAATTCTGCGAACGCCAATCGATTTAAAATGGCCAAATTCGTATACACTGAGAATTTGAATGAGAAAAATTGACGGACAAAAAAGTGGAGTATACCATGATATTATAGATGATTTTTTGAACTTTTTTATTTTTCATTTTTCAGATTTTAAGTTTTTGTCCTCAAACGTATTATGACGTGCTTATTCCGAATCTTCAAACGAAAATGTCGAAAACTCATCGGAAATATTTTTGGCGCCAAAAAAACCATTTGAAAACTGATTCAGAGCTGACCAACTTGAGAACGGTTAGAGATAGACGAATTCTGCGAACGCCAATCGATTTAAAATGGCCAAATTAGTATACACTGAGAATATGAACAAAAAAAATTGACGGACAAAAAAGTCGAGTATCTCATGATATTATAGATGATTTTTTGAACTTTTTTATTTTTCATATTTCAGATTTTAAGTTCTTGTCCCCAAACGTATTATGGGGTGCTAATTTCGAATATTTGAACGAAAATGTTGAAAACTCATGAGAAATATTTTTGGCGCCAAAAAAATCATATGAAAACTGATTCAGAGCTGACTAACTCGAGAACGGTTAGAGGTAGACGAATTCTGCGAACGCCAATCGATTTAAAATGGCCGAATTAGTAAATACTGAGAATTAGAATGAGAAAAATTGACGGACAAAAAAGTCGAGTATATCATATTATAGATAATTTTTTGAACTTTTTTATTTTTCATTTTTCAGATTTTAAGTTTTTGTCCTCAAACGAATTATAACGTGCTTATTCCGAATCTTGGAACGAAAATGTCGAAAACTCATCGGAAATATTTTTGGCGCCAAAAAAACCATTTGAAAACTGATTCAGAGCTGACCAACTTGAGAACGGTTAGAGATAGACGAATTCTGCGAACGCCAATCGATTTAAAATGGCCAAATTAGTATACACTGAGAATATGAACTAAAAAAATTGACGGACAAAAAAGTCGAGTATCTCATGATATTATAGATGATTTTTTGAACTTTTTTATTTTTCATTTTTCAGATTTTAAGTTTTTGTCCTCAAACGTATTATGACGTGCTTATTCCGAATCTTGGAACGAAAATGTCGAAAACTCATCGGAAATATTTTTGGCGCCAAAAAAAAAAAAACCATTTGAAAACTGATTCAGAGCTGACCAACTTGAGAACGGTTAGAGGTAGACGAATTCTGCGAACGCCAATCGATTTAAAATGGCCAAATTAGTATACACTGAGAATATGAACTAAAAAAATTGACGGACAAAAAAGTCGAGTATCTCATGATATTATAGATGATTTTTTGAACTTTTTCATTTTTCATATTTCAGATTTTAAGTTCTTGTCCTCAAACGTATTATGACGTGCTTATTCCGAATCTTGGAACGAAAATGTCGAAAACTCATCGGAAATATTTTTGGCGCCAAAAAAAAAAACCATTTGAAAACTGATTCAGAGCTGACTAACTCGAGAACGGTTAGAGGTAGACGAATTCTGCGAACGCCAATCGATATAAAATGGCCGAATTAGTAAGTACTTAGAATTTGAATGAGAAAAATGGACGGACAAAAAAGTCGAGTATATCATATTATAGATAATTTTTTGAACTTTTTTATTTTTCATTTTTCAGATTTTAAGTTTTTGTCCTCAAACGTATTATGACGTGCTTATTCCGAATCTTGGAACGAAAATGTCGAAAACTCATCGGAAATATTTTTGGCGCCAAAAAAACCATTTGAAAACTGATTCAGAGCTGACCAACTTGAGAACGGTTGGAGGTAGACGAATTCTGCGAACGCCAATCGATTTAAAATGGCCGAATTAGTAAATACTGAGAATTTGAATGAGAAAAATTGACGGACAAAAAAGTCGAGTATATCATATTATAGATAATTTTTTGAACTTTTTTATTTTTCATTTTTCAGATTTTAAGTTTTTGTCCTCAAACGAATTATGACGTGCTTATTCCGAATCTTGGAACGAAAATGTCGAAAACTCATCGGAAATATTTTTGGCGCCAAAAAAACCATTTGTAAACTGATTCAGAGCTGACCAACTTGAGAACGGTTAGAGATAGACGAATTCTGCGAACGCCAATCGATTTAAAATGGCCAAATTAGTATACACTGAGAATATGAACTAAAAAAATTGACGGACAAAAAAGTCGAGTATCTCATGATATTATAGATGATTTTTTGAACTTTTTTATTTTTCATATTTCAGATTTTAAGTTCTTGTCCTCAAACGTATTATGACGTGCTTATTCCGAATCTTGGAACGAAAATGTCGAAAACTCATCGGAAATATTTTTGGCGCCAAAAAAACCATTTGAAAACTGATTCAGAGCTGACCAACTTGAGAACGGTTAGAGGTAGACGAATTCTGCGAACGCCAATCGATTTAAAATGGCCGAATTAGTAAATACTGAGAATTTGAATGAGAAAAATTTACGGACAAAAAAGTCGAGTATATCATATTATAGATAATTTTTTGAACTTTTTTATTTTTCATTTTTCAGATTTTAAGTTTTTGTCCTCAAACGTATTATGACGTGCTTATTTCGAATCTTCAAACGAAAATGTCGAAAACTCATCAGAAATATTTTTGGCGCCAAAAATACCAATTAAAAACTGATTCAGAGCTGGCCAACTCGAGAACGGTTAGGGATAGACGAATTCTGCGTACGCCAATCGATTTTAAATGGCCGAATTAGTATATACTGAGAATTTGAACAAAAAAAATTTACGGACAAAAAAGTCGAGTATATCATGATATTATAGATGATTTTTTGAACTTTTTAATTTTTCATTTTTCAGATTTTAAGTTTTTGTCCTCAAACGTATTATGACGTGCTTATTTCGAATCTTCAAACGAAAATGTCGAAAACTCATCAGAAATATTTTTGGCGCCAAAAAAACCATTTGAAAACTGATTCAGAGCTGACCAACTTGAGAACGGTTAGAGATAGACGAATTCTGCGAACGCCAATCGATTTAAAATGGCCAAATTCGTATACACTGAGAATTTGAATGAGAAAAATTGACGGACAAAAAAGT
The DNA here is from genome assembly GCA_958298965.1 of Chrysolina haemoptera. Lineage (NCBI taxonomy): Eukaryota > Metazoa > Arthropoda > Insecta > Coleoptera > Chrysomelidae > Chrysolina > Chrysolina haemoptera. Next base: position 1,413,564 of record OY282592.1, read on the forward strand.
CGAGTATATCATGATATTATAGATGATTTTTTGAACTTTTTTATTTTTCATATTTTAGATTTTAAGTTCTTGTCCCCAAACGTATTATGACGTGCTAATTTCGAATCTTTGAACGAAAATGTTGAAAACTCAAATATTTTTGGCGCCAAAAAAATCATATGAAAACTAATTCAGAGCTGACTAACTCGAGAACGGTTAGAGGTAGACGAATTCTGCGAACGCCAATCGATTTAAAATGGCCGAATTAGTAAATACTGAGAATTTGATTGAGAAAAATTGACGGACAAAAAAGTCGAGTATATCATATTATAGATAATTTTTTGAACTTTTTTATTTTTCATTTTTCAGATTTTAAGTTCTTGTCCCCAAACGTATTATGACGTGCTAATTTCGAATCTTTGAACGAAAATGTTGAAAACTCATGAGAAATATTTTTGGCGCCAAAAAAATCATATGAAAACTGATTCAGAGCTGACTAACTCGAGAACGGTTAGAGGTAGACGAATTCTGCGAACGCCAATCGATTTAAAATGGCCGAATTAGTAAATACTTAGAATTTGAATGAGAAAAATTGACGGACAATAAAGTCGAGTATATCATATTATAGATAATTTTTTGAACTTTTTTATTTTTCATTTTTCAGATTTTAAGTTTTTGTCCTCAAACGTATTATGACGTGCTTATTCCGAATCTTGGAACGAAAATGTCGAAAACTCATCGGAAATATTTTTGGCGCCAAAAAAACCATTTGAAAACTGATTCAGAGCTGACCAACTTGAGAACGGTTAGAGGTAGACGAATTCTGCGAACGCCAATCGATTTAAAATGGCCGAATTAGTAAATGCTGAGAATTTGAATGAGAAAAATTGACGGACAAAAAAGTCGAGTATATCATATTATAGATAATTTTTTGAACTGTTTTATTTTTCATTTTTCAGATTTTAAGTTTTTGTCCTCAAACGAATTATGACGTGCTTATTCCGAATCTTGGAACGAAAATGTCGAAAACTCATCGGAAATATTTTTGGCGCCAAAAAAACCATTTGAAAACTGATTCAGAGCTCACCAACTTGAGAACGGTTAGAGATAGACGAATTCTGCGAACGCCAATCGATTTAAAATGGCCAAATTAGTATACACTGAGAATATGAACTAAAAAAATTGACGGACAAAAAAGTCGAGTATCTCATGATATTATAGATGATTTTTTGAACTTTTTTATTTTTCATATTTCATATTTTAAGTTCTTGTCCTCAAACGTATTATGACGTGCTTATTCCGAATCTTGGAACGAAAATGTCGAAAACTCATCGGAAATATTTTTGGCGCCAAAAAAACCATTTGAAAACTGATTCAGAGCTGACCAACTTGAGAACGGTTAGAGATAGACGAATTCTGCGAACGCCAATCGATTTAAAATGGCCAAATTAGTATACACTGAGAATATGAACTAAAAAAATTGACGGACAAAAAAGTCGAGTATCTCATGATATTATAGATGATTTTTTGAACTTTTTTATTTTTCATATTTCAGATTTTAAGTTCTTGTCCTCAAACGTATTATGACGTGCTTATTCCGAATCTTGGAACGAAAATGTCGAAAACTCATCGGAAATATTTTTGGCGCCAAAAAAACCATTTGAAAACTGATTCAGAGCTGACCAACTTGAGAACGGTTAGAGGTAGACGAATTCTGCGAACGCCAATCGATTTAAAATGGCCGAATTAGTAAATGCTGAGAATTTGAATGAGAAAAATTGACGGACAAAAAAGTCGAGTATATCATATTATAGATAATTTTTTGAACTGTTTTATTTTTCATTTTTCAGATTTTAAGTTTTTGTCCTCAAACGAATTATGACGTGCTTATTTCGAATCTTGGAACGAAAATGTCGAAAACTCATCGGAAATATTTTTGGCGCCAAAAAAACCATTTGAAAACTGATTCAGAGCTGACCAACTTGAGAACGGTTAGAGATAGACGAATTCTGCGAACGCCAATCGATTTAAAATGGCCAAATTAGTATACTCTGAGAATATGAACTAAAAAAATTGACGGACAAAAAAGTCGAGTATCTCATGATATTATAGATGATTTTTTGAACTTTTTTATTTTTCATATTTCAGATTTTAAGTTCTTGTCCCCAAACGTATTATGACGTGCTAATTTCGAATCTTTGAACGAAAATGTTGAAAATTCATGAGAAATATTTTTGGCGCCAAAAAAATCATATGAAAACTGATTCAGAGCTGACTAACTCGAGAACGGTTAGAGGTAGACGAATTCTGCGAACGCCAATCGATTTAAAATGGCCGAATTAGTAAATACTTAGAATTTGAATGAGAAAAATTGACGGACAAAAAAGTCGAGTATATCATATTATAGATAATTTTTTGAACTTTTTTATTTTTCATTTTTCAGATTTTAAGTTTTTGTCCTCAAACGAATTATGACGTGCTTATTCCGAATCTTGGGACGAAAATGTCGAAAACTCATCGGAAATATTTTTGGCGCCAAAAAAACCATTTGAAAACTGATTCAGAGCTGACCAACTTGAGAACGGTTAGAGATAGACGAATTCTGCGAACGCCAATCGATTTAAAATGGCCAAATTAGTATACACTGAGAATATGAACTAAAAAAATTGACGGACAAAAAAGTCGAGTATCTCATGATATTATAGATGATTTTTTGAACTTTTTAATTTTTCATTTTTCAGATTTTAAGTTTTTGTCCTCAAACGTATTATGACGTGCTTATTTCGAATCTTCAAACGAAAATGTCGAAAACTCATCAGAAATATTTTTGGCGCCAAAAAAACCATTTGAAAACTGATTCAGAGCTGACCAACTTGAGAACGGTTAGAGATAGACGAATTCTGCGAACGCCAATCGATTTAAAATGGCCAAATTCGTATACACTGAGAATTTGAATGAGAAAAATTGACGGACAAAAAAGTCGAGTATACCATGATATTATAGATGATTTTTTGAACTTTTTTATTTTTCATTTTTCAGATTTTAAGTTTTTGTCCTCAAACGTATTATGACGTGCTTATTCCGAATCTTCAAACGAAAATGTCGAAAACTCATCGGAAATATTTTTGGCGCCAAAAAAACCATTTGAAAACTGATTCAGAGCTGACCAACTTGAGAACGGTTAGAGATAGACGAATTCTGCGAACGCCAATCGATTTAAAATGGCCAAATTAGTATACACTGAGAATATGAACAAAAAAAATTGACGGACAAAAAAGTCGAGTATCTCATGATATTATAGATGATTTTTTGAACTTTTTTATTTTTCATATTTCAGATTTTAAGTTCTTGTCCTCAAACGTATTATGACGTGCTTATTCCGAATCTTGGAACGAAAATGTCGAAAACTCATCGGAAATATTTTTGGCGCCAAAAAAACCATTTGAAAACTGATTCAGAGCTGACCAACTTGAGAACGGTTAGAGGTAGACGAATTCTGCGAACGCCAATCGATTTAAAATGGCCGAATTAGTAAATACTGAGAATTTGAATGAGAAAAATTTACGGACAAAAAAGTCGAGTATATCATATTATAGATAATTTTTTGAACTTTTTTATTTTTCATTTTTCAGATTTTAAGTTTTTGTCCTCAAACGTATTATGACGTGCTTATTTCGAATCTTCAAACGAAAATGTCGAAAACTCATCAGAAATATTTTTGGCGCCAAAAATACCAATTAAAAACTGATTCAGAGCTGGCCAACTCGAGAACGGTTAGGGATAGACGAATTCTGCGTACGCCAATCGATTTTAAATGGCCGAATTAGTATATACTGAGAATTTGAACAAAAAAAATTTACGGACAAAAAAGTCGAGTATATCATGATATTATAGATGATTTTTTGAACTTTTTAGTTTTTCATTTTTCAGATTTTAAGTTTTTGTCCTCAAACGTATTATGACGTGCTTATTTCGAATCTTCAAACGAAAATGTCGAAAACTCATCAGAAATATTTTTGGCGCCAAAAAAACCATTTGAAAACTGATTCAGAGCTGACCAACTTGAGAACGGTTAGAGATAGACGAATTCTGCGAACGCCAATCGATTTAAAATGGCCAAATTCGTATACACTGAGAATTTGAATGAGAAAAATTGACGGACAAAAAAGTCGAGTATATCATGATATTATAGATGATTTTTTGAACTTTTTTATTTTTCATATTTTAGATTTTAAGTTCTTGTCCCCAAACGTATTATGACGTGCTAATTTCGAATCTTTGAACGAAAATGTTGAAAACTCAAATATTTTTGGCGCCAAAAAAATCATATGAAAACTAATTCAGAGCTGACTAACTCGAGAACGGTTAGAGGTAGACGAATTCTGCGAACGCCAATCGATTTAAAATGGCCGAATTAGTAAATACTGAGAATTTGATTGAGAAAAATTGACGGACAAAAAAGTCGAGTATATCATATTATAGATAATTTTTTGAACTTTTTTATTTTTCATTTTTCAGATTTTAAGTTTTTGTCCTCAAACGTATTATGACGTGCTTATTCCGGATCTTGGAACGAAAATGTCGAAAACTCATCGGAAATATTTTTGGCGCCAAAAAAACCATTTGAAAACTGATTCAGAGCTGACCAACTTGAGAACGGTTAGAGGTAGACGAATTCTGCGATCGCCAATCGATTTAAAATGGCCGAATTAGTAAATACTGAGAATTTTAATGAGAGAAATTGACGGACAAAAAAGTCGAGTATATCATATTATAGATAATTTTTTGAACTTTTTTATTTTTCATTTTTCAGATTTTAAGTTTTTGTCCTCCAACGAATTATGACGTGCTTATTCCGAATCTTGGAACGAAAATGTCGAAAACTCATCGGAAATATTTTTGGCGCCAAAAAAACCATTTGAAAACTGATTCAGAGCTCACCAACTTGAGAACGGTTAGAGATAGACGAATTCTGCGAACGCCAATCGATTTAAAATGGCCAAATTAGTATACACTGAGAATATGAACTAAAAAAATTGACGGACAAAAAAGTCGAGTATCTCATGATATTATAGATGATTTTTTGAACTTTTTTATTTTTCATATTTCAGATTTTAAGTTCTTGTCCCCAAACGTATTATGACGTGCTAATTTCGAATCTTTGAACGAAAATGTTGAAAACTCATGAGAAATATTTTTGGCGCCAAAAAAATCATATGAAAACTGATTCAGAGCTGACTAACTCGAGAACGGTTAGAGGTAGACGAATTCTGCGAACGCCAATCGATTTAAAATGGCCGAATTAGTAAATACTTAGAATTTGAATGAGAAAAATTGACGGACAAAAAAGTCGAGTATATCATATTATAGATAATTTTTTGAACTTTTTTATTTTTCATTTTTCAGATTTTAAGTTTTTGTCCTCAAACGTATTATGACGTGCTTATTCTGAATCTTGGAACGAAAATGTCGAAAACTCATCGGAAATATTTTTGGCGCCAAAAAAACCATTTGAAAACTGATTCAGAGCTGACCAACTTGAGAACGGTTAGAGGTAGACGAATTCTGCGAACGCCAATCGATTTAAAATGGCCGAATTAGTAAATGCTGAGAATTTGAATGAGAAAAATTGACGGACAAAAAAGTCGAGTATATCATATTATAGATAATTTTTTGAACTGTTTTATTTTTCATTTTTCAGATTTTAAGTTTTTGTCCTCAAACGAATTATGACGTGCTTATTCCGAATCTTGGAACGAAAATGTCGAAAACTCATCGGAAATATTTTTGGCGCCAAAAAAACCATTTGAAAACTGATTCAGAGCTCACCAACTTGAGAACGGTTAGAGATAGACGAATTCTGCGAACGCCAATCGATTTAAAATGGCCAAATTAGTATACACTGAGAATATGAACTAAAAAAATTGACGGACAAAAAAGTCGAGTATCTCATGATATTATAGATGATTTTTTGAACTTTTTTATTTTTCATATTTCATATTTTAAGTTCTTGTCCTCAAACGTATTATGACGTGCTTATTCCGAATCTTGGAACGAAAATGTCGAAAACTCATCGGAAATATTTTTGGCGCCAAAAAAACCATTTGAAAACTGATTCAGAGCTGACCAACTTGAGAACGGTTAGAGATAGACGAATTCTGCGAACGCCAATCGATTTAAAATGGCCAAATTAGTAAACACTGAGAATATGAACTAAAAAAATTGACGGACAAAAAAGTCGAGTATCTCATGATATTATAGATGATTTTTTGAACTTTTTTATTTTTCATATTTCAGATTTTAAGTTCTTGTCCTCAAACGTATTATGACGTGCTTATTCCGAATCTTGGAACGAAAATGTCGAAAACTCATCGGAAATATTTTTGGCGCCAAAAAAACCATTTGAAAACTGATTCAGAGCTGACCAACTTGAGAACGGTTAGAGGTAGACGAATTCTGCGAACGCCAATCGATTTAAAATGGCCGAATTAGTAAATGCTGAGAATTTGAATGAGAAAAATTGACGGACAAAAAAGTCGAGTATATCATATTATAGATAATTTTTTGAACTGTTTTATTTTTCATTTTTCAGATTTTAAGTTTTTGTCCTCAAACGAATTATGACGTGCTTATTTCGAATCTTGGAACGAAAATGTCGAAAACTCATCGGAAATATTTTTGGCGCCAAAAAAACCATTTGAAAACTGATTCAGAGCTGACCAACTTGAGAACGGTTAGAGATAGACGAATTCTGCGAACGCCAATCGATTTAAAATGGCCAAATTAGTATACTCTGAGAATATGAACTAAAAAAATTGACGGACAAAAAAGTCGAGTATCTCATGATATTATAGATGATTTTTTGAACTTTTTTATTTTTCATATTTCAGATTTTAAGATCTTGTCCCCAAACGTATTATGACGTGCTAATTTCGAATCTTTGAACGAAAATGTTGAAAATTCATGAGAAATATTTTTGGCGCCAAAAAAATCATATGAAAACTGATTCAGAGCTGACTAACTCGAGAACGGTTAGAGGTAGACGAATTCTGCGAACGCCAATCGATTTAAAATGGCCGAATTAGTAAATACTTAGAATTTGAATGAGAAAAATTGACGGACAAAAAAGTCGAGTATATCATATTATAGATAATTTTTTGAACTTTTTTATTTTTCATTTTTCAGATTTTAAGTTTTTGTCCTCAAACGAATTATGACGTGCTTATTCCGAATCTTGGGACGAAAATGTCGAAAACTCATCGGAAATATTTTTGGCGCCAAAAAAACCATTTGAAAACTGATTCAGAGCTGACCAACTTGAGAACGGTTAGAGATAGACGAATTCTGCGAACGCCAATCGATTTAAAATGGCCAAATTAGTATACACTGAGAATATGAACTAAAAAAATTGACGGACAAAAAAGTCGAGTATCTCATGATATTATAGATGATTTTTTGAACTTTTTAATTTTTCATTTTTCAGATTTTAAGTTTTTGTCCTCAAACGTATTATGACGTGCTTATTTCGAATCTTCAAACGAAAATGTCGAAAACTCATCAGAAATATTTTTGGCGCCAAAAAAACCATTTGAAAACTGATTCAGAGCTGACCAACTTGAGAACGGTTAGAGATAGACGAATTCTGCGAACGCCAATCGATTTAAAATGGCCAAATTCGTATACACTGAGAATTTGAATGAGAAAAATTGACGGACAAAAAAGTCGAGTATACCATGATATTATAGATGATATTTTGAACTTTTTTATTTTTCATTTTTCAGATTTTAAGTTTTTGTCCTCAAACGTATTATGACGTGCTTATTCCGAATCTTCAAACGAAAATGTCGAAAACTCATCGGAAATATTTTTGGCGCCAAAAAAACCATTTGAAAACTGATTCAGAGCTGACCAACTTGAGAACGGTTAGAGATAGACGAATTCTGCGAACGCCAATCGATTTAAAATGGCCAAATTAGTATACACTGAGAATATGAACAAAAAAAATTGACGGACAAAAAAGTCGAGTATCTCATGATATTATAGATGATTTTTTGAACTTTTTTATTTTTCATATTTCAGATTTTTAGTTCTTGTCCCCAAACGTATTATGGGGTGCTAATTTCGAATCTTTGAACGAAAATGTTGAAAACTCATGAGAAATATTTTTGGCGCCAAAAAAATCATATGAAAACTGATTCAGAGCTGACCAACTTGAGAACGGTTAGAGGTAGACGAATTCTGCGAACGCCAATCGATTTAAAATGGCCGAATTAGTAAATACTGAGAATTTGAATGAGAAAAATTGACGGACAAAAAAGTCGAGTATATCATATTATAGATAATTTTTTAAGTTTTTTTATTTTTAATTTTTCAGATTTTAAGTTTTTGTCCTCAAACGTATTATGACGTGCTTATTCCGAATCTTCAAACGAAAATGTCGAAAACTCATCGGAAATATTTTTGGCGCCAAAAAAACCATTTGAAAACTGATTCAGAGCTGACCAACTTGAGAACGGTTAGAGATAGACGAATTCTGCGAACGCCAATCGATTTAAAATGGCCAAATTAGTATACACTGAGAATATGAACAAAAAAAATTGACGGACAAAAAAGTCGAGTATCTCATGATATTATAGATGATTTTTTGAACTTTTTTATTTTTCATATTTCAGATTTTAAGTTCTTGTCCTCAAACGTATTATGACGTGCTTATTCCGAATCTTGGAACGAAAATGTCGAAAACTCATCGGAAATATTTTTGGCGCCAAAAAAACCATTTGAAAACTGATTCAGAGCTGACCAACTTGAGAACGGTTAGAGGTAGACGAATTCTGCGAACGCCAATCGATTTAAAATGGCCGAATTAGTAAATACTGAGAATTTGAATGAGAAAAATTGACGGACAAAAAAGTCGAGTATATCATATTATAGATAATTTTTTGAACTTTTTTATTTTTCATTTTTCAGATTTTAAGTTTTTGTCCTCAAACGTATTATGACGTGCTTATTTCGAATCTTCAAACGAAAATGTCGAAAACTCATCAGAAATATTTTTGGCGCCAAAAATACCAATTAAAAACTGATTCAGAGCTGGCCAACTCGAGAACGGTTAGGGATAGACGAATTCTGCGTACGCCAATCGATTTTAAATGGCCGAATTAGTATATACTGAGAATTCGAACAAAAAAAATTTACGGACAAAAAAGTCGAGTATATCATGATATTATAGATGATTTTTTGAACTTTTTAATTTTTCATTTTTCAGATTTTAAGTTTTTGTCCTCAAACGTATTATGACGTGCTTATTTCGAATCTTCAAACGAAAATGTCGAAAACTCATCAGAAATATTTTTGGCGCCAAAAAAACCATTTGAAAACTGATTCAGAGCTGACCAACTTGAGAACGGTTAGAGATAGACGAATTCTGCGAACGCCAATCGATTTAAAATGGCCCAATTAGTATACACTGAGAATTTGAATGAGAAAAATTGACGGACAAAAAAGTCGAGTATATCATGATATTATAGATGATTTTTTGAACTTTTTTATTTTTCATATTTCAGATTTTAAGTTCTTGTCCCCAAACGTATTATGACGTGCTAATTTCGAATCTTTGAACGAAAATGTTGAAAACTCAAATATTTTTGGCGCCAAAAAAACCATTTGAAAACTGATTCAGAGCTGACCAACTTGAGAACGGTTAGAGGTAGACGAATTCTGCGAACGCCAATCGATTTAAAATGGCCGAATTAGTAAATACTGAGAATTTGAATGAGAAAAATTGACGGACAAAAAAGTCGAGTATATCATATTATAGATAATTTTTTGAACTTTTTTATTTTTCATTTTTCAGATTTTAAGTTTTTGTCCTCAAACGTATTATGACGTACTTATTCCGAATCTTGGAACGAAAATGTCGAAAACTCATCGGAAATATTTTTGGCGCCAAAAAAAACATTTGAAAACTGATTCAGAGCTGACCAACTTGAGAACGGTTAGAGATAGACGAATTCTGCGAACGCCAATCGATTTAAAATGGCCAAATTAGTATACACTGAGAATATGAACAAAAAAAATTGACGGACAAAAAAGTCGAGTATCTCATGATTTTATAGATGATTTTTTGAACTTTTTTATTTTTCATATTTCAGATTTTAAGTTCTTGTCCCCAAACGTATTATGGGGTGCTAATTTCGAATCTTTGAACGAAAATGTCGAAAACTCATCGGAAATATTTTTGGCGCCAAAAAAACCATTTGAAAACTGATTCAGAGCTGACCAACTTGAGAACGGTTAGAGATAGACGAATTCTGCGAACGCCAATCGATTTAAAATGGCCGAATTAGTAAATACTGAGAATTTGAATGAGAAAAATTGACGGACAAAAAAGTCGAGTATATCATATTATAGATAATTTTTTGAACTTTTTTATTTTTCATTTTTCAGATTTTAAGTTTTTGTCCTCAAACGTATTATGACGTGCTTATTCCGAATCTTCAAACGAAAATGTCGAAAACTCATCGGAAATATTTTTGGCGCCAAAAAAACCATTTGAAAACTGATTCAGAGCTGACCAACTTGAGAACGGTTAGAGATAGACGAATTCTGCGAACGCCAATCGATTTAAAATGGCCAAATTAGTATACACTGAGAATATGAACAAAAAAAATTGACGGACAAAAAAGTCGAGTATCTCATGATATTATAGATGATTTTTTGAACTTTTTTATTTTTCATATTTCAGATTTTAAGTTCTTGTCCTCAAACGTATTATGACGTGCTTATTCCGAATCTTGGAACGAAAATGTCGAAAACTCATCGGAAATATTTTTGGCGCCAAAAAAACCATTTGAAAACTGATTCAGAGCTGACCAACTTGAGAACGGTTAGAGGTAGACGAATTCTGCGAACGCCAATCGATTTAAAATGGCCGAATTAGTAAATACTGAGAATTTGAATGAGAAAAATTGACGGACAAAAAAGTCGAGTATATCATATTATAGATAATTTTTTGAACTTTTTTATTTTTCATTTTTCAGATTTTAAGTTTTTGTCCTCAAACGTATTATGACGTGCTTATTTCGAATCTTCAAACGAAAATGTCGAAAACTCATCAGAAATATTTTTGGCGCCAAAAATACCAATTAAAAACTGATTCAGAGCTGGCCAACTCGAGAACGGTTAGGGATAGACGAATTCTGCGTACGCCAATCGATTTTAAATGGCCGAATTAGTATATACTGAGAATTCGAACAAAAAAAATTTACGGACAAAAAAGTCGAGTATATCATGATATTATAGATGATTTTTTGAACTTTTTAATTTTTCATTTTTCAGATTTTAAGTTTTTGTCCTCAAACGTATTATGACGTGCTTATTTCGAATCTTCAAACGAAAATGTCGAAAACTCATCAGAAATATTTTTGGCGCCAAAAAAACCATTTGAAAACTGATTCAGAGCTGACCAACTTGAGAACGGTTAGAGATAGACGAATTCTGCGAACGCCAATCGATTTAAAATGGCCCAATTAGTATACACTGAGAATTTGAATGAGAAAAATTGACGGACAAAAAAGTCGAGTATATCATGATATTATAGATGATTTTTTGAACTTTTTTATTTTTCATATTTCAGATTTTAAGTTCTTGTCCCCAAACGTATTATGACGTGCTAATTTCGAATCTTTGAACGAAAATGTTGAAAACTCAAATATTTTTGGCGCCAAAAAAACCATTTGAAAACTGATTCAGAGCTGACCAACTTGAGAACGGTTAGAGGTAGACGAATTCTGCGAACGCCAATCGATTTAAAATGGCCGAATTAGTAAATACTGAGAATTTGAATGAGAAAAATTGACGGACAAAAAAGTCGAGTATATCATATTATAGATAATTTTTTGAACTTTTTTATTTTTCATTTTTCAGATTTTAAGTTTTTGTCCTCAAACGTATTATGACGTACTTATTCCGAATCTTGGAACGAAAATGTCGAAAACTCATCGGAAATATTTTTGGCGCCAAAAAAAACATTTGAAAACTGATTCAGAGCTGACCAACTTGAGAACGGTTAGAGATAGACGAATTCTGCGAACGCCAATCGATTTAAAATGGCCAAATTAGTATACACTGAGAATATGAACAAAAAAAATTGACGGACAAAAAAGTCGAGTATCTCATGATTTTATAGATGATTTTTTGAACTTTTTTATTTTTCATATTTCAGATTTTAAGTTCTTGTCCCCAAACGTATTATGGGGTGCTAATTTCGAATCTTTGAACGAAAATGTCGAAAACTCATCGGAAATATTTTTGGCGCCAAAAAAACCATTTGAAAACTGATTCAGAGCTGACCAACTTGAGAACGGTTAGAGATAGACGAATTCTGCGAACGCCAATCGATTTAAAATGGCCAAATTCGTATACACTGAGAATTTGAATGAGAAAAATTGACGGACAAAAAAGTCGAGTATATCATGATATTATAGATGATTTTTTGAACTTTTTTATTTTTCATATTTTAGATTTTAAGTTCTTGTCCCCAAACGTATTATGACGTGCTAATTTCGAATCTTTGAACGAAAATGTTGAAAACTCAAATATTTTTGGCGCCAAAAAAATCATATGAAAACTAATTCAGAGCTGACTAACTCGAGAACGGTTAGAGGTAGACGAATTCTGCGAACGCCAATCGATTTAAAATGGCCGAATTAGTAAATACTGAGAATTTGATTGAGAAAAATTGACGGACAAAAAAGTCGAGTATATCATATTATAGATAATTTTTTGAACTTTTTTATTTTTCATTTTTCAGATTTTAAGTTTTTGTCCTCAAACGTATTATGACGTGCTTATTCCGGATCTTGGAACGAAAATGTCGAAAACTCATCGGAAATATTTTTGGCGCCAAAAAAACCATTTGAAAACTGATTCAGAGCTGACCAACTTGAGAACGGTTAGAGGTAGACGAATTCTGCGATCGCCAATCGATTTAAAATGGCCGAATTAGTAAATACTGAGAATTTTAATGAGAGAAATTGACGGACAAAAAAGTCGAGTATATCATATTATAGATAATTTTTTGAACTTTTTTATTTTTCATTTTTCAGATTTTAAGTTTTTGTCCTCCAACGAATTATGACGTGCTTATTCCGAATCTTGGAACGAAAATGTCGAAAACTCATCGGAAATATTTTTGGCGCCAAAAAAACCATTTGAAAACTGATTCAGAGCTCACCAACTTGAGAACGGTTAGAGATAGACGAATTCTGCGAACGCCAATCGATTTAAAATGGCCAAATTAGTATACACTGAGAATATGAACTAAAAAAATTGACGGACAAAAAAGTCGAGTATCTCATGATATTATAGATGATTTTTTGAACTTTTTTATTTTTCATATTTCAGATTTTAAGTTCTTGTCCCCAAACGTATTATGACGTGCTAATTTCGAATCTTTGAACGAAAATGTTGAAAACTCATGAGAAATATTTTTGGCGCCAAAAAAATCATATGAAAACTGATTCAGAGCTGACTAACTCGAGAACGGTTAGAGGTAGACGAATTCTGCGAACGCCAATCGATTTAAAATGGCCGAATTAGTAAATACTTAGAATTTGAATGAGAAAAATTGACGGACAAAAAAGTCGAGTATATCATATTATAGATAATTTTTTGAACTTTTTTATTTTTCATTTTTCAGATTTTAAGTTTTTGTCCTCAAACGTATTATGACGTGCTTATTCTGAATCTTGGAACGAAAATGTCGAAAACTCATCGGAAATATTTTTGGCGCCAAAAAAACCATTTGAAAACTGATTCAGAGCTGACCAACTTGAGAACGGTTAGAGGTAGACGAATTCTGCGAACGCCAATCGATTTAAAATGGCCGAATTAGTAAATGCTGAGAATTTGAATGAGAAAAATTGACGGACAAAAAAGTCGAGTATATCATATTATAGATAATTTTTTGAACTGTTTTATTTTTCATTTTTCAGATTTTAAGTTTTTGTCCTCAAACGAATTATGACGTGCTTATTCCGAATCTTGGAACGAAAATGTCGAAAACTCATCGGAAATATTTTTGGCGCCAAAAAAACCATTTGAAAACTGATTCAGAGCTCACCAACTTGAGAACGGTTAGAGATAGACGAATTCTGCGAACGCCAATCGATTTAAAATGGCCAAATTAGTATACACTGAGAATATGAACTAAAAAAATTGACGGACAAAAAAGTCGAGTATCTCATGATATTATAGATGATTTTTTGAACTTTTTTATTTTTCATATTTCATATTTTAAGTTCTTGTCCTCAAACGTATTATGACGTGCTTATTCCGAATCTTGGAACGAAAATGTCGAAAACTCATCGGAAATATTTTTGGCGCCAAAAAAACCATTTGAAAACTGATTCAGAGCTGACCAACTTGAGAACGGTTAGAGATAGACGAATTCTGCGAACGCCAATCGATTTAAAATGGCCAAATTAGTAAACACTGAGAATATGAACTAAAAAAATTGACGGACAAAAAAGTCGAGTATCTCATGATATTATAGATGATTTTTTGAACTTTTTTATTTTTCATATTTCAGATTTTAAGTTCTTGTCCTCAAACGTATTATGACGTGCTTATTCCGAATCTTGGAACGAAAATGTCGAAAACTCATCGGAAATATTTTTGGCGCCAAAAAAACCATTTGAAAACTGATTCAGAGCTGACCAACTTGAGAACGGTTAGAGGTAGACGAATTCTGCGAACGCCAATCGATTTAAAATGGCCGAATTAGTAAATGCTGAGAATTTGAATGAGAAAAATTGACGGACAAAAAAGTCGAGTATATCATATTATAGATAATTTTTTGAACTGTTTTATTTTTCATTTTTCAGATTTTAAGTTTTTGTCCTCAAACGAATTATGACGTGCTTATTTCGAATCTTGGAACGAAAATGTCGAAAACTCATCGGAAATATTTTTGGCGCCAAAAAAACCATTTGAAAACTGATTCAGAGCTGACCAACTTGAGAACGGTTAGAGATAGACGAATTCTGCGAACGCCAATCGATTTAAAATGGCCAAATTAGTATACTCTGAGAATATGAACTAAAAAAATTGACGGACAAAAAAGTCGAGTATCTCATGATATTATAGATGATTTTTTGAACTTTTTTATTTTTCATATTTCAGATTTTAAGATCTTGTCCCCAAACGTATTATGACGTGCTAATTTCGAATCTTTGAACGAAAATGTTGAAAATTCATGAGAAATATTTTTGGCGCCAAAAAAATCATATGAAAACTGATTCAGAGCTGACTAACTCGAGAACGGTTAGAGGTAGACGAATTCTGCGAACGCCAATCGATTTAAAATGGCCGAATTAGTAAATACTTAGAATTTGAATGAGAAAAATTGACGGACAAAAAAGTCGAGTATATCATATTATAGATAATTTTTTGAACTTTTTTATTTTTCATTTTTCAGATTTTAAGTTTTTGTCCTCAAACGAATTATGACGTGCTTATTCCGAATCTTGGGACGAAAATGTCGAAAACTCATCGGAAATATTTTTGGCGCCAAAAAAACCATTTGAAAACTGATTCAGAGCTGACCAACTTGAGAACGGTTAGAGATAGACGAATTCTGCGAACGCCAATCGATTTAAAATGGCCAAATTAGTATACACTGAGAATATGAACTAAAAAAATTGACGGACAAAAAAGTCGAGTATCTCATGATATTATAGATGATTTTTTGAACTTTTTAATTTTTCATTTTTCAGATTTTAAGTTTTTGTCCTCAAACGTATTATGACGTGCTTATTTCGAATCTTCAAACGAAAATGTCGAAAACTCATCAGAAATATTTTTGGCGCCAAAAAAACCATTTGAAAACTGATTCAGAGCTGACCAACTTGAGAACGGTTAGAGATAGACGAATTCTGCGAACGCCAATCGATTTAAAATGGCCAAATTCGTATACACTGAGAATTTGAATGAGAAAAATTGACGGACAAAAAAGTCGAGTATACCATGATATTATAGATGATATTTTGAACTTTTTTATTTTTCATTTTTCAGATTTTAAGTTTTTGTCCTCAAACGTATTATGACGTGCTTATTCCGAATCTTCAAACGAAAATGTCGAAAACTCATCGGAAATATTTTTGGCGCCAAAAAAACCATTTGAAAACTGATTCAGAGCTGACCAACTTGAGAACGGTTAGAGATAGACGAATTCTGCGAACGCCAATCGATTTAAAATGGCCAAATTAGTATACACTGAGAATATGAACAAAAAAAATTGACGGACAAAAAAGTCGAGTATCTCATGATATTATAGATGATTTTTTGAACTTTTTTATTTTTCATATTTCAGATTTTTAGTTCTTGTCCCCAAACGTATTATGGGGTGCTAATTTCGAATCTTTGAACGAAAATGTTGAAAACTCATGAGAAATATTTTTGGCGCCAAAAAAATCATATGAAAACTGATTCAGAGCTGACCAACTTGAGAACGGTTAGAGGTAGACGAATTCTGCGAACGCCAATCGATTTAAAATGGCCGAATTAGTAAATACTGAGAATTTGAATGAGAAAAATTGACGGACAAAAAAGTCGAGTATATCATATTATAGATAATTTTTTAAGTTTTTTTATTTTTAATTTTTCAGATTTTAAGTTTTTGTCCTCAAACGTATTATGACGTGCTTATTCCGAATCTTCAAACGAAAATGTCGAAAACTCATCGGAAATATTTTTGGCGCCAAAAAAACCATTTGAAAACTGATTCAGAGCTGACCAACTTGAGAACGGTTAGAGATAGACGAATTCTGCGAACGCCAATCGATTTAAAATGGCCAAATTAGTATACACTGAGAATATGAACAAAAAAAATTGACGGACAAAAAAGTCGAGTATCTCATGATATTATAGATGATTTTTTGAACTTTTTTATTTTTCATATTTCAGATTTTAAGTTCTTGTCCTCAAACGTATTATGACGTGCTTATTCCGAATCTTGGAACGAAAATGTCGAAAACTCATCGGAAATATTTTTGGCGCCAAAAAAACCATTTGAAAACTGATTCAGAGCTGACCAACTTGAGAACGGTTAGAGGTAGACGAATTCTGCGAACGCCAATCGATTTAAAATGGCCGAATTAGTAAATACTGAGAATTTGAATGAGAAAAATTGACGGACAAAAAAGTCGAGTATATCATATTATAGATAATTTTTTGAACTTTTTTATTTTTCATTTTTCAGATTTTAAGTTTTTGTCCTCAAACGTATTATGACGTGCTTATTTCGAATCTTCAAACGAAAATGTCGAAAACTCATCAGAAATATTTTTGGCGCCAAAAATACCAATTAAAAACTGATTCAGAGCTGGCCAACTCGAGAACGGTTAGGGATAGACGAATTCTGCGTACGCCAATCGATTTTAAATGGCCGAATTAGTATATACTGAGAATTCGAACAAAAAAAATTTACGGACAAAAAAGTCGAGTATATCATGATATTATAGATGATTTTTTGAACTTTTTAATTTTTCATTTTTCAGATTTTAAGTTTTTGTCCTCAAACGTATTATGACGTGCTTATTTCGAATCTTCAAACGAAAATGTCGAAAACTCATCAGAAATATTTTTGGCGCCAAAAAAACCATTTGAAAACTGATTCAGAGCTGACCAACTTGAGAACGGTTAGAGATAGACGAATTCTGCGAACGCCAATCGATTTAAAATGGCCCAATTAGTATACACTGAGAATTTGAATGAGAAAAATTGACGGACAAAAAAGTCGAGTATATCATGATATTATAGATGATTTTTTGAACTTTTTTATTTTTCATATTTCAGATTTTAAGTTCTTGTCCCCAAACGTATTATGACGTGCTAATTTCGAATCTTTGAACGAAAATGTTGAAAACTCAAATATTTTTGGCGCCAAAAAAACCATTTGAAAACTGATTCAGAGCTGACCAACTTGAGAACGGTTAGAGGTAGACGAATTCTGCGAACGCCAATCGATTTAAAATGGCCGAATTAGTAAATACTGAGAATTTGAATGAGAAAAATTGACGGACAAAAAAGTCGAGTATATCATATTATAGATAATTTTTTGAACTTTTTTATTTTTCATTTTTCAGATTTTAAGTTTTTGTCCTCAAACGTATTATGACGTACTTATTCCGAATCTTGGAACGAAAATGTCGAAAACTCATCGGAAATATTTTTGGCGCCAAAAAAAACATTTGAAAACTGATTCAGAGCTGACCAACTTGAGAACGGTTAGAGATAGACGAATTCTGCGAACGCCAATCGATTTAAAATGGCCAAATTAGTATACACTGAGAATATGAACAAAAAAAATTGACGGACAAAAAAGTCGAGTATCTCATGATTTTATAGATGATTTTTTGAACTTTTTTATTTTTCATATTTCAGATTTTAAGTTCTTGTCCCCAAACGTATTATGGGGTGCTAATTTCGAATCTTTGAACGAAAATGTCGAAAACTCATCGGAAATATTTTTGGCGCCAAAAAAACCATTTGAAAACTGATTCAGAGCTGACCAACTTGAGAACGGTTAGAGATAGACGAATTCTGCGAACGCCAATCGATTTAAAATGGCCGAATTAGTAAATACTGAGAATTTGAATGAGAAAAATTGACGGACAAAAAAGTCGAGTATATCATATTATAGATAATTTTTTGAACTTTTTTATTTTTCATTTTTCAGATTTTAAGTTTTTGTCCTCAAACGTATTATGACGTGCTTATTCCGAATCTTCAAACGAAAATGTCGAAAACTCATCGGAAATATTTTTGGCGCCAAAAAAACCATTTGAAAACTGATTCAGAGCTGACCAACTTGAGAACGGTTAGAGATAGACGAATTCTGCGAACGCCAATCGATTTAAAATGGCCAAATTAGTATACACTGAGAATATGAACAAAAAAAATTGACGGACAAAAAAGTCGAGTATCTCATGATATTATAGATGATTTTTTGAACTTTTTTATTTTTCATATTTCAGATTTTAAGTTCTTGTCCTCAAACGTATTATGACGTGCTTATTCCGAATCTTGGAACGAAAATGTCGAAAACTCATCGGAAATATTTTTGGCGCCAAAAAAACCATTTGAAAACTGATTCAGAGCTGACCAACTTGAGAACGGTTAGAGGTAGACGAATTCTGCGAACGCCAATCGATTTAAAATGGCCGAATTAGTAAATACTGAGAATTTGAATGAGAAAAATTGACGGACAAAAAAGTCGAGTATATCATATTATAGATAATTTTTTGAACTTTTTTATTTTTCATTTTTCAGATTTTAAGTTTTTGTCCTCAAACGTATTATGACGTGCTTATTTCGAATCTTCAAACGAAAATGTCGAAAACTCATCAGAAATATTTTTGGCGCCAAAAATACCAATTAAAAACTGATTCAGAGCTGGCCAACTCGAGAACGGTTAGGGATAGACGAATTCTGCGTACGCCAATCGATTTTAAATGGCCGAATTAGTATATACTGAGAATTCGAACAAAAAAAATTTACGGACAAAAAAGTCGAGTATATCATGATATTATAGATGATTTTTTGAACTTTTTAATTTTTCATTTTTCAGATTTTAAGTTTTTGTCCTCAAACGTATTATGACGTGCTTATTTCGAATCTTCAAACGAAAATGTCGAAAACTCATCAGAAATATTTTTGGCGCCAAAAAAACCATTTGAAAACTGATTCAGAGCTGACCAACTTGAGAACGGTTAGAGATAGACGAATTCTGCGAACGCCAATCGATTTAAAATGGCCCAATTAGTATACACTGAGAATTTGAATGAGAAAAATTGACGGACAAAAAAGTCGAGTATATCATGATATTATAGATGATTTTTTGAACTTTTTTATTTTTCATATTTCAGATTTTAAGTTCTTGTCCCCAAACGTATTATGACGTGCTAATTTCGAATCTTTGAACGAAAATGTTGAAAACTCAAATATTTTTGGCGCCAAAAAAACCATTTGAAAACTGATTCAGAGCTGACCAACTTGAGAACGGTTAGAGGTAGACGAATTCTGCGAACGCCAATCGATTTAAAATGGCCGAATTAGTAAATACTGAGAATTTGAATGAGAAAAATTGACGGACAAAAAAGTCGAGTATATCATATTATAGATAATTTTTTGAACTTTTTTATTTTTCATTTTTCAGATTTTAAGTTTTTGTCCTCAAACGTATTATGACGTACTTATTCCGAATCTTGGAACGAAAATGTCGAAAACTCATCGGAAATATTTTTGGCGCCAAAAAAAACATTTGAAAACTGATTCAGAGCTGACCAACTTGAGAACGGTTAGAGATAGACGAATTCTGCGAACGCCAATCGATTTAAAATGGCCAAATTAGTATACACTGAGAATATGAACAAAAAAAATTGACGGACAAAAAAGTCGAGTATCTCATGATTTTATAGATGATTTTTTGAACTTTTTTATTTTTCATATTTCAGATTTTAAGTTCTTGTCCCCAAACGTATTATGGGGTGCTAATTTCGAATCTTTGAACGAAAATGTCGAAAACTCATCGGAAATATTTTTGGCGCCAAAAAAACCATTTGAAAACTGATTCAGAGCTGACCAACTTGAGAACGGTTAGAGATAGACGAATTCTGCGAACGCCAATCGATTTAAAATGGCCAAATTAGTATACACTGAGAATATGAACAAAAAAAATTGACGGACAAAAAAGTCGAGTATCTCATGATATTATAGATGATTTTTTGAACTTTTTTATTTTTCATATTTCAGATTTTAAGTTCTTGTCCCCAAACGTATTATGGGGTGCTAATTTCGAATCTTTGAACGAAAATGTTGAAAACTCATGAGAAATATTTTTGGCGCCAAAAAAATCATATGAAAACTGATTCAGAGCTGACCAACTTGAGAACGGTTAGAGGTAGACGAATTCTGCGAACGCCAATCGATTTAAAATGGCCGAATTAGTAAATACTAAGAATTTGAATGAGAAAAATTGACGGACAAAAAAGTCGAGTATATCATATTATAGATAATTTTTTGAACTTTTTTATTTTTAATTTTTCAGATTTTAAGTTTTTGTCCTCAAACGTATTATGACGTGCTTATTCCGAATCTTCAAACGAAAATGTCGAAAACTCATCGGAAATATTTTTGGCGCCAAAAAAACCATTTGAAAACTGATTCAGAGCTGACCAACTTGAGAACGGTTAGAGATAGACGAATTCTGCGAACGCCAATCGATTTAAAATGGCCAAATTAGTATACACTGAGAATATGAACTAAAAAAATTGACGGACAAAAAAGTCGAGTATCTCATGATATTATAGATGATTTTTTGAACTTTTTTATTTTTCATATTTCAGATTTTAAGTTCTTGTCCCCAAACGTATTATGACGTGCTAATTTCGAATCTTTGAACGAAAATGTTGAAAACTCATGAGAAATATTTTTGGCGCCAAAAAAATCATATGAAAACTGATTCAGAGCTGACTAACTCGAGAACGGTTAGAGGTAGACGAATTCTGCGAACGCCAATCGATTTAAAATGGCCGAATTAGTAAATACTTAGAATTTGAATGAGAAAAATTGACGGACAAAAAAGTCGAGTATATCATATTATAGATAATTTTTTGAACTTTTTTATTTTTCATTTTTCAGATTTTAAGTTTTTGTCCTCAAACGAATTATGACGTGCTTATTCCGAATCTTGGGACGAAAATGTCGAAAACTCATCGGAAATATTTTTGGCGCCAAAAAAACCATTTGAAAACTGATTCAGAGCTGACCAACTTGAGAACGGTTAGAGATAGACGAATTCTGCGAACGCCAATCGATTTAAAATGGCCAAATTAGTATACACTGAGAATATGAACTAAAAAAATTGACGGACAAAAAAGTCGAGTATCTCATGATATTATAGATGATTTTTTGAACTTTTTAATTTTTCATTTTTCAGATTTTAAGTTTTTGTCCTCAAACGTATTATGACGTGCTTATTTCGAATCTTCAAACGAAAATGTCGAAAACTCATCAGAAAAATTTTTGGCGCCAAAAAAACCATTTGAAAACTGATTCAGAGCTGACCAACTTGAGAACGGTTAGAGATAGACGAATTCTGCGAACGCCAATCGATTTAAAATGGCCAAATTCGTATACACTGAGAATTTGAATGAGAAAAATTGACGGACAAAAATGTGGAGTATACCATGATATTATAGATGATTTTTTGAACTTTTTTATTTTTCATTTTTCAGATTTTAAGTTTTTGTCCTCAAACGTATTATGACGTGCTTATTCCGAATCTTCAAACGAAAATGTCGAAAACTCATCGGAAATATTTTTGGCGCCAAAAAAACCATTTGAAAACTGATTCAGAGCTGACCAACTTGAGAACGGTTAGAGATAGACGAATTCTGCGAACGCCAATCGATTTAAAATGGCCAAATTAGTATACACTGAGAATATGAACTAAAAAAATTGACGGACAAAAAAGTCGAGTATCTCATGATATTATAGATGATTTTTTGAACTTTTTTATTTTTCATATTTCAGATTTTAAGTTCTTGTCCCCAAACGTATTATGACGTGCTAATTTCGAATCTTTGAACGAAAATGTTGAAAACTCATGAGAAATATTTTTGGCGCCAAAAAAATCATATGAAAACTGATTCAGAGCTGACTAACTCGAGAACGGTTAGAGGTAGACGAATTCTGCGAACGCCAATCGATTTAAAATGGCCGAATTAGTAAATACTTAGAATTTGAATGAGAAAAATTGACGGACAAAAAAGTCGAGTATATCATATTATAGATAATTTTTTGAACTTTTTTATTTTTCATTTTTCAGATTTTAAGTTTTTGTCCTCAAACGAATTATGACGTGCTTATTCCGAATCTTGGGACGAAAATGTCGAAAACTCATCGGAAATATTTTTGGCGCCAAAAAAACCATTTGAAAACTGATTCAGAGCTGACCAACTTGAGAACGGTTAGAGATAGACGAATTCTGCGAACGCCAATCGATTTAAAATGGCCAAATTAGTATACACTGAGAATATGAACTAAAAAAATTGACGGACAAAAAAGTCGAGTATCTCATGATATTATAGATGATTTTTTGAACTTTTTAATTTTTCATTTTTCAGATTTTAAGTTTTTGTCCTCAAACGTATTATGACGTGCTTATTTCGAATCTTCAAACGAAAATGTCGAAAACTCATCAGAAAAATTTTTGGCGCCAAAAAAACCATTTGAAAACTGATTCAGAGCTGACCAACTTGAGAACGGTTAGAGATAGACGAATTCTGCGAACGCCAATCGATTTAAAATGGCCAAATTCGTATACACTGAGAATTTGAATGAGAAAAATTGACGGACAAAAATGTGGAGTATACCATGATATTATAGATGATTTTTTGAACTTTTTTATTTTTCATTTTTCAGATTTTAAGTTTTTGTCCTCAAACGTATTATGACGTGCTTATTCCGAATCTTCAAACGAAAATGTCGAAAACTCATCGGAAATATTTTTGGCGCCAAAAAAACCATTTGAAAACTGATTCAGAGCTGACCAACTTGAGAACGGTTAGAGATAGACGAATTCTGCGAACGCCAATCGATTTAAAATGGCCAAATTAGTATACACTGAGAATATGAACAAAAAAAATTGACGGACAAAAAAGTCGAGTATCTCATGATATTATAGATGATTTTTTGAACTTTTTTATTTTTCATATTTCAGATTTTAAGTTCTTGTCCCCAAACGTATTATGGGGTGCTAATTTCGAATCTTTGAACGAAAATGTTGAAAACTCATGAGAAATATTTTTGGCGCCAAAAAAATCATATGAAAACTGATTCAGAGCTGACCAACTTGAGAACGGTTAGAGGTAGACGAATTCTGCGAACGCCAATCGATTTAAAATGGCCGAATTAGTAAATACTGAGAATTTGAATGAGAAAAATTGACGGACAAAAAAGTCGAGTATATCATATTATAGATAATTTTTTAAGTTTTTTTATTTTTAATTTTTCAGATTTTAAGTTTTTGTCCTCAAACGTATTATGACGTGCTTATTCCGAATCTTCAAAAGAAAATGTCGAAAACTCATCGGAAATATTTTTGGCGCCAAAAAAACCATTTGAAAACTGATTCAGAGCTGACCAACTTGAGAACGGTTAGAGATAGACGAATTCTGCGAACGCCAATCGATTTAAAATGGCCAAATTAGTATACACTGAGAATATGAACAAAAAAAATTGACGGACAAAAAAGTCGAGTATCTCATGATATTATAGATGATTTTTTGAACTTTTTTATTTTTCATATTTCAGATTTTAAGTTCTTGTCCTCAAACGTATTATGACGTGCTTATTCCGAATCTTGGAACGAAAATGTCGAAAACTCATCGGAAATATTTTTGGCGCCAAAAAAACCATTTGAAAACTGATTCAGAGCTGACCAACTTGAGAACGGTTAGAGGTAGACGAATTCTGCGAACGCCAATCGATTTAAAATGGCCGAATTAGTAAATACTGAGAATTTGAATGAGAAAAATTGACGGACAAAAAAGTCGAGTATATCTAATTATAGATAATTTTTTGAACTTTTTTATTTTTCATTTTTCAGATTTTAAGTTTTTGTCCTCAAACGTATTATGACGTGCTTATTTCGAATCGTCAAACGAAAATGTCGAAAACTCATCAGAAATATTTTTGGCGCCAAAAATACCAATTAAAAACTGATTCAGAGCTGGCCAACTCGAGAACGGTTAGGGATAGACGAATTCTGCGTACGCCAATCGATTTTAAATGGCCGAATTAGTATATACTGAGAATTCGAACAAAAAAAATTTACGGACAAAAAAGTCGAGTATATCATGATATTATAGATGATTTTTTGAACTTTTTAATTTTTCATTTTTCAGATTTTAAGTTTTTGTCCTCAAACGTATTATGACGTGCTTATTTCGAATCTTCAAACGAAAATGTCGAAAACTCATCAGAAATATTTTTGGCGCCAAAAAAACCATTTGAAAACTGATTCAGAGCTGACCAACTTGAGAACGGTTAGAGATAGACGAATTCTGCGAACGCCAATCGATTTAAAATGGCCAAATTCGTATACACTGAGAATTTGAATGAGAAAAATTGACGGACAAAAAAGTCGAGTATACCATGATATTATAGATGATTTTTTGAACTTTTTTATTTTTCATATTTCAGATTTTAAGTTCTTGTCCCCAAACGTATTATGACGTGCTTATTTCGAATCTTTGAACGAAAATGTTGAAAACTCATGAGAAATATTTTTGGCGCCAAAAAAATCATATGAAAACTGATTCAGAGCTGACTAACTCGAGAACGGTTAGAGGTAGACGAATTCTGCGAACGCCAATCGATTTAAAATGGCCGAATTAGTAAATACTGAGAATTTGAATGAGAAAAATTGACGGACAAAAAAGTCGAGTATATCATATTATAGATAATTTTTTGAACTTTTTTATTTTTCATTTTTCAGATTTTAAGTTTTTGTCCTCAAACGTATTATGACGTGCTTATTCCGAATCTTCAAACGAAAATGTCGAAAACTCATCGGAAATATTTTTGGCGCCAAAAAAACCATTTGAAAACTGATTCAGAGCTGACCAACTTGAGAACGGTTAGAGATAGACGAATTCTGCGAACGCCAATCGATTTAAAATGGCCAAATTAGTATACACTGAGAATATGAACAAAAAAAATTGACGGACAAAAAAGTCGAGTATCTCATGATATTATAGATGATTTTTCGAACTTTTTTATTTTTCATATTTCAGATTTTAAGTTCTTGTCCCCAAACGTATTATGAGGTGCTAATTTCGAATCTTTGAACGAAAATGTTGAAAACTCATGAGAAATATTTTTGGCGCCAAAAAAATCATATGAAAACTGATTCAGAGCTGACCAACTTGAGAACGGTTAGAGGTAGACGAATTCTGCGAATGCCAATCGATTTAAAATGGCCGAATTAGTAAATACTGAGAATTTGAATGAGAAAAATTGACGGACAAAAAAGTCGAGTATATCATATTATAGATAATTTTTTGAACTTTTTTATTTTTCATTTTTCAAATTTTAAGTTTTTGTCCTCAAACGTATTATGACGTGCTTATTCCGAATCTTCAAACGAAAATGTCGAAAACTCATCGGAAATATTTTTGGCGCCAAAAAAACCATTTGAAAACTGATTCAGAGCTGACCAACTTGAGAACGGTTAGAGATAGACGAATTCTGCGAACGCCAATCGATTTAAAATGGCCAAATTAGTATACACTGAGAATATGAACTAAAAAAATTGACGGACAAAAAAGTCGAGTATCTCATGATATTATAGATGATTTTTTGAACTTTTTTATTTTTCATATTTCAGATTTTAAGTTCTTGTCCCCAAACGTATTATGACGTGCTAATTTCGAATCTTTGAACGAAAATGTTGAAAACTCATGAGAAATATTTTTGGCGCCAAAAAAATCATATGAAAACTGATTCAGAGCTGACTAACTCGAGAACGGTTAGAGGTAGACGAATTCTGCGAACGCCAATCGATTTAAAATGGCCGAATTAGTAAATACTTAGAATTTGAATGAGAAAAATTGACGGACAAAAAAGTCGAGTATATCATATTATAGATAATTTTTTGAACTTTTTTATTTTTCATTTTTCAGATTTTAAGTTTTTGTCCTCAAACGAATTATGACGTGCTTATTCCGAATCTTGGGACGAAAATGTCGAAAACTCATCGGAAATATTTTTGGCGCCAAAAAAACCATTTGAAAACTGATTCAGAGCTGACCAACTTGAGAACGGTTAGAGATAGACGAATTCTGCGAACGCCAATCGATTTAAAATGGCCAAATTAGTACACTGAGAATATGAACAAAAAAAATTGACGGACAAAAAAGTCGAGTATCTCATGATATTATAGATGATTTTTTGAACTTTTTAATTTTTCATTTTTCAGATTTTAAGTTTTTGTCCTCAAACGTATTATGACGTGCTTATTTCGAATCTTCAAACGAAAATGTCGAAAACTCATCAGAAAAATTTTTGGCGCCAAAAAAACCATTTGAAAACTGATTCAGAGCTGACCAACTTGAGAACGGTTAGAGATAGACGAATTCTGCGAACGCCAATCGATTTAAAATGGCCAAATTCGTATACACTGAGAATTTGAATGAGAAAAATTGACGGACAAAAATGTGGAGTATACCATGATATTATAGATGATTTTTTGAACTTTTTTATTTTTCATTTTTCAGATTTTAAGTTTTTGTCCTCAAACGTATTATGACGTGCTTATTCCGAATCTTCAAACGAAAATGTCGAAAACTCATCGGAAATATTTTTGGCGCCAAAAAAACCATTTGAAAACTGATTCAGAGCTGACCAACTTGAGAACGGTTAGAGATAGACGAATTCTGCGAACGCCAATCGATTTAAAATGGCCAAATTAGTATACACTGAGAATATGAACAAAAAAAATTGACGGACAAAAAAGTCGAGTATCTCATGATATTATAGATGATTTTTTGAACTTTTTTATTTTTCATATTTCAGATTTTAAGTTCTTGTCCCCAAACGTATTATGGGGTGCTAATTTCGAATCTTTGAACGAAAATGTTGAAAACTCATGAGAAATATTTTTGGCGCCAAAAAAATCATATGAAAACTGATTCAGAGCTGACCAACTTGAGAACGGTTAGAGGTAGACGAATTCTGCGAACGCCAATCGATTTAAAATGGCCGAATTAGTAAATACTGAGAATTTGAATGAGAAAAATTGACGGACAAAAAAGTCGAGTATATCATATTATAGATAATTTTTTAAGTTTTTTTATTTTTAATTTTTCAGATTTTAAGTTTTTGTCCTCAAACGTATTATGACGTGCTTATTCCGAATCTTCAAAAGAAAATGTCGAAAACTCATCGGAAATATTTTTGGCGCCAAAAAAACCATTTGAAAACTGATTCAGAGCTGACCAACTTGAGAACGGTTAGAGATAGACGAATTCTGCGAACGCCAATCGATTTAAAATGGCCAAATTAGTATACACTGAGAATATGAACAAAAAAAATTGACGGACAAAAAAGTCGAGTATCTCATGATATTATAGATGATTTTTTGAACTTTTTTATTTTTCATATTTCAGATTTTAAGTTCTTGTCCTCAAACGTATTATGACGTGCTTATTCCGAATCTTGGAACGAAAATGTCGAAAACTCATCGGAAATATTTTTGGCGCCAAAAAAACCATTTGAAAACTGATTCAGAGCTGACCAACTTGAGAACGGTTAGAGGTAGACGAATTCTGCGAACGCCAATCGATTTAAAATGGCCGAATTAGTAAATACTGAGAATTTGAATGAGAAAAATTGACGGACAAAAAAGTCGAGTATCTCATGATATTATAGATGATTTTTTGAACTTTTTTATTTTTCATATTTCAGATTTTAAGTTCTTGTCCCCAAACGTATTATGGGGTGCTAATTTCGAATCTTTGAACGAAAATGTTGAAAACTCATGAGAAATATTTTTGGCGCCAAAAAAATCATATGAAAACTGATTCAGAGCTGACCAACTTGAGAACGGTTAGAGGTAGACGAATTCTGCGAACGCCAATCGATTTAAAATGGCCGAATTAGTAAATACTGAGAATTTGAATGAGAAAAATTGACGGACAAAAAAGTCGAGTATATCATATTATAGATAATTTTTTAAGTTTTTTTATTTTTAATTTTTCAGATTTTAAGTTTTTGTCCTCAAACGTATTATGACGTGCTTATTCCGAATCTTCAAAAGAAAATGTCGAAAACTCATCGGAAATATTTTTGGCGCCAAAAAAACCATTTGAAAACTGATTCAGAGCTGACCAACTTGAGAACGGTTAGAGATAGACGAATTCTGCGAACGCCAATCGATTTAAAATGGCCAAATTAGTATACACTGAGAATATGAACAAAAAAAATTGACGGACAAAAAAGTCGAGTATCTCATGATATTATAGATGATTTTTTGAACTTTTTTATTTTTCATATTTCAGATTTTAAGTTCTTGTCCTCAAACGTATTATGACGTGCTTATTCCGAATCTTGGAACGAAAATGTCGAAAACTCATCGGAAATATTTTTGGCGCCAAAAAAACCATTTGAAAACTGATTCAGAGCTGACCAACTTGAGAACGGTTAGAGGTAGACGAATTCTGCGAACGCCAATCGATTTAAAATGGCCGAATTAGTAAATACTGAGAATTTGAATGAGAAAAATTGACGGACAAAAAAGTCGAGTATATCTAATTATAGATAATTTTTTGAACTTTTTTATTTTTCATTTTTCAGATTTTAAGTTTTTGTCCTCAAACGTATTATGACGTGCTTATTTCGAATCGTCAAACGAAAATGTCGAAAACTCATCAGAAATATTTTTGGCGCCAAAAATACCAATTAAAAACTGATTCAGAGCTGGCCAACTCGAGAACGGTTAGGGATAGACGAATTCTGCGTACGCCAATCGATTTTAAATGGCCGAATTAGTATATACTGAGAATTCGAACAAAAAAAATTTACGGACAAAAAAGTCGAGTATATCATGATATTATAGATGATTTTTTGAACTTTTTAATTTTTCATTTTTCAGATTTTAAGTTTTTGTCCTCAAACGTATTATGACGTGCTTATTTCGAATCTTCAAACGAAAATGTCGAAAACTCATCAGAAATATTTTTGGCGCCAAAAAAACCATTTGAAAACTGATTCAGAGCTGACCAACTTGAGAACGGTTAGAGATAGACGAATTCTGCGAACGCCAATCGATTTAAAATGGCCGAATTAGTAAATACTGAGAATTTGAATGAGAAAAATTGACGGACAAAAAAGTCGAGTATATCATATTATAGATAATTTTTTGAACTTTTTTATTTTTCATTTTTCAGATTTTAAGTTTTTGTCCTCAAACGTATTATGACGTGCTTATTCCGAATCTTCAAACGAAAATGTCGAAAACTCATCGGAAATATTTTTGGCGCCAAAAAAACCATTTGAAAACTGATTCAGAGCTGACCAACTTGAGAACGGTTAGAGATAGACGAATTCTGCGAACGCCAATCGATTTAAAATGGCCAAATTAGTATACACTGAGAATATGAACAAAAAAAATTGACGGACAAAAAAGTCGAGTATCTCATGATATTATAGATGATTTTTCGAACTTTTTTATTTTTCATATTTCAGATTTTAAGTTCTTGTCCCCAAACGTATTATGAGGTGCTAATTTCGAATCTTTGAACGAAAATGTTGAAAACTCATGAGAAATATTTTTGGCGCCAAAAAAATCATATGAAAACTGATTCAGAGCTGACCAACTTGAGAACGGTTAGAGGTAGACGAATTCTGCGAATGCCAATCGATTTAAAATGGCCGAATTAGTAAATACTGAGAATTTGAATGAGAAAAATTGACGGACAAAAAAGTCGAGTATATCATATTATAGATAATTTTTTGAACTTTTTTATTTTTCATTTTTCAAATTTTAAGTTTTTGTCCTCAAACGTATTATGACGTGCTTATTCCGAATCTTCAAACGAAAATGTCGAAAACTCATCGGAAATATTTTTGGCGCCAAAAAAACCATTTGAAAACTGATTCAGAGCTGACCAACTTGAGAACGGTTAGAGATAGACGAATTCTGCGAACGCCAATCGATTTAAAATGGCCAAATTAGTATACACTGAGAATATGAACTAAAAAAATTGAC
Organism: Chrysolina haemoptera; assembly: GCA_958298965.1. Taxonomy (NCBI): domain Eukaryota; kingdom Metazoa; phylum Arthropoda; class Insecta; order Coleoptera; family Chrysomelidae; genus Chrysolina; species Chrysolina haemoptera. The sequence continues at coordinate 1,444,378 of OY282592.1, forward strand.
GGACAAAAAAGTCGAGTATCTCATGATATTATAGATGATTTTTTGAACTTTTTTATTTTTCATATTTCAGATTTTAAGTTCTTGTCCCCAAACGTATTATGACGTGCTAATTTCGAATCTTTGAACGAAAATGTTGAAAACTCATGAGAAATATTTTTGGCGCCAAAAAAATCATATGAAAACTGATTCAGAGCTGACTAACTCGAGAACGGTTAGAGGTAGACGAATTCTGCGAACGCCAATCGATTTAAAATGGCCGAATTAGTAAATACTTAGAATTTGAATGAGAAAAATTGACGGACAAAAAAGTCGAGTATATCATATTATAGATAATTTTTTGAACTTTTTTATTTTTCATTTTTCAGATTTTAAGTTTTTGTCCTCAAACGAATTATGACGTGCTTATTCCGAATCTTGGGACGAAAATGTCGAAAACTCATCGGAAATATTTTTGGCGCCAAAAAAACCATTTGAAAACTGATTCAGAGCTGACCAACTTGAGAACGGTTAGAGATAGACGAATTCTGCGAACGCCAATCGATTTAAAATGGCCAAATTAGTACACTGAGAATATGAACAAAAAAAATTGACGGACAAAAAAGTCGAGTATCTCATGATATTATAGATGATTTTTTGAACTTTTTAATTTTTCATTTTTCAGATTTTAAGTTTTTGTCCTCAAACGTATTATGACGTGCTTATTTCGAATCTTCAAACGAAAATGTCGAAAACTCATCAGAAAAATTTTTGGCGCCAAAAAAACCATTTGAAAACTGATTCAGAGCTGACCAACTTGAGAACGGTTAGAGATAGACGAATTCTGCGAACGCCAATCGATTTAAAATGGCCAAATTCGTATACACTGAGAATTTGAATGAGAAAAATTGACGGACAAAAATGTGGAGTATACCATGATATTATAGATGATTTTTTGAACTTTTTTATTTTTCATTTTTCAGATTTTAAGTTTTTGTCCTCAAACGTATTATGACGTGCTTATTCCGAATCTTCAAACGAAAATGTCGAAAACTCATCGGAAATATTTTTGGCGCCAAAAAAACCATTTGAAAACTGATTCAGAGCTGACCAACTTGAGAACGGTTAGAGATAGACGAATTCTGCGAACGCCAATCGATTTAAAATGGCCAAATTAGTATACACTGAGAATATGAACAAAAAAAATTGACGGACAAAAAAGTCGAGTATCTCATGATATTATAGATGATTTTTTGAACTTTTTTATTTTTCATATTTCAGATTTTAAGTTCTTGTCCCCAAACGTATTATGGGGTGCTAATTTCGAATCTTTGAACGAAAATGTTGAAAACTCATGAGAAATATTTTTGGCGCCAAAAAAATCATATGAAAACTGATTCAGAGCTGACCAACTTGAGAACGGTTAGAGGTAGACGAATTCTGCGAACGCCAATCGATTTAAAATGGCCGAATTAGTAAATACTGAGAATTTGAATGAGAAAAATTGACGGACAAAAAAGTCGAGTATATCATATTATAGATAATTTTTTAAGTTTTTTTATTTTTAATTTTTCAGATTTTAAGTTTTTGTCCTCAAACGTATTATGACGTGCTTATTCCGAATCTTCAAAAGAAAATGTCGAAAACTCATCGGAAATATTTTTGGCGCCAAAAAAACCATTTGAAAACTGATTCAGAGCTGACCAACTTGAGAACGGTTAGAGATAGACGAATTCTGCGAACGCCAATCGATTTAAAATGGCCAAATTAGTATACACTGAGAATATGAACAAAAAAAATTGACGGACAAAAAAGTCGAGTATCTCATGATATTATAGATGATTTTTTGAACTTTTTTATTTTTCATATTTCAGATTTTAAGTTCTTGTCCTCAAACGTATTATGACGTGCTTATTCCGAATCTTGGAACGAAAATGTCGAAAACTCATCGGAAATATTTTTGGCGCCAAAAAAACCATTTGAAAACTGATTCAGAGCTGACCAACTTGAGAACGGTTAGAGGTAGACGAATTCTGCGAACGCCAATCGATTTAAAATGGCCGAATTAGTAAATACTGAGAATTTGAATGAGAAAAATTGACGGACAAAAAAGTCGAGTATATCTAATTATAGATAATTTTTTGAACTTTTTTATTTTTCATTTTTCAGATTTTAAGTTTTTGTCCTCAAACGTATTATGACGTGCTTATTTCGAATCGTCAAACGAAAATGTCGAAAACTCATCAGAAATATTTTTGGCGCCAAAAATACCAATTAAAAACTGATTCAGAGCTGGCCAACTCGAGAACGGTTAGGGATAGACGAATTCTGCGTACGCCAATCGATTTTAAATGGCCGAATTAGTATATACTGAGAATTCGAACAAAAAAAATTTACGGACAAAAAAGTCGAGTATATCATGATATTATAGATGATTTTTTGAACTTTTTAATTTTTCATTTTTCAGATTTTAAGTTTTTGTCCTCAAACGTATTATGACGTGCTTATTTCGAATCTTCAAACGAAAATGTCGAAAACTCATCAGAAATATTTTTGGCGCCAAAAAAACCATTTGAAAACTGATTCAGAGCTGACCAACTTGAGAACGGTTAGAGATAGACGAATTCTGCGAACGCCAATCGATTTAAAATGGCCAAATTCGTATACACTGAGAATTTGAATGAGAAAAATTGACGGACAAAAAAGTCGAGTATACCATGATATTATAGATGATTTTTTGAACTTTTTTATTTTTCATATTTCAGATTTTAAGTTCTTGTCCCCAAACGTATTATGACGTGCTAATTTCGAATCTTTGAACGAAAATGTTGAAAACTCATGAGAAATATTTTTGGCGCCAAAAAAATCATATGAAAACTGATTCAGAGCTGACTAACTCGAGAACGGTTAGAGGTAGACGAATTCTGCGAACGCCAATCGATTTAAAATGGCCGAATTAGTAAATACTGAGAATTTGAATGAGAAAAATTGACGGACAAAAAAGTCGAGTATATCATATTATAGATAATTTTTTGAACTTTTTTATTTTTCATTTTTCAGATTTTAAGTTTTTGTCCTCAAACGTATTATGACGTGCTTATTCCGAATCTTCAAACGAAAATGTCGAAGACTCATCGGAAATATTTTTGGCGCCAAAAAAACCATTTGAAAACTGATTCAGAGCTGACCAACTTGAGAACGGTTAGAGATAGACGAATTCTGCGAACGCCAATCGATTTAAAATGGCCAAATTAGTATACACTGAGAATATGAACAAAAAAAATTGACGGACAAAAAAGTCGAGTATCTCATGATATTATAGATGATTTTTCGAACTTTTTTATTTTTCATATTTCAGATTTTAAGTTCTTGTCCCCAAACGTATTATGAGGTGCTAATTTCGAATCTTTGAACGAAAATGTTGAAAACTCATGAGAAATATTTTTGGCGCCAAAAAAATCATATGAAAACTGATTCAGAGCTGACCAACTTGAGAACGGTTAGAGGTAGACGAATTCTGCGAATGCCAATCGATTTAAAATGGCCGAATTAGTAAATACTGAGAATTTGAATGAGAAAAATTGACGGACAAAAAAGTCGAGTATATCATATTATAGATAATTTTTTGAACTTTTTTATTTTTCATTTTTCAAATTTTAAGTTTTTGTCCTCAAACGTATTATGACGTGCTTATTCCGAATCTTCAAACGAAAATGTCGAAAACTCATCGGAAATATTTTTGGCGCCAAAAAAACCATTTGAAAACTGATTCAGAGCTGACCAACTTGAGAACGGTTAGAGATAGACGAATTCTGCGAACGCCAATCGATTTAAAATGGCCCAATTAGTATACACTGAGAATTTGAATGAGAAAAATTGACGGACAAAAAAGTCGAGTATATCATGATATTATAGATGATTTTTTGAACTCTTTTATTTTTCATATTTCAGATTTTAAGTTCTTGTCCCCAAACGTATTATGACGTGCTAATTTCGAATCTTTGAACGAAAATGTTGAAAACTCAAATATTTTTGGCGCCAAAAAAACCATTTGAAAACTGATTCAGAGCTGACCAACTTGAGAACGGTTAGAGGTAGACGAATTCTGCGAACGCCAATCGATTTAAAATGGCCGAATTAGTAAATACTGAGAATTTGAATGAGAAAAATTGACGGACAAAAAAGTCGAGTATATCATATTATAGATAATTTTTTGAACTTTTTTATTTTTCATTTTTCAGATTTTAAGTTTTTGTCCTCAAACGTATTATGACGTGCTTATTCCGAATCTTGGAACGAAAATGTCGAAAACTCATCGGAAATATTTTTGGCGCCAAAAAAAACATTTGAAAACTGATTCAGAGCTGACCAACTTGAGAACGGTTAGAGATAGACGAATTCTGCGAACGCCAATCGATTTAAAATGGCCAAATTAGTATACACTGAGAATATGAACAAAAAAAATTGACGGACAAAAAAGTCGAGTATCTCATGATTTTATAGATGATTTTTTGAACTTTTTTATTTTTCATATTTCAGATTTTAAGTTCTTGTCCCCAAACGTATTATGGGGTGCTAATTTCGAATCTTTGAACGAAAATGTCGAAAACTCATCGGAAATATTTTTGGCGCCAAAAAAACCATTTGAAAACTGATTCAGAGCTGACCAACTTGAGAACGGTTAGAGATAGACGAATTCTGCGAACGCCAATCGATTTAAAATGGCCAAATTAGTATACACTGAGAATATGAACAAAAAAAATTGACGGACAAAAAAGTCGAGTATCTCATGATATTATAGATGATTTTTTGAACTTTTTTATTTTTCATTTTTCAGATTTTAAGTTTTTGTCCTCAAACGAATTATGACGTGCTTATTCCGAATCTTGGGACGAAAATGTCGAAAACTCATCGGAAATATTTTTGGCGCCAAAAAAACCATTTGAAAACTGATTCAGAGCTGACCAACTTGAGAACGGTTAGAGATAGACGAATTCTGCGAACGCCAATCGATTTAAAATGGCCAAATTAGTATACACTGAGAATATGAACTAAAAAAATTGACGGACAAAAAAGTCGAGTATCTCATGATATTATAGATGATTTTTTGAACTTTTTAATTTTTCATTTTTCAGATTTTAAGTTTTTGTCCTCAAACGTATTATGACGTGCTTATTTCGAATCTTCAAACGAAAATGTCGAAAACTCATCAGAAATATTTTTGGCGCCAAAAAAACCATTTGAAAACTGATTCAGAGCTGACCAACTTGAGAACGGTTAGAGATAGACGAATTCTGCGAACGCCAATCGATTTAAAATGGCCAAATTCGTATACACTGAGAATTTGAATGAGAAAAATTGACGGACAAAAAAGTCGAGTATACCATGATATTATAGATGATTTTTTGAACTTTTTTATTTTTCATTTTTCAGATTTTAAGTTTTTGTCCTCAAACGTATTATGACGTGCTTATTCCGAATCTTCAAACGAAAATGTCGAAAACTCATCGGAAATATTTTTGGCGCCAAAAAAACCATTTGAAAACTGATTCAGAGCTGACCAACTTGAGAACGGTTAGAGATAGACGAATTCTGCGAACGCCAATCGATTTAAAATGGCCAAATTAGTATACACTGAGAATATGAACAAAAAAAATTGACGGACAAAAAAGTCGAGTATCTCATGATTTTATAGATGATTTTTTGAACTTTTTTATTTTTCATATTTCAGATTTTAAGTTCTTGTCCCCAAACGTATTATGGGGTGCTAATTTCGAATCTTTGAACGAAAATGTCGAAAACTCATCGGAAATATTTTTGGCGCCAAAAAAACCATTTGAAAACTGATTCAGAGCTGACCAACTTGAGAACGGTTAGAGATAGACGAATTCTGCGAACGCCAATCGATTTAAAATGGCCAAATTAGTATACACTGAGAATATGAACAAAAAAAATTGACGGACAAAAAAGTCGAGTATCTCATGATATTATAGATGATTTTTTGAACTTTTTTATTTTTCATATTTCAGATTTTAAGTTCTTGTCCCCAAACGTATTATGGGGTGCTAATTTCGAATCTTTGAACGAAAATGTTGAAAACTCATGAGAAATATTTTTGGCGCCAAAAAAATCATATGAAAACTGATTCAGAGCTGACCAACTTGAGAACGGTTAGAGGTAGACGAATTCTGCGAACGCCAATCGATTTAAAATGGCCGAATTAGTAAATACTAAGAATTTGAATGAGAAAAATTGACGGACAAAAAAGTCGAGTATATCATATTATAGATAATTTTTTGAACTTTTTTATTTTTAATTTTTCAGATTTTAAGTTTTTGTCCTCAAACGTATTATGACGTGCTTATTCCGAATCTTCAAACGAAAATGTCGAAAACTCATCGGAAATATTTTTGGCGCCAAAAAAACCATTTGAAAACTGATTCAGAGCTGACCAACTTGAGAACGGTTAGAGATAGACGAATTCTGCGAACGCCAATCGATTTAAAATGGCCAAATTAGTATACACTGAGAATATGAACAAAAAAAATTGACGGACAAAAAAGTCGAGTATCTCATGATATTATAGATGATTTTTTGAACTTTTTTATTTTTCATATTTCAGATTTTAAGTTCTTGTCCTCAAACGTATTATGACGTGCTTATTCCGAATCTTGGAACGAAAATGTCGAAAACTCATCGGAAATATTTTTGGCGCCAAAAAAACCATTTGAAAACTGATTCAGAGCTGACCAACTGGAGAACGGTTAGAGGTAGACGAATTGTGCGAACGCCAATCGATTTAAAATGGCCGAATTAGTAAATGCTGAGAATTTGAATGAGAAAAATTGACGGACAAAAAAGTCGAGTATATCATATTATAGATAATTTTTTGAACTGTTTTATTTTTCATTTTTCAGATTTTAAGTTTTTGTCCTCAAACGAATTATGACGTGCTTATTTCGAATCTTGGAACGAAAATGTCGAAAACTCATCGGAAATATTTTTGGCGCCAAAAAAACCATTTGAAAACTGATTCAGAGCTGACCAACTTGAGAACGGTTAGAGATAGACGAATTCTGCGAACGCCAATCGATTTAAAATGGCCAAATTAGTATACTCTGAGAATATGAACTAAAAAAATTGACGGACAAAAAAGTCGAGTATCTCATGATATTATAGATGATTTTTTGAACTTTTTTATTTTTCATATTTCAGATTTTAAGTTCTTGTCCCCAAACGTATTATGACGTGCTAATTTCGAATCTTTGAACGAAAATGTTGAAAATTCATGAGAAATATTTTTGGCGCCAAAAAAATCATATGAAAACTGATTCAGAGCTGACTAACTCGAGAACGGTTAGAGGTAGACGAATTCTGCGAACGCCAATCGATTTAAAATGGCCGAATTAGTAAATACTTAGAATTTGAATGAGAAAAATTGACGGACAAAAAAGTCGAGTATATCATATTATAGATAATTTTTTGAACTTTTTTATTTTTCATTTTTCAGATTTTAAGTTTTTGTCCTCAAACGAATTATGACGTGCTTATTCCGAATCTTGGGACGAAAATGTCGAAAACTCATCGGAAATATTTTTGGCGCCAAAAAAACCATTTGAAAACTGATTCAGAGCTGACCAACTTGAGAACGGTTAGAGATAGACGAATTCTGCGAACGCCAATCGATTTAAAATGGCCAAATTAGTATACACTGAGAATATGAACTAAAAAAATTGACGGACAAAAAAGTCGAGTATCTCATGATATTATAGATGATTTTTTGAACTTTTTAATTTTTCATTTTTCAGATTTTAAGTTTTTGTCCTCAAACGTATTATGACGTGCTTATTTCGAATCTTCAAACGAAAATGTCGAAAACTCATCAGAAATATTTTTGGCGCCAAAAAAACCATTTGAAAACTGATTCAGAGCTGACCAACTTGAGAACGGTTAGAGATAGACGAATTCTGCGAACGCCAATCGATTTAAAATGGCCAAATTCGTATACACTGAGAATTTGAATGAGAAAAATTGACGGACAAAAAAGTCGAGTATACCATGATATTATAGATGATTTTTTGAACTTTTTTATTTTTCATTTTTCAGATTTTAAGTTTTTGTCCTCAAACGTATTATGACGTGCTTATTCCGAATCTTCAAACGAAAATGTCGAAAACTCATCGGAAATATTTTTGGCGCCAAAAAAACCATTTGAAAACTGATTCAGAGCTGACCAACTTGAGAACGGTTAGAGATAGACGAATTCTGCGAACGCCAATCGATTTAAAATGGCCAAATTAGTATACACTGAGAATATGAACAAAAAAAATTGACGGACAAAAAAGTCGAGTATCTCATGATATTATAGATGATTTTTTGAACTTTTTTATTTTTCATATTTCAGATTTTAAGTTCTTGTCCCCAAACGTATTATGGGGTGCTAATTTCGAATCTTTGAACGAAAATGTTGAAAACTCATGAGAAATATTTTTGGCGCCAAAAAAATCATATGAAAACTGATTCAGAGCTGACCAACTTGAGAACGGTTAGAGGTAGACGAATTCTGCGAACGCCAATCGATTTAAAATGGCCGAATTAGTAAATACTGAGAATTTGAATGAGAAAAATTGACGGACAAAAAAGTCGAGTATATCATATTATAGATAATTTTTTAAGTTTTTTTATTTTTAATTTTTCAGATTTTAAGTTTTTGTCCTCAAACGTATTATGACGTGCTTATTCCGAATCTTCAAACGAAAATGTCGAAAACTCATCGGAAATATTTTTGGCGCCAAAAAAACCATTTGAAAACTGATTCAGAGCTGACCAACTTGAGAACGGTTAGAGATAGACGAATTCTGCGAACGCCAATCGATTTAAAATGGCCAAATTAGTATACACTGAGAATATGAACAAAAAAAATTGACGGACAAAAAAGTCGAGTATCTCATGATATTATAGATGATTTTTTGAACTTTTTTATTTTTCATATTTCAGATTTTAAGTTCTTGTCCCCAAACGTATTATGGGGTGCTAATTTCGAATCTTTGAACGAAAATGTTGAAAACTCATGAGAAATATTTTTGGCGCCAAAAAAATCATATGAAAACTGATTCAGAGCTGACCAACTTGAGAACGGTTAGAGGTAGACGAATTCTGCGAACGCCAATCGATTTAAAATGGCCGAATTAGTAAATACTGAGAATTTGAATGAGAAAAATTGACGGACAAAAAAGTCGAGTATATCATATTATAGATAATTTTTTAAGTTTTTTTATTTTTAATTTTTCAGATTTTAAGTTTTTGTCCTCAAACGTATTATGACGTGCTTATTCCGAATCTTCAAACGAAAATGTCGAAAACTCATCGGAAATATTTTTGGCGCCAAAAAAACCATTTGAAAACTGATTCAGAGCTGACCAACTTGAGAACGGTTAGAGATAGACGAATTCTGCGAACGCCAATCGATTTAAAATGGCCAAATTAGTATACACTGAGAATATGAACAAAAAAAATTGACGGACAAAAAAGTCGAGTATCTCATGATATTATAGATGATTTTTTGAACTTTTTTATTTTTCATATTTCAGATTTTAAGTTCTTGTCCTCAAACGTATTATGACGTGCTTATTCCGAATCTTGGAACGAAAATGTCGAAAACTCATCGGAAATATTTTTGGCGCCAAAAAAACCATTTGAAAACTGATTCAGAGCTGACCAACTTGAGAACGGTTAGAGGTAGACGAATTCTGCGAACGCCAATCGATTTAAAATGGCCGAATTAGTAAATACTGAGAATTTGAATGAGAAAAATTGACGGACAAAAAAGTCGAGTATATCATATTATAGATAATTTTTTGAACTTTTTTATTTTTCATTTTTCAGATTTTAAGTTTTTGTCCTCAAACGTATTATGACGTGCTTATTTCGAATCTTCAAACGAAAATGTCGAAAACTCATCAGAAATATTTTTGGCGCCAAAAATACCAATTAAAAACTGATTCAGAGCTGGCCAACTCGAGAACGGTTAGGGATAGACGAATTCTGCGTACGCCAATCGATTTTAAATGGCCGAATTAGTATATACTGAGAATTCGAACAAAAAAAATTTACGGACAAAAAAGTCGAGTATATCATGATATTATAGATGATTTTTTGAACTTTTTAATTTTTCATTTTTCAGATTTTAAGTTTTTGTCCTCAAACGTATTATGACGTGCTTATTTCGAATCTTCAAACGAAAATGTCGAAAACTCATCAGAAATATTTTTGGCGCCAAAAAAACCATTTGAAAACTGATTCAGAGCTGACCAACTTGAGAACGGTTAGAGATAGACGAATTCTGCGAACGCCAATCGATTTAAAATGGCCCAATTAGTATACACTGAGAATTTGAATGAGAAAAATTGACGGACAAAAAAGTCGAGTATATCATGATATTATAGATGATTTTTTGAACTTTTTTATTTTTCATATTTCAGATTTTAAGTTCTTGTCCCCAAACGTATTATGACGTGCTAATTTCGAATCTTTGAACGAAAATGTTGAAAACTCAAATATTTTTGGCGCCAAAAAAACCATTTGAAAACTGATTCAGAGCTGACCAACTTGAGAACGGTTAGAGGTAGACGAATTCTGCGAACGCCAATCGATTTAAAATGGCCGAATTAGTAAATACTGAGAATTTGAATGAGAAAAATTGACGGACAAAAAAGTCGAGTATATCATATTATAGATAATTTTTTGAACTTTTTTATTTTTCATTTTTCAGATTTTAAGTTTTTGTCCTCAAACGTATTATGACGTGCTTATTCCGAATCTTGGAACGAAAATGTCGAAAACTCATCGGAAATATTTTTGGCGCCAAAAAAAACATTTGAAAACTGATTCAGAGCTGACCAACTTGAGAACGGTTAGAGATAGACGAATTCTGCGAACGCCAATCGATTTAAAATGGCCAAATTAGTATACACTGAGAATATGAACAAAAAAAATTGACGGACAAAAAAGTCGAGTATCTCATGATTTTATAGATGATTTTTTGAACTTTTTTATTTTTCATATTTCAGATTTTAAGTTCTTGTCCCCAAACGTATTATGGGGTGCTAATTTCGAATCTTTGAACGAAAATGTCGAAAACTCATCGGAAATATTTTTGGCGCCAAAAAAACCATTTGAAAACTGATTCAGAGCTGACCAACTTGAGAACGGTTAGAGATAGACGAATTCTGCGAACGCCAATCGATTTAAAATGGCCAAATTAGTATACACTGAGAATATGAACAAAAAAAATTGACGGACAAAAAAGTCGAGTATCTCATGATATTATAGATGATTTTTTGAACTTTTTTATTTTTCATATTTCAGATTTTAAGTTCTTGTCCCCAAACGTATTATGGGGTGCTAATTTCGAATCTTTGAACGAAAATGTTGAAAACTCATGAGAAATATTTTTGGCGCCAAAAAAATCATATGAAAACTGATTCAGAGCTGACCAACTTGAGAACGGTTAGAGGTAGACGAATTCTGCGAACGCCAATCGATTTAAAATGGCCGAATTAGTAAATACTAAGAATTTGAATGAGAAAAATTGACGGACAAAAAAGTCGAGTATATCATATTATAGATAATTTTTTGAACTTTTTTATTTTTAATTTTTCAGATTTTAAGTTTTTGTCCTCAAACGTATTATGACGTGCTTATTCCGAATCTTCAAACGAAAATGTCGAAAACTCATCGGAAATATTTTTGGCGCCAAAAAAACCATTTGAAAACTGATTCAGAGCTGACCAACTTGAGAACGGTTAGAGATAGACGAATTCTGCGAACGCCAATCGATTTAAAATGGCCAAATTAGTATACACTGAGAATATGAACTAAAAAAATTGACGGACAAAAAAGTCGAGTATCTCATGATATTATAGATGATTTTTTGAACTTTTTTATTTTTCATATTTCAGATTTTAAGTTCTTGTCCCCAAACGTATTATGACGTGCTAATTTCGAATCTTTGAACGAAAATGTTGAAAACTCATGAGAAATATTTTTGGCGCCAAAAAAATCATATGAAAACTGATTCAGAGCTGACTAACTCGAGAACGGTTAGAGGTAGACGAATTCTGCGAACGCCAATCGATTTAAAATGGCCGAATTAGTAAATACTTAGAATTTGAATGAGAAAAATTGACGGACAAAAAAGTCGAGTATATCATATTATAGATAATTTTTTGAACTTTTTTATTTTTCATTTTTCAGATTTTAAGTTTTTGTCCTCAAACGAATTATGACGTGCTTATTCCGAATCTTGGGACGAAAATGTCGAAAACTCATCGGAAATATTTTTGGCGCCAAAAAAACCATTTGAAAACTGATTCAGAGCTGACCAACTTGAGAACGGTTAGAGATAGACGAATTCTGCGAACGCCAATCGATTTAAAATGGCCAAATTAGTATACACTGAGAATATGAACTAAAAAAATTGACGGACAAAAAAGTCGAGTATCTCATGATATTATAGATGATTTTTTGAACTTTTTAATTTTTCATTTTTCAGATTTTAAGTTTTTGTCCTCAAACGTATTATGACGTGCTTATTTCGAATCTTCAAACGAAAATGTCGAAAACTCATCAGAAAAATTTTTGGCGCCAAAAAAACCATTTGAAAACTGATTCAGAGCTGACCAACTTGAGAACGGTTAGAGATAGACGAATTCTGCGAACGCCAATCGATTTAAAATGGCCAAATTCGTATACACTGAGAATTTGAATGAGAAAAATTGACGGACAAAAAAGTGGAGTATACCATGATATTATAGATGATTTTTTGAACTTTTTTATTTTTCATTTTTCAGATTTTAAGTTTTTGTCCTCAAACGTATTATGACGTGCTTATTCCGAATCTTCAAACGAAAATGTCGAAAACTCATCGGAAATATTTTTGGCGCCAAAAAAACCATTTGAAAACTGATTCAGAGCTGACCAACTTGAGAACGGTTAGAGATAGACGAATTCTGCGAACGCCAATCGATTTAAAATGGCCAAATTAGTATACACTGAGAATATGAACAAAAAAAATTGACGGACAAAAAAGTCGAGTATCTCATGATATTATAGATGATTTTTTGAACTTTTTTATTTTTCATATTTCAGATTTTAAGTTCTTGTCCCCAAACGTATTATGGGGTGCTAATTTCGAATCTTTGAACGAAAATGTTGAAAACTCATGAGAAATATTTTTGGCGCCAAAAAAATCATATGAAAACTGATTCAGAGCTGACCAACTTGAGAACGGTTAGAGGTAGACGAATTCTGCGAACGCCAATCGATTTAAAATGGCCGAATTAGTAAATACTGAGAATTTGAATGAGAAAAATTGACGGACAAAAAAGTCGAGTATATCATATTATAGATAATTTTTTAAGTTTTTTTATTTTTAATTTTTCAGATTTTAAGTTTTTGTCCTCAAACGTATTATGACGTGCTTATTCCGAATCTTCAAAAGAAAATGTCGAAAACTCATCGGAAATATTTTTGGCGCCAAAAAAACCATTTGAAAACTGATTCAGAGCTGACCAACTTGAGAACGGTTAGAGATAGACGAATTCTGCGAACGCCAATCGATTTAAAATGGCCAAATTAGTATACACTGAGAATATGAACAAAAAAAATTGACGGACAAAAAAGTCGAGTATCTCATGATATTATAGATGATTTTTTGAACTTTTTTATTTTTCATATTTCAGATTTTAAGTTCTTGTCCTCAAACGTATTATGACGTGCTTATTCCGAATCTTGGAACGAAAATGTCGAAAACTCATCGGAAATATTTTTGGCGCCAAAAAAACCATTTGAAAACTGATTCAGAGCTGACCAACTTGAGAACGGTTAGAGGTAGACGAATTCTGCGAAAGCCAATCGATTTAAAATGGCCGAATTAGTAAATACTGAGAATTTGAATGAGAAAAATTGACGGACAAAAAAGTTGAGTATATCATATTATAGATAATTTTTTGAACTTTTTTATTTTTCATTTTTCAGATTTTAAGTTTTTGTCCTCAAACGTATTATGACGTGCTTATTCCGAATCTTCAAACGAAAATGTCGAAAACTCATCGGAAATATTTTTGGCGCCAAAAATACCAATTAAAAACTGATTCAGAGCTGGCCAACTCGAGAACGGTTAGGGATAGACGAATTCTGCGTACGCCAATCGATTTTAAATGGCCGAATTAGTATATACTGAGAATTCGAACAAAAAAAATTTACGGACAAAAAAGTCGAGTATATCATGATATTATAGATGATTTTTTGAACTTTTTAATTTTTCATTTTTCAGATTTTAAGTTTTTGTCCTCAAACGTATTATGACGTGCTTATTTCGAATCTTGGAACGAAAATGTCGAAAACTCATCGGAAATATTTTTGGCGCCAAAAAAACCATTTGAAAACTGATTCAGAGCTGACCAACTTGAGAACGGTTAGAGGTAGACGAATTCTGCGAAAGCCAATCGATTTAAAATGGCCGAATTAGTGAATACTGAGAATTTGAATGAGAAAAATTGACGGACAAAAAAGTCGAGTATATCTAATTATAGATAATTTTTTGAACTTTTTTATTTTTCATTTTTCAGATTTTAAGTTTTTGTCCTCAAACGTATTATGACGTGCTTATTTCGAATCGTCAAACGAAAATGTCGAAAACTCATCAGAAATATTTTTGGCGCCAAAAATACCAATTAAAAACTGATTCAGAGCTGGCCAACTCGAGAACGGTTAGGGATAGACGAATTCTGCGTACGCCAATCGATTTTAAATGGCCGAATTAGTATATACTGAGAATTCGAACAAAAAAAATTTACGGACAAAAAAGTCGAGTATATCATGATATTATAGATGATTTTTTGAACTTTTTAATTTTTCATTTTTCAGATTTTAAGTTTTTGTCCTCAAACGTATTATGACGTGCTTATTTCGAATCTTCAAACGAAAATGTCGAAAACTCATCAGAAATATTTTTGGCGCCAAAAAAACCATTTGAAAACTGATTCAGAGCTGACCAACTTGAGAACGGTTAGAGATAGACGAATTCTGCGAACGCCAATCGATTTAAAATGGCCAAATTCGTATACACTGAGAATTTGAATGAGAAAAATTGACGGACAAAAAAGTCGAGTATACCATGATATTATAGATGATTTTTTGAACTTTTTTATTTTTCATATTTCAGATTTTAAGTTCTTGTCCCCAAACGTATTATGACGTGCTAATTTCGAATCTTTGAACGAAAATGTTGAAAACTCATGAGAAATATTTTTGGCGCCAAAAAAATCATATGAAAACTGATTCAGAGCTGACTAACTCGAGAACGGTTAGAGGTAGACGAATTCTGCGAACGCCAATCGATTTAAAATGGCCGAATTAGTAAATACTGAGAATTTGAATGAGAAAAATTGACGGACAAAAAAGTTGAGTATATCATATTATAGATAATTTTTTGAACTTTTTTATTTTTCATTTTTCAGATTTTAAGTTTTTGTCCTCAAACGTATTATGACGTGCTTATTCCGAATCTTCAAACGAAAATGTCGAAAACTCATCGGAAATATTTTTGGCGCCAAAAAAACCATTTGAAAACTGATTCAGAGCTGACCAACTTGAGAACGGTTAGAGATAGACGAATTCTGCGAACGCCAATCGATTTAAAATGGCCAAATTAGTATACACTGAGAATATGAACAAAAAAAATTGACGGACAAAAAAGTCGAGTATCTCATGATATTATAGATGATTTTTCGAACTTTTTTATTTTTCATATTTCAGATTTTAAGTTCTTGTCCCCAAACGTATTATGAGGTGCTAATTTCGAATCTTTGAACGAAAATGTTGAAAACTCATGAGAAATATTTTTGGCGCCAAAAAAATCATATGAAAACTGATTCAGAGCTGACCAACTTGAGAACGGTTAGAGGTAGACGAATTCTGCGAATGCCAATCGATTTAAAATGGCCGAATTAGTAAATACTGAGAATTTGAATGAGAAAAATTGACGGACAAAAAAGTCGAGTATATCATATTATAGATAATTTTTTGAACTTTTTTATTTTTCATTTTTCAAATTTTAAGTTTTTGTCCTCAAACGTATTATGACGTGCTTATTCCGAATCTTCAAACGAAAATGTCGAAAACTCATCGGAAATATTTTTGGCGCCAAAAAAACCATTTGAAAACTGATTCAGAGCTGACCAACTTGAGAACGGTTAGAGATAGACGAATTCTGCGAACGCCAATCGATTTAAAATGGCCCAATTAGTATACACTGAGAATTTGAATGAGAAAAATTGACGGACAAAAAAGTCGAGTATATCATGATATTATAGATGATTTTTTGAACTTTTTTATTTTTCATATTTCAGATTTTAAGTTCTTGTCCCCAAACGTATTATGACGTGCTAATTTCGAATCTTTGAACGAAAATGTTGAAAACTCAAATATTTTTGGCGCCAAAAAAACCATTTGAAAACTGATTCAGAGCTGACCAACTTGAGAACGGTTAGAGGTAGACGAATTCTGCGAACGCCAATCGATTTAAAATGGCCGAATTAGTAAATACTGAGAATTTGAATGAGAAAAATTGACGGACAAAAAAGTCGAGTATATCATATTATAGATAATTTTTTGAACTTTTTTATTTTTCATTTTTCAGATTTTAAGTTTTTGTCCTCAAACGTATTATGACGTGCTTATTCCGAATCTTGGAACGAAAATGTCGAAAACTCATCGGAAATATTTTTGGCGCCAAAAAAAACATTTGAAAACTGATTCAGAGCTGACCAACTTGAGAACGGTTAGAGATAGACGAATTCTGCGAACGCCAATCGATTTAAAATGGCCAAATTAGTATACACTGAGAATATGAACAAAAAAAATTGACGGACAAAAAAGTCGAGTATCTCATGATTTTATAGATGATTTTTTGAACTTTTTTATTTTTCATATTTCAGATTTTAAGTTCTTGTCCCCAAACGTATTATGGGGTGCTAATTTCGAATCTTTGAACGAAAATGTCGAAAACTCATCGGAAATATTTTTGGCGCCAAAAAAACCATTTGAAAACTGATTCAGAGCTGACCAACTTGAGAACGGTTAGAGATAGACGAATTCTGCGAACGCCAATCGATTTAAAATGGCCAAATTAGTATACACTGAGAATATGAACAAAAAAAATTGACGGACAAAAAAGTCGAGTATCTCATGATATTATAGATGATTTTTTGAACTTTTTTATTTTTCATATTTCAGATTTTAAGTTCTTGTCCTCAAACGTATTATGACGTGCTTATTCCGAATCTTGGAACGAAAATGTCGAAAACTCATCGGAAATATTTTTGGCGCCAAAAAAACCATTTGAAAACTGATTCAGAGCTGACCAACTGGAGAACGGTTAGAGGTAGACGAATTCTGCGAACGCCAATCGATTTAAAATGGCCGAATTAGTAAATGCTGAGAATTTGAATGAGAAAAATTGACGGACAAAAAAGTCGAGTATATCATATTATAGATAATTTTTTGAACTGTTTTATTTTTCATTTTTCAGATTTTAAGTTTTTGTCCTCAAACGAATTATGACGTGCTTATTTCGAATCTTGGAACGAAAATGTCGAAAACTCATCGGAAATATTTTTGGCGCCAAAAAAACCATTTGAAAACTGATTCAGAGCTGACCAACTTGAGAACGGTTAGAGATAGACGAATTCTGCGAACGCCAATCGATTTAAAATGGCCAAATTAGTATACTCTGAGAATATGAACTAAAAAAATTGACGGACAAAAAAGTCGAGTATCTCATGATATTATAGATGATTTTTTGAACTTTTTTATTTTTCATATTTCAGATTTTAAGTTCTTGTCCCCAAACGTATTATGACGTGCTAATTTCGAATCTTTGAACGAAAATGTTGAAAATTCATGAGAAATATTTTTGGCGCCAAAAAAATCATATGAAAACTGATTCAGAGCTGACTAACTCGAGAACGGTTAGAGGTAGACGAATTCTGCGAACGCCAATCGATTTAAAATGGCCGAATTAGTAAATACTTAGAATTTGAATGAGAAAAATTGACGGACAAAAAAGTCGAGTATATCATATTATAGATAATTTTTTGAACTTTTTTATTTTTCATTTTTCAGATTTTAAGTTTTTGTCCTCAAACGTATTATGACGTGCTTATTTCGAATCTTCAAACGAAAATGTCGAAAACTCATCAGAAATATTTTTGGCGCCAAAAAAACCATTTGAAAACTGATTCAGAGCTGACCAACTTGAGAACGGTTAGAGATAGACGAATTCTGCGAACGCCAATCGATTTAAAATGGCCAAATTCGTATACACTGAGAATTTGAATGAGAAAAATTGACGGACAAAAAAGTCGAGTATACCATGATATTATAGATGATTTTTTGAACTTTTTTATTTTTCATTTTTCAGATTTTAAGTTTTTGTCCTCAAACGTATTATGACGTGCTTATTCCGAATCTTCAAACGAAAATGTCGAAAACTCATCGGAAATATTTTTGGCGCCAAAAAAACCATTTGAAAACTGATTCAGAGCTGACCAACTTGAGAACGGTTAGAGATAGACGAATTCTGCGAACGCCAATCGATTTAAAATGGCCAAATTAGTATACACTGAGAATATGAACAAAAAAAATTGACGGACAAAAAAGTCGAGTATCTCATGATATTATAGATGATTTTTTGAACTTTTTTATTTTTCATATTTCAGATTTTAAGTTCTTGTCCCCAAACGTATTATGGGGTGCTAATTTCGAATCTTTGAACGAAAATGTTGAAAACTCATGAGAAATATTTTTGGCGCCAAAAAAATCATATGAAAACTGATTCAGAGCTGACCAACTTGAGAACGGTTAGAGGTAGACGAATTCTGCGAACGCCAATCGATTTAAAATGGCCGAATTAGTAAATACTGAGAATTTGAATGAGAAAAATTGACGGACAAAAAAGTCGAGTATATCATATTATAGATAATTTTTTAAGTTTTTTTATTTTTAATTTTTCAGATTTTAAGTTTTTGTCCTCAAACGTATTATGACGTGCTTATTCCGAATCTTCAAACGAAAATGTCGAAAACTCATCGGAAATATTTTTGGCGCCAAAAAAACCATTTGAAAACTGATTCAGAGCTGACCAACTTGAGAACGGTTAGAGATAGACGAATTCTGCGAACGCCAATCGATTTAAAATGGCCAAATTAGTATACACTGAGAATATGAACAAAAAAAATTGACGGACAAAAAAGTCGAGTATCTCATGATATTATAGATGATTTTTTGAACTTTTTTATTTTTCATATTTCAGATTTTAAGTTCTTGTCCTCAAACGTATTATGACGTGCTTATTCCGAATCTTGGAACGAAAATGTCGAAAACTCATCGGAAATATTTTTGGCGCCAAAAAAACCATTTGAAAACTGATTCAGAGCTGACCAACTTGAGAACGGTTAGAGGTAGACGAATTCTGCGAACGCCAATCGATTTAAAATGGCCGAATTAGTAAATACTGAGAATTTGAATGAGAAAAATTGACGGACAAAAAAGTCGAGTATATCATATTATAGATAATTTTTTGAACTTTTTTATTTTTCATTTTTCAGATTTTAAGTTTTTGTCCTCAAACGTATTATGACGTGCTTATTTCGAATCTTCAAACGAAAATGTCGAAAACTCGTCAGAAATATTTTTGGCGCCAAAAATACCAATTAAAAACTGATTCAGAGCTGGCCAACTCGAGAACGGTTAGGGATAGACGAATTCTGCGTACGCCAATCGATTTTAAATGGCCGAATTAGTATATACTGAGAATTCGAACAAAAAAAATTTACGGACAAAAAAGTCGAGTATATCATGATATTATAGATGATTTTTTGAACTTTTTAATTTTTCATTTTTCAGATTTTAAGTTTTTGTCCTCAAACGTATTATGACGTGCTTATTTCGAATCTTCAAACGAAAATGTCGAAAACTCATCAGAAATATTTTTGGCGCCAAAAAAACCATTTGAAAACTGATTCAGAGCTGACCAACTTGAGAACGGTTAGAGATAGACGAATTCTGCGAACGCCAATCGATTTAAAATGGCCCAATTAGTATACACTGAGAATTTGAATGAGAAAAATTGACGGACAAAAAAGTCGAGTATATCATGATATTATAGATGATTTTTTGAACTTTTTTATTTTTCATATTTCAGATTTTAAGTTCTTGTCCCCAAACGTATTATGACGTGCTAATTTCGAATCTTTGAACGAAAATGTTGAAAACTCAAATATTTTTGGCGCCAAAAAAACCATTTGAAAACTGATTCAGAGCTGACCAACTTGAGAACGGTTAGAGGTAGACGAATTCTGCGAACGCCAATCGATTTAAAATGGCCGAATTAGTAAATACTGAGAATTTGAATGAGAAAAATTGACGGACAAAAAAGTCGAGTATATCATATTATAGATAATTTTTTGAACTTTTTTATTTTTCATTTTTCAGATTTTAAGTTTTTGTCCTCAAACGTATTATGACGTGCTTATTCCGAATCTTGGAACGAAAATGTCGAAAACTCATCGGAAATATTTTTGGCGCCAAAAAAAACATTTGAAAACTGATTCAGAGCTGACCAACTTGAGAACGGTTAGAGATAGACGAATTCTGCGAACGCCAATCGATTTAAAATGGCCAAATTAGTATACACTGAGAATATGAACAAAAAAAATTGACGGACAAAAAAGTCGAGTATCTCATGATTTTATAGATGATTTTTTGAACTTTTTTATTTTTCATATTTCAGATTTTAAGTTCTTGTCCCCAAACGTATTATGGGGTGCTAATTTCGAATCTTTGAACGAAAATGTCGAAAACTCATCGGAAATATTTTTGGCGCCAAAAAAACCATTTGAAAACTGATTCAGAGCTGACCAACTTGAGAACGGTTAGAGATAGACGAATTCTGCGAACGCCAATCGATTTAAAATGGCCAAATTAGTATACACTGAGAATATGAACAAAAAAAATTGACGGACAAAAAAGTCGAGTATCTCATGATATTATAGATGATTTTTTGAACTTTTTTATTTTTCATATTTCAGATTTTAAGTTCTTGTCCCCAAACGTATTATGGGGTGCTAATTTCGAATCTTTGAACGAAAATGTTGAAAACTCATGAGAAATATTTTTGGCGCCAAAAAAATCATATGAAAACTGATTCAGAGCTGACCAACTTGAGAACGGTTAGAGGTAGACGAATTCTGCGAACGCCAATCGATTTAAAATGGCCGAATTAGTAAATACTAAGAATTTGAATGAGAAAAATTGACGGACAAAAAAGTCGAGTATATCATATTATAGATAATTTTTTGAACTTTTTTATTTTTAATTTTTCAGATTTTAAGTTTTTGTCCTCAAACGTATTATGACGTGCTTATTCCGAATCTTCAAACGAAAATGTCGAAAACTCATCGGAAATATTTTTGGCGCCAAAAAAACCATTTGAAAACTGATTCAGAGCTGACCAACTTGAGAACGGTTAGAGATAGACGAATTCTGCGAACGCCAATCGATTTAAAATGGCCAAATTAGTATACACTGAGAATATGAACAAAAAAAATTGACGGACAAAAAAGTCGAGTATCTCATGATATTATAGATGATTTTTTGAACTTTTTTATTTTTCATATTTCAGATTTTAAGTTCTTGTCCCCAAACGTATTATGACGTGCTAATTTCGAATCTTTGAACGAAAATGTTGAAAACTCATGAGAAATATTTTTGGCGCCAAAAAAATCATATGAAAACTGATTCAGAGCTGACTAACTCGAGAACGGTTAGAGGTAGACGAATTCTGCGAACGCCAATCGATTTAAAATGGCCGAATTAGTAAATACTTAGAATTTGAATGAGAAAAATTGACGGACAAAAAAGTCGAGTATATCATATTATAGATAATTTTTTGAACTTTTTTATTTTTCATTTTTCAGATTTTAAGTTTTTGTCCTCAAACGAATTATGACGTGCTTATTCCGAATCTTGGGACGAAAATGTCGAAAACTCATCGGAAATATTTTTGGCGCCAAAAAAACCATTTGAAAACTGATTCAGAGCTGACCAACTTGAGAACGGTTAGAGATAGACGAATTCTGCGAACGCCAATCGATTTAAAATGGCCAAATTAGTATACACTGAGAATATGAACTAAAAAAATTGACGGACAAAAAAGTCGAGTATCTCATGATATTATAGATGATTTTTTGAACTTTTTAATTTTTCATTTTTCAGATTTTAAGTTTTTGTCCTCAAACGTATTATGACGTGCTTATTTCGAATCTTCAAACGAAAATGTCGAAAACTCATCAGAAAAATTTTTGGCGCCAAAAAAACCATTTGAAAACTGATTCAGAGCTGACCAACTTGAGAACGGTTAGAGATAGACGAATTCTGCGAACGCCAATCGATTTAAAATGGCCAAATTCGTATACACTGAGAATTTGAATGAGAAAAATTGACGGACAAAAAAGTGGAGTATACCATGATATTATAGATGATTTTTTGAACTTTTTTATTTTTCATTTTTCAGATTTTAAGTTTTTGTCCTCAAACGTATTATGACGTGCTTATTCCGAATCTTCAAACGAAAATGTCGAAAACTCATCGGAAATATTTTTGGCGCCAAAAAAACCATTTGAAAACTGATTCAGAGCTGACCAACTTGAGAACGGTTAGAGATAGACGAATTCTGCGAACGCCAATCGATTTAAAATGGCCAAATTAGTATACACTGAGAATATGAACAAAAAAAATTGACGGACAAAAAAGTCGAGTATCTCATGATATTATAGATGATTTTTTGAACTTTTTTATTTTTCATATTTCAGATTTTAAGTTCTTGTCCCCAAACGTATTATGGGGTGCTAATTTCGAATCTTTGAACGAAAATGTTGAAAACTCATGAGAAATATTTTTGGCGCCAAAAAAATCATATGAAAACTGATTCAGAGCTGACCAACTTGAGAACGGTTAGAGGTAGACGAATTCTGCGAACGCCAATCGATTTAAAATGGCCGAATTAGTAAATACTGAGAATTTGAATGAGAAAAATTGACGGACAAAAAAGTCGAGTATATCATATTATAGATAATTTTTTAAGTTTTTTTATTTTTAATTTTTCAGATTTTAAGTTTTTGTCCTCAAACGTATTATGACGTGCTTATTCCGAATCTTCAAAAGAAAATGTCGAAAACTCATCGGAAATATTTTTGGCGCCAAAAAAACCATTTGAAAACTGATTCAGAGCTGACCAACTTGAGAACGATTAGAGATAGACGAATTCTGCGAACGCCAATCGATTTAAAATGGCCAAATTAGTATACACTGAGAATATGAACAAAAAAAATTGACGGACAAAAAAGTCGAGTATCTCATGATATTATAGATGATTTTTTGAACTTTTTTATTTTTCATATTTCAGATTTTAAGTTCTTGTCCTCAAACGTATTATGACGTGCTTATTCCGAATCTTGGAACGAAAATGTCGAAAACTCATCGGAAATATTTTTGGCGCCAAAAAAACCATTTGAAAACTGATTCAGAGCTGACCAACTTGAGAACGGTTAGAGGTAGACGAATTCTGCGAACGCCAATCGATTTAAAATGGCCGAATTAGTAAATACTGAGAATTTGAATGAGAAAAATTGACGGACAAAAAAGTCGAGTATATCTAATTATAGATAATTTTTTGAACTTTTTTATTTTTCATTTTTCAGATTTTAAGTTTTTGTCCTCAAACGTATTATGACGTGCTTATTTCGAATCGTCAAACGAAAATGTCGAAAACTCATCAGAAATATTTTTGGCGCCAAAAATACCAATTAAAAACTGATTCAGAGCTGGCCAACTCGAGAACGGTTAGGGATAGACGAATTCTGCGTACGCCAATCGATTTTAAATGGCCGAATTAGTATATACTGAGAATTCGAACAAAAAAAATTTACGGACAAAAAAGTCGAGTATATCATGATATTATAGATGATTTTTTGAACTTTTTAATTTTTCATTTTTCAGATTTTAAGTTTTTGTCCTCAAACGTATTATGACGTGCTTATTTCGAATCTTCAAACGAAAATGTCGAAAACTCATCAGAAATATTTTTGGCGCCAAAAAAACCATTTGAAAACTGATTCAGAGCTGACCAACTTGAGAACGGTTAGAGATAGACGAATTCTGCGAACGCCAATCGATTTAAAATGGCCAAATTCGTATACACTGAGAATTTGAATGAGAAAAATTGACGGACAAAAAAGTCGAGTATACCATGATATTATAGATGATTTTTTGAACTTTTTTATTTTTCATATTTCAGATTTTAAGTTCTTGTCCCCAAACGTATTATGACGTGCTAATTTCGAATCTTTGAACGAAAATGTTGAAAACTCATGAGAAATATTTTTGGCGCCAAAAAAATCATATGAAAACTGATTCAGAGCTGACTAACTCGAGAACGGTTAGAGGTAGACGAATTCTGCGAACGCCAATCGATTTAAAATGGCCGAATTAGTAAATACTGAGAATTTGAATGAGAAAAATTGACGGACAAAAAAGTCGAGTATATCATATTATAGATAATTTTTTGAACTTTTTTATTTTTCATTTTTCAGATTTTAAGTTTTTGTCCTCAAACGTATTATGACGTGCTTATTCCGAATCTTCAAACGAAAATGTCGAAAACTCATCGGAAATATTTTTGGCGCCAAAAAAACCATTTGAAAACTGATTCAGAGCTGACCAACTTGAGAACGGTTAGAGATAGACGAATTCTGCGAACGCCAATCGATTTAAAATGGCCAAATTAGTATACACTGAGAATATGAACAAAAAAAATTGACGGACAAAAAAGTCGAGTATCTCATGATATTATAGATGATTTTTCGAACTTTTTTATTTTTCATATTTCAGATTTTAAGTTCTTGTCCCCAAACGTATTATGAGGTGCTAATTTCGAATCTTTGAACGAAAATGTTGAAAACTCATGAGAAATATTTTTGGCGCCAAAAAAATCATATGAAAACTGATTCAGAGCTGACCAACTTGAGAACGGTTAGAGGTAGACGAATTCTGCGAATGCCAATCGATTTAAAATGGCCGAATTAGTAAATACTGAGAATTTGAATGAGAAAAATTGACGGACAAAAAAGTCGAGTATATCATATTATAGATAATTTTTTGAACTTTTTTATTTTTCATTTTTCAAATTTTAAGTTTTTGTCCTCAAACGTATTATGACGTGCTTATTCCGAATCTTCAAACGAAAATGTCGAAAACTCATCGGAAATATTTTTGGCGCCAAAAAAACCATTTGAAAACTGATTCAGAGCTGACCAACTTGAGAACGGTTAGAGATAGACGAATTCTGCGAACGCCAATCGATTTAAAATGGCCCAATTAGTATACACTGAGAATTTGAATGAGAAAAATTGACGGACAAAAAAGTCGAGTATATCATGATATTATAGATGATTTTTTGAACTTTTTTATTTTTCATATTTCAGATTTTAAGTTCTTGTCCCCAAACGTATTATGACGTGCTAATTTCGAATCTTTGAACGAAAATGTTGAAAACTCAAATATTTTTGGCGCCAAAAAAACCATTTGAAAACTGATTCAGAGCTGACCAACTTGAGAACGGTTAGAGGTAGACGAATTCTGCGAACGCCAATCGATTTAAAATGGCCGATTTAGTAAATACTGAGAATTTGAATGAGAAAAATTGACGGACAAAAAAGTCGAGTATATCATATTATAGATAATTTTTTGAACTTTTTTATTTTTCATTTTTCAGATTTTAAGTTTTTGTCCTCAAACGTATTATGACGTGCTTATTCCGAATCTTGGAACGAAAATGTCGAAAACTCATCGGAAATATTTTTGGCGCCAAAAAAAACATTTGAAAACTGATTCAGAGCTGACCAACTTGAGAACGGTTAGAGATAGACGAATTCTGCGAACGCCAATCGATTTAAAATGGCCAAATTAGTATACACTGAGAATATGAACAAAAAAAATTGACGGACAAAAAAGTCGAGTATCTCATGATTTTATAGATGATTTTTTGAACTTTTTTATTTTTCATATTTCAGATTTTAAGTTCTTGTCCCCAAACGTATTATGGGGTGCTAATTTCGAATCTTTGAACGAAAATGTCGAAAACTCATCGGAAATATTTTTGGCGCCAAAAAAACCATTTGAAAACTGATTCAGAGCTGACCAACTTGAGAACGGTTAGAGATAGACGAATTCTGCGAACGCCAATCGATTTAAAATGGCCAAATTAGTATACACTGAGAATATGAACAAAAAAAATTGACGGACAAAAAAGTCGAGTATCTCATGATATTATAGATGATTTTTTGAACTTTTTTATTTTTCATATTTCAGATTTTAAGTTCTTGTCCCCAAACGTATTATGGGGTGCTAATTTCGAATCTTTGAACGAAAATGTTGAAAACTCATGAGAAATATTTTTGGCGCCAAAAAAATCATATGAAAACTGATTCAGAGCTGACCAACTTGAGAACGGTTAGAGGTAGACGAATTCTGCGAACGCCAATCGATTTAAAATGGCCGAATTAGTAAATACTAAGAATTTGAATGAGAAAAATTGACGGACAAAAAAGTCGAGTATATCATATTATAGATAATTTTTTGAACTTTTTTATTTTTAATTTTTCAGATTTTAAGTTTTTGTCCTCAAACGTATTATGACGTGCTTATTCCGAATCTTCAAACGAAAATGTCGAAAACTCAT
Organism: Chrysolina haemoptera; assembly: GCA_958298965.1. NCBI lineage: Eukaryota > Metazoa > Arthropoda > Insecta > Coleoptera > Chrysomelidae > Chrysolina > Chrysolina haemoptera. The sequence continues at coordinate 1,471,214 of OY282592.1, forward strand.
CGGAAATTTTTTGGCGCCAAAAAAACCATTTGAAAACTGATTCAGAGCTGACCAACTTGAGAACGGTTAGAGATAGACGAATTCTGCGAACGCCAATCGATTTAAAATGGCCAAATTAGTATACACTGAGAATATGAACTAAAAAAATTGACGGACAAAAAAGTCGAGTATCTCATGATATTATAGATGATTTTTTGAACTTTTTTATTTTTCATATTTCAGATTTTAAGTTCTTGTCCCCAAACGTATTATGACGTGCTAATTTCGAATCTTTGAACGAAAATGTTGAAAACTCATGAGAAATATTTTTGGCGCCAAAAAAATCATATGAAAACTGATTCAGAGCTGACTAACTCGAGAACGGTTAGAGGTAGACGAATTCTGCGAACGCCAATCGATTTAAAATGGCCGAATTAGTAAATACTTAGAATTTGAATGAGAAAAATTGACGGACAAAAAAGTCGAGTATATCATATTATAGATAATTTTTTGAACTTTTTTATTTTTCATTTTTCAGATTTTAAGTTTTTGTCCTCAAACGAATTATGACGTGCTTATTCCGAATCTTGGGACGAAAATGTCGAAAACTCATCGGAAATATTTTTGGCGCCAAAAAAACCATTTGAAAACTGATTCAGAGCTGACCAACTTGAGAACGGTTAGAGATAGACGAATTCTGCGAACGCCAATCGATTTAAAATGGCCAAATTAGTATACACTGAGAATATGAACTAAAAAAATTGACGGACAAAAAAGTCGAGTATCTCATGATATTATAGATGATTTTTTGAACTTTTTAATTTTTCATTTTTCAGATTTTAAGTTATTGTCCTCAAACGTATTATGACGTGCTTATTTCGAATCTTCAAACGAAAATGTCGAAAACTCATCAGAAAAATTTTTGGCGCCAAAAAAACCATTTGAAAACTGATTCAGAGCTGACCAACTTGAGAACGGTTAGAGATAGACGAATTCTGCGAACGCCAATCGATTTAAAATGGCCAAATTCGTATACACTGAGAATTTGAATGAGAAAAATTGACGGACAAAAAAGTGGAGTATACCATGATATTATAGATGATTTTTTGAACTTTTTTATTTTTCATTTTTCAGATTTTAAGTTTTTGTCCTCAAACGTATTATGACGTGCTTATTCCGAATCTTCAAACGAAAATGTCGAAAACTCATCGGAAATATTTTTGGCGCCAAAAAAACCATTTGAAAACTGATTCAGAGCTGACCAACTTGAGAACGGTTAGAGATAGACGAATTCTGCGAACGCCAATCGATTTAAAATGGCCAAATTAGTATACACTGAGAATATGAACAAAAAAAATTGACGGACAAAAAAGTCGAGTATCTCATGATATTATAGATGATTTTTTGAACTTTTTTATTTTTCATATTTCAGATTTTAAGTTCTTGTCCCCAAACGTATTATGGGGTGCTAATTTCGAATCTTTGAACGAAAATGTTGAAAACTCATGAGAAATATTTTTGGCGCCAAAAAAATCATATGAAAACTGATTCAGAGCTGACCAACTTGAGAACGGTTAGAGGTAGACGAATTCTGCGAACGCCAATCGATTTAAAATGGCCGAATTAGTAAATACTGAGAATTTGAATGAGAAAAATTGACGGACAAAAAAGTCGAGTATATCATATTATAGATAATTTTTTAAGTTTTTTTATTTTTAATTTTTCAGATTTTAAGTTTTTGTCCTCAAACGTATTATGACGTGCTTATTCCGAATCTTCAAAAGAAAATGTCGAAAACTCATCGGAAATATTTTTGGCGCCAAAAAAACCATTTGAAAACTGATTCAGAGCTGACCAACTTGAGAACGGTTAGAGATAGACGAATTCTGCGAACGCCAATCGATTTAAAATGGCCAAATTAGTATACACTGAGAATATGAACAAAAAAAATTGACGGACAAAAAAGTCGAGTATCTCATGATATTATAGATGATTTTTTGAACTTTTTTATTTTTCATATTTCAGATTTTAAGTTCTTGTCCTCAAACGTATTATGACGTGCTTATTCCGAATCTTGGAACGAAAATGTCGAAAACTCATCGGAAATATTTTTGGCGCCAAAAAAACCATTTGAAAACTGATTCAGAGCTGACCAACTTGAGAACGGTTAGAGGTAGACGAATTCTGCGAACGCCAATCGATTTAAAATGGCCGAATTAGTAAATACTGAGAATTTGAATGAGAAAAATTGACGGACAAAAAAGTCGAGTATATCTAATTATAGATAATTTTTTGAACTTTTTTATTTTTCATTTTTCAGATTTTAAGTTTTTGTCCTCAAACGTATTATGACGTGCTTATTTCGAATCGTCAAACGAAAATGTCGAAAACTCATCAGAAATATTTTTGGCGCCAAAAATACCAATTAAAAACTGATTCAGAGCTGGCCAACTCGAGAACGGTTAGGGATAGACGAATTCTGCGTACGCCAATCGATTTTAAATGGCCGAATTAGTATATACTGAGAATTCGAACAAAAAAAATTTACGGACAAAAAAGTCGAGTATATCATGATATTATAGATGATTTTTTGAACTTTTTAATTTTTCATTTTTCAGATTTTAAGTTTTTGTCCTCAAACGTATTATGACGTGCTTATTTCGAATCTTCAAACGAAAATGTCGAAAACTCATCAGAAATATTTTTGGCGCCAAAAAAACCATTTGAAAACTGATTCAGAGCTGACCAACTTGAGAACGGTTAGAGATAGACGAATTCTGCGAACGCCAATCGATTTAAAATGGCCAAATTCGTATACACTGAGAATTTGAATGAGAAAAATTGACGGACAAAAAAGTCGAGTATACCATGATATTATAGATGATTTTTTGAACTTTTTTATTTTTCATATTTCAGATTTTAAGTTCTTGTCCCCAAACGTATTATGACGTGCTTATTTCGAATCTTTGAACGAAAATGTTGAAAACTCATGAGAAATATTTTTGGCGCCAAAAAAATCATATGAAAACTGATTCAGAGCTGACTAACTCGAGAACGGTTAGAGGTAGACGAATTCTGCGAACGCCAATCGATTTAAAATGGCCGAATTAGTAAATACTGAGAATTTGAATGAGAAAAATTGACGGACAAAAAAGTCGAGTATATCATATTATAGATAATTTTTTGAACTTTTTTATTTTTCATTTTTCAGATTTTAAGTTTTTGTCCTCAAACGTATTATGACGTGCTTATTCCGAATCTTCAAACGAAAATGTCGAAAACTCATCGGAAATATTTTTGGCGCCAAAAAATTTAAATTTAAAATGGCCAAATTAGTATACACTGAGAATATGAACAAAAAAAATTGACGGACAAAAAAGTCGAGTATCTCATGATATTATATGATTTTTCGAACTTTTTTATTTTTCATATTTCAGATTTTAAGTTCTTGTCCCCAAACGTATTATGAGGTGCTAATTTCGAATCTTTGAACGAAAATGTTGAAAACTCATGAGAAATATTTTTGGCGCCAAAAAAATCATATGAAAACTGATTCAGAGCTGACCAACTTGAGAACGGTTAGAGGTAGACGAATTTTGCGAATGCCAATCGATTTAAAATGGCCGAATTAGTAAATACTGAGAATTTGAATGAGAAAAATTGACGGACAAAAAAGTCGAGTATATCATATTATAGATAATTTTTTGAACTTTTTTATTTTTCATTTTTCAAATTTTAAGTTTTTGTCCTCAAACGTATTATGACGTGCTTATTCCGAATCTTCAAACGAAAATGTCGAAAACTCATCGGAAATATTTTTGGCGCCAAAAAAACCATTTGAAAACTGATTCAGAGCTGACCAACTTGAGAACGGTTAGAGATAGACGAATTCTGCGAACGCCAATCGATTTTAAATGGCCGAATTAGTATATACTGAGAATTCGAACAAAAAAAATTTACGGACAAAAAAGTCGAGTATATCATGATATTATAGATGATTTTTTGAACTTTTTAATTTTTCATTTTTCAGATTTTAAGTTTTTGTCCTCAAACGTATTATGACGTGCTTATTTCGAATCTTCAAACGAAAATGTCGAAAACTCATCAGAAATATTTTTGGCGCCAAAAAAACCATTTGAAAACTGATTCAGAGCTGACCAACTTGAGAACGGTTAGAGATAGACGAATTCTGCGAACGCCAATCGATTTAAAATGGCCAAATTCGTATACACTGAGAATTTGAATGAGAAAAATTGACGGACAAAAAAGTCGAGTATACCATGATATTATAGATGATTTTTTGAACTTTTTAATTTTTCATTTTTCAGATTTTAAGTTTTTGTCCTTAAACGTATTATGACGTGCTTATTTCGAATCTTCAAACGAAAATGTCGAAAACTCATCAGAAATATTTTTGGCGCCAAAAAAACCATTTGAAAACTGATTCAGAGCTGACCAACTTGAGAACGGTTAGAGATAGACGAATTTTGCGAACGCCAATCGATTTAAAATGGCCAAATTCGTATACACTGAGAATTTGAATGAGAAAAATTGACGGACAAAAAAGTCGAGTATATCATGATATTTTATAGATGATTTTTTGAACTTTTTTTTATTTTTCATATTTCAGATTTTAAGTTCTTGTCCCCAAACGTATTATGACGTGCTAATTTCGAATCTTTGAACGAAAATGTTGAAAACTCATGAGAAATATTTTTGGCGCCAAAAAAATCATATGAAAACTGATTCAGAGCTGACTAACTCGAGAACGGTTAGAGGTAGACGAATTCTGCGAACGCCAATCGATTTAAAATGGCCGAATTAGTAAATACTGAGAATTTGAATGAGAAAAATTGACGGACAAAAAAGTCGAGTATATCATATTATAGATAATTTTTTGAACTTTTTTATTTTTCATTTTTCAGATTTTAAGTTTTTGTCCTCAAACGAATTATGACGTGCTTATTCCGAATCTTGGAACGAAAATGTCGAAAACTCATCGGAAATATTTTTGGCGCCAAAAAAACCATTTGAAAACTGATTCAGAGCTGACCAACTTGAGAACGGTTAGAGATAGACGAATTCTGCGAACGCCAATCGATTTAAAATGGCCCAATTAGTATACACTGAGAATTTGAATGAGAAAAATTGACGGACAAAAAAGTCGAGTATATCATGATATTATAGATGATTTTTTGAACTTTTTTATTTTTCATATTTCAGATTTTAAGTTCTTGTCCCCAAACGTATTATGACGTGCTAATTTCGAATCTTTGAACGAAAATGTCGAAAACTCATCGGAAATATTTTTGGCGCCAAAAAAACCATTTGAAAACTGATTCAGAGCTGACCAACTTGAGAACGGTTAGAGATAGACGAATTCTGCGAACGCCAATCGATTTAAAATGGCCAAATTAGTATACACTGAGAATATGAACAAAAAAAATTGACGGACAAAAAAGTCGAGTATCTCATGATATTATAGATGATTTTTTGAACTTTTTTATTTTTCATATTTCAGATTTTAAGTTCTTGTCCCCAAACGTATTATGGGGTGCTAATTTCGAATCTTTGAACGAAAATGTTGAAAACTCATGAGAAATATTTTTGGCGCCAAAAAAATCATATGAAAACTGATTCAGAGCTGACCAACTTGAGAACGGTTAGAGGTAGACGAATTCTGCGAACGCCAATCGATTTAAAATGGCCGAATTAGTAAATACTGAGAATTTGAATGAGAAAAATTGACGGACAAAAAAGTCGAGTATATCATATTATAGATAATTTTTTGAACTTTTTTATTTTTAATTTTTCAGATTTTAAGTTTTTGTCCTCAAACGTATTATGACGTGCTTATTCCGAATCTTCAAACGAAAATGTCGAAAACTCATCGGAAATATTTTTGGCGCCAAAAAAACCATTTGAAAACTGATTCAGAGCTGACCAACTTGAGAACGGTTAGAGATAGACGAATTCTGCGAACGCCAATCGATTTAAAATGGCCAAATTAGTATACACTGAGAATATGAACAAAAAAAATTGACGGACAAAAAAGTCGAGTATCTCATGATATTATAGATGATTTTTTGAACTTTTTTATTTTTCATATTTCAGATTTTAAGTTCTTGTCCTCAAACGTATTATGACGTGCTTATTCCGAATCTTGGAACGAAAATGTCGAAAACTCATCGGAAATATTTTTGGCGCCAAAAAAACCATTTGAAAACTGATTCAGAGCTGACCAACTTGAGAACGGTTAGAGGTAGACGAATTCTGCGTACGCCAATCGATTTAAAATGGCCGAATTAGTAAATACTGAGAATTTGAATGAGAAAAATTGACGGACAAAAAAGTCGAGTATATCATATTATAGATAATTTTTTGAACTTTTTTATTTTTCATTTTTCAGATTTTAAGTTTTTGTCCTCAAACGTATTATGACGTGCTTATTTCGAATCTTCAAACGAAAATGTCGAAAACTCATCAGAAATATTTTTGGCGCCAAAAAAACCATTTGAAAACTGATTCAGAGCTGACCAACTTGAGAACGGTTAGAGATAGACGAATTCTGCGAACGCCAATCGATTTAAAATGGCCAAATTCGTATACACTGAGAATTTGAATGAGAAAAATTGACGGACAAAAAAGTCGAGTATACCATGATATTATAGATGATTTTTTGAACTTTTTTATTTTTCATATTTCAGATTTTAAGTTCTTGTCCCCAAACGTATTATGGGGTGCTAATTTCGAATCTTTGAACGAAAATGTCGAAAACTCATCGGAAATATTTTTGGCGCCAAAAAAACCATTTGAAAACTGATTCAGAGCTGACCAACTTGAGAACGGTTAGAGATAGACGAATTCTGCGAACGCCAATCGATTTAAAATGGCCAAATTAGTATACACTGAGAATATGAACAAAAAAAATTGACGGACAAAAAAGTCGAGTATCTCATGATATTATAGATGATTTTTTGAACTTTTTTATTTTTCATTTTTCAGATTTTAAGTTTTTGTCCTCAAACGTATTATGACGTGCTTATTCCGAATCTTCAAACGAAAATGTCGAAAACTCATCGGAAATATTTTTGGCGCCAAAAAAACCATTTGAAAACTGATTCAGAGCTGACCAACTTGAGAACGGTTAGAGATAGACGAATTCTGCGAACGCCAATCGATTTAAAATGGCCCAATTAGTATACACTGAGAATTTGAATGAGAAAAATTGACGGACAAAAAAGTCGAGTATATCATGATATTATAGATGATTTTTTGAACTTTTTTATTTTTCATATTTCAGATTTTAAGTTCTTGTCCCCAAACGTATTATGACGTGCTAATTTCGAATCTTTGAACGAAAATGTTGAAAACTCAAATATTTTTGGCGCCAAAAAAACCATTTGAAAACTGATTCAGAGCTGACCAACTTGAGAACGGTTAGAGGTAGACGAATTCTGCGAACGCCAATCGATTTAAAATGGCCGAATTAGTAAATACTGAGAATTTGAATGAGAAAAATTGACGGACAAAAAAGTCGAGTATATCATATTATAGATAATTTTTTGAACTTTTTTATTTTTCATTTTTCAGATTTTAAGTTTTTGTCCTCAAACGTATTATGACGTGCTTATTCCGAATCTTGGAACGAAAATGTCGAAAACTAATCGGAAATATTTTTGGCGCCAAAAAAAACATTTGAAAACTGATTCAGAGCTGACCAACTTGAGAACGGTTAGAGATAGACGAATTCTGCGAACGCCAATCGATTTAAAATGGCCAAATTAGTATACACTGAGAATATGAACAAAAAAAATTGACGGACAAAAAAGTCGAGTATCTCATGATTTTATAGATGATTTTTTGAACTTTTTTATTTTTCATATTTCAGATTTTAAGTTCTTGTCCCCAAACGTATTATGGGGTGCTAATTTCGAATCTTTGAACGAAAATGTCGAAAACTCATCGGAAATATTTTTGGCGCCAAAAAAACCATTTGAAAACTGATTCAGAGCTGACCAACTTGAGAACGGTTAGAGATAGACGAATTCTGCGAACGCCAATCGATTTAAAATGGCCAAATTAGTATACACTGAGAATATGAACAAAAAAAATTGACGGACAAAAAAGTCGAGTATCTCATGATATTATAGATGATTTTTTGAACTTTTTTATTTTTCATATTTCAGATTTTAAGTTCTTGTCCTCAAACGTATTATGACGTGCTTATTCCGAATCTTGGAACGAAAATGTCGAAAACTCATCGGAAATATTTTTGGCGCCAAAAAAACCATTTGAAAACTGATTCAGAGCTGACCAACTTGAGAACGGTTAGAGGTAGACGAATTCTGCGAACGCCAATCGATTTAAAATGGCCGAATTAGTAAATACTGAGAATTTGAATGAGAAAAATTGACGGACAAAAAAGTCGAGTATATCTAATTATAGATAATTTTTTGAACTTTTTTATTTTTCATTTTTCAGATTTTAAGTTTTTGTCCTCAAACGTATTATGACGTGCTTATTTCGAATCGTCAAACGAAAATGTCGAAAACTCATCAGAAATATTTTTGGCGCCAAAAATACCAATTAAAAACTGATTCAGAGCTGGCCAACTCGAGAACGGTTAGGGATAGACGAATTCTGCGTACGCCAATCGATTTTAAATGGCCGAATTAGTATATACTGAGAATTCGAACAAAAAAAATTTACGGACAAAAAAGTCGAGTATATCATGATATTATAGATGATTTTTTGAACTTTTTAATTTTTCATTTTTCAGATTTTAAGTTTTTGTCCTCAAACGTATTATGACGTGCTTATTTCGAATCTTCAAACGAAAATGTCGAAAACTCATCAGAAATATTTTTGGCGCCAAAAAAACCATTTGAAAACTGATTCAGAGCTGACCAACTTGAGAACGGTTAGAGATAGACGAATTCTGCGAACGCCAATCGATTTAAAATGGCCAAATTCGTATACACTGAGAATTTGAATGAGAAAAATTGACGGACAAAAAAGTCGAGTATACCATGATATTATAGATGATTTTTTGAACTTTTTTATTTTTCATATTTCAGATTTTAAGTTCTTGTCCCCAAACGTATTATGACGTGCTTATTTCGAATCTTTGAACGAAAATGTTGAAAACTCATGAGAAATATTTTTGGCGCCAAAAAAATCATATGAAAACTGATTCAGAGCTGACTAACTCGAGAACGGTTAGAGGTAGACGAATTCTGCGAACGCCAATCGATTTAAAATGGCCGAATTAGTAAATACTGAGAATTTGAATGAGAAAAATTGACGGACAAAAAAGTCGAGTATATCATATTATAGATAATTTTTTGAACTTTTTTATTTTTCATTTTTCAGATTTTAAGTTTTTGTCCTCAAACGTATTATGACGTGCTTATTCCGAATCTTCAAACGAAAATGTCGAAAACTCATCGGAAATATTTTTGGCGCCAAAAAAACCATTTGAAAACTGATTCAGAGCTGACCAACTTGAGAACGGTTAGAGATAGACGAATTCTGCGAACGCCAATCGATTTAAAATGGCCAAATTAGTATACACTGAGAATATGAACAAAAAAAATTGACGGACAAAAAAGTCGAGTATCTCATGATATTATAGATGATTTTTCGAACTTTTTTATTTTTCATATTTCAGATTTTAAGTTCTTGTCCCCAAACGTATTATGAGGTGCTAATTTCGAATCTTTGAACGAAAATGTTGAAAACTCATGAGAAATATTTTTGGCGCCAAAAAAATCATATGAAAACTGATTCAGAGCTGACCAACTTGAGAACGGTTAGAGGTAGACGAATTCTGCGAATGCCAATCGATTTAAAATGGCCGAATTAGTAAATACTGAGAATTTGAATGAGAAAAATTGACGGACAAAAAAGTCGAGTATATCATATTATAGATAATTTTTTGAACTTTTTTATTTTTCATTTTTCAAATTTTAAGTTTTTGTCCTCAAACGTATTATGACGTGCTTATTCCGAATCTTCAAACGAAAATGTCGAAAACTCATCGGAAATATTTTTGGCGCCAAAAAAACCATTTGAAAACTGATTCAGAGCTGACCAACTTGAGAACGGTTAGAGATAGACGAATTCTGCGAACGCTAATCGATTTAAAATGGCCAAATTAGTATACACTGAGAATATGAACAAAAAAAATTGACGGACAAGAAAGTCGAGTATCTCATGATATTATAGATGATTTTTTGAACTTTTTTATTTTTCATATTTCAGATTTTAAGTTCTTGTCCTCAAACGTATTATGACGTGCTTATTTCGAATCTTCAAACGAAAATGTCGAAAACTCATCAGAAATATATTTGGCGCCAAAAATACCAATTAAAAACTGATTCAGAGCTGGCCAACTCGAGAACGGTTAGGGATAGACGAATTCTGCGTACGCCAATCGATTTTAAATGGCCGAATTAGTATATACTGAGAATTCGAACAAAAAAAATTTACGGACAAAAAAGTCGAGTATATCATGATATTATAGATGATTTTTTGAACTTTTTAATTTTTCATTTTTCAGATTTTAAGTTTTTGTCCTCAAACGTATTATGACGTGCTTATTTCGAATCTTCAAACGAAAATGTCGAAAACTCATCAGAAATATTTTTGGCGCCAAAAAAACCATTTGAAAACTGATTCAGAGCTGACCAACTTGAGAACGGTTAGAGATAGACGAATTCTGCGAACGCCAATCGATTTAAAATGGCCAAATTCGTATACACTGAGAATTTGAATGAGAAAAATTGACGGACAAAAAAGTCGAGTATACCATGATATTATAGATGATTTTTTGAACTTTTTAATTTTTCATTTTTCAGATTTTAAGTTTTTGTCCTTAAACGTATTATGACGTGCTTATTTCGAATCTTCAAACGAAAATGTCGAAAACTCATCAGAAATATTTTTGGCGCCAAAAAAACCATTTGAAAACTGATTCAGAGCTGACCAACTTGAGAACGGTTAGAGATAGACGAATTTTGCGAACGCCAATCGATTTAAAATGGCCAAATTCGTATACACTGAGAATTTGAATGAGAAAAATTGACGGACAAAAAAGTCGAGTATATCATGATATTTTATAGATGATTTTTTGAACTTTTTTTTATTTTTCATATTTCAGATTTTAAGTTCTTGTCCCCAAACGTATTATGACGTGCTAATTTCGAATCTTTGAACGAAAATGTTGAAAACTCATGAGAAATATTTTTGGCGCCAAAAAAATCATATGAAAACTGATTCAGAGCTGACTAACTCGAGAACGGTTAGAGGTAGACGAATTCTGCGAACGCCAATCGATTTAAAATGGCCGAATTAGTAAATACTGAGAATTTGAATGAGAAAAATTGACGGACAAAAAAGTCGAGTATATCATATTATAGATAATTTTTTGAACTTTTTTATTTTTCATTTTTCAGATTTTAAGTTTTTGTCCTCAAACGAATTATGACGTGCTTATTCCGAATCTTGGAACGAAAATGTCGAAAACTCATCGGAAATATTTTTGGCGCCAAAAAAACCATTTGAAAACTGATTCAGAGCTGACCAACTTGAGAACGGTTAGAGATAGACGAATTCTGCGAACGCCAATCGATTTAAAATGGCCCAATTAGTATACACTGAGAATTTGAATGAGAAAAATTGACGGACAAAAAAGTCGAGTATATCATGATATTATAGATGATTTTTTGAACTTTTTTATTTTTCATATTTCAGATTTTAAGTTCTTGTCCCCAAACGTATTATGACGTGCTAATTTCGAATCTTTGAACGAAAATGTCGAAAACTCATCGGAAATATTTTTGGCGCCAAAAAAACCATTTGAAAACTGATTCAGAGCTGACCAACTTGAGAACGGTTAGAGATAGACGAATTCTGCGAACGCCAATCGATTTAAAATGGCCAAATTAGTATACACTGAGAATATGAACAAAAAAAATTGACGGACAAAAAAGTCGAGTATCTCATGATATTATAGATGATTTTTTGAACTTTTTTATTTTTCATATTTCAGATTTTAAGTTCTTGTCCCCAAACGTATTATGGGGTGCTAATTTCGAATCTTTGAACGAAAATGTTGAAAACTCATGAGAAATATTTTTGGCGCCAAAAAAATCATATGAAAACTGATTCAGAGCTGACCAACTTGAGAACGGTTAGAGGTAGACGAATTCTGCGAACGCCAATCGATTTAAAATGGCCGAATTAGTAAATACTGAGAATTTGAATGAGAAAAATTGACGGACAAAAAAGTCGAGTATATCATATTATAGATAATTTTTTGAACTTTTTTATTTTTAATTTTTCAGATTTTAAGTTTTTGTCCTCAAACGTATTATGACGTGCTTATTCCGAATCTTCAAACGAAAATGTCGAAAACTCATCGGAAATATTTTTGGCGCCAAAAAAACCATTTGAAAACTGATTCAGAGCTGACCAACTTGAGAACGGTTAGAGATAGACGAATTCTGCGAACGCCAATCGATTTAAAATGGCCAAATTAGTATACACTGAGAATATGAACAAAAAAAATTGACGGACAAAAAAGTCGAGTATCTCATGATATTATAGATGATTTTTTGAACTTTTTTATTTTTCATATTTCAGATTTTAAGTTCTTGTCCTCAAACGTATTATGACGTGCTTATTCCGAATCTTGGAACGAAAATGTCGAAAACTCATCGGAAATATTTTTGGCGCCAAAAAAACCATTTGAAAACTGATTCAGAGCTGACCAACTTGAGAACGGTTAGAGGTAGACGAATTCTGCGTACGCCAATCGATTTAAAATGGCCGAATTAGTAAATACTGAGAATTTGAATGAGAAAAATTGACGGACAAAAAAGTCGAGTATATCATATTATAGATAATTTTTTGAACTTTTTTATTTTTCATTTTTCAGATTTTAAGTTTTTGTCCTCAAACGTATTATGACGTGCTTATTTCGAATCTTCAAACGAAAATGTCGAAAACTCATCAGAAATATTTTTGGCGCCAAAAAAACCATTTGAAAACTGATTCAGAGCTGACCAACTTGAGAACGGTTAGAGATAGACGAATTCTGCGAACGCCAATCGATTTAAAATGGCCAAATTCGTATACACTGAGAATTTGAATGAGAAAAATTGACGGACAAAAAAGTCGAGTATACCATGATATTATAGATGATTTTTTGAACTTTTTTATTTTTCATATTTCAGATTTTAAGTTCTTGTCCCCAAACGTATTATGGGGTGCTAATTTCGAATCTTTGAACGAAAATGTCGAAAACTCATCGGAAATATTTTTGGCGCCAAAAAAACCATTTGAAAACTGATTCAGAGCTGACCAACTTGAGAACGGTTAGAGATAGACGAATTCTGCGAACGCCAATCGATTTAAAATGGCCAAATTAGTATACACTGAGAATATGAACAAAAAAAATTGACGGACAAAAAAGTCGAGTATCTCATGATATTATAGATGATTTTTTGAACTTTTTTATTTTTCATTTTTCAGATTTTAAGTTTTTGTCCTCAAACGTATTATGACGTGCTTATTCCGAATCTTCAAACGAAAATGTCGAAAACTCATCGGAAATATTTTTGGCGCCAAAAAAACCATTTGAAAACTGATTCAGAGCTGACCAACTTGAGAACGGTTAGAGATAGACGAATTCTGCGAACGCCAATCGATTTAAAATGGCCCAATTAGTATACACTGAGAATTTGAATGAGAAAAATTGACGGACAAAAAAGTCGAGTATATCATGATATTATAGATGATTTTTTGAACTTTTTTATTTTTCATATTTCAGATTTTAAGTTCTTGTCCCCAAACGTATTATGACGTGCTAATTTCGAATCTTTGAACGAAAATGTTGAAAACTCAAATATTTTTGGCGCCAAAAAAACCATTTGAAAACTGATTCAGAGCTGACCAACTTGAGAACGGTTAGAGGTAGACGAATTCTGCGAACGCCAATCGATTTAAAATGGCCGAATTAGTAAATACTGAGAATTTGAATGAGAAAAATTGACGGACAAAAAAGTCGAGTATATCATATTATAGATAATTTTTTGAACTTTTTTATTTTTCATTTTTCAGATTTTAAGTTTTTGTCCTCAAACGTATTATGACGTGCTTATTCCGAATCTTGGAACGAAAATGTCGAAAACTCATCGGAAATATTTTTGGCGCCAAAAAAAACATTTGAAAACTGATTCAGAGCTGACCAACTTGAGAACGGTTAGAGATAGACGAATTCTGCGAACGCCAATCGATTTAAAATGGCCAAATTAGTATACACTGAGAATATGAACAAAAAAAATTGACGGACAAAAAAGTCGAGTATCTCATGATTTTATAGATGATTTTTTGAACTTTTTTATTTTTCATATTTCAGATTTTAAGTTCTTGTCCCCAAACGTATTATGGGGTGCTAATTTCGAATCTTTGAACGAAAATGTCGAAAACTCATCGGAAATATTTTTGGCGCCAAAAAAACCATTTGAAAACTGATTCAGAGCTGACCAACTTGAGAACGGTTAGAGATAGACGAATTCTGCGAACGCCAATCGATTTAAAATGGCCAAATTAGTATACACTGAGAATATGAACAAAAAAAATTGACGGACAAAAAAGTCGAGTATCTCATGATATTATAGATGATTTTTTGAACTTTTTTATTTTTCATATTTCAGATTTTAAGTTCTTGTCCCCAAACGTATTATGGGGTGCTAATTTCGAATCTTTGAACGAAAATGTTGAAAACTCATGAGAAATATTTTTGGCGCCAAAAAAATCATATGAAAACTGATTCAGAGCTGACCAACTTGAGAACGGTTAGAGGTAGACGAATTCTGCGAACGCCAATCGATTTAAAATGGCCGAATTAGTAAATACTGAGAATTTGAATGAGAAAAATTGACGGACAAAAAAGTCGAGTATATCATATTATAGATAATTTTTTGAACTTTTTTATTTTTAATTTTTCAGATTTTAAGTTTTTGTCCTCAAACGTATTATGACGTGCTTATTCCGAATCTTCAAACGAAAATGTCGAAAACTCATCGGAAATATTTTTGGCGCCAAAAAAACCATTTGAAAACTGATTCAGAGCTGACCAACTTGAGAACGGTTAGAGATAGACGAATTCTGCGAACGCCAATCGATTTAAAATGGCCAAATTAGTATACACTGAGAATATGAACAAAAAAAATTGACGGACAAAAAAGTCGAGTATCTCATGATATTATAGATGATTTTTTGAACTTTTTTATTTTTCATATTTCAGATTTTAAGTTCTTGTCCTCAAACGTATTATGACGTGCTTATTCCGAATCTTGGAACGAAAATGTCGAAAACTCATCGGAAATATTTTTGGCGCCAAAAAAACCATTTGAAAACTGATTCAGAGCTGACCAACTTGAGAACGGTTAGAGGTAGACGAATTCTGCGTACGCCAATCGATTTAAAATGGCCGAATTAGTAAATACTGAGAATTTGAATGAGAAAAATTGACGGACAAAAAAGTCGAGTATATCATATTATAGATAATTTTTTGAACTTTTTTATTTTTCATTTTTCAGATTTTAAGTTTTTGTCCTCAAACGTATTATGACGTGCTTATTTCGAATCTTCAAACGAAAATGTCGAAAACTCATCAGAAATATTTTTGGCGCCAAAAATACCAATTAAAAACTGATTCAGAGCTGGCCAACTCGAGAACGGTTAGGGATAGACGAATTCTGCGTACGCCAATCGATTTTAAATGGCCGAATTAGTATATACTGAGAATTTGAACAAAAAAAATTTACGGACAAAAAAGTCGAGTATATCATGATATTATAGATGATTTTTTTAACTTTTTAATTTTTCATTTTTCAGATTTTAAGTTTTTGTCCTCAAACGTATTATGACGTGCTTATTTCGAATCTTCAAACGAAAATGTCGAAAACTCATCAGAAATATTTTTGGCGCCAAAAAAACCATTTGAAAACTGATTCAGAGCTGACCAACTTGAGAACGGTTAGAGATAGACGAATTCTGCGAACGCCAATCGATTTAAAATGGCCAAATTCGTATACACTGAGAATTTGAATGAGAAAAATTGACGGACAAAAAAGTCGAGTATACCATGATATTATAGATGATTTTTTGAACTTTTTTATTTTTCATATTTCAGATTTTAAGTTCTTGTCCCCAAACGTATTATGACGTGCTAATTTCGAATCTTTGAACGAAAATGTTGAAAACTCATGAGAAATATTTTTGGCGCCAAAAAAATCATATGAAAACTGATTCAGAGCTGACTAACTCGAGAACGGTTAGAGGTAGACGAATTCTGCGAACGCCAATCGATTTAAAATGGCCGAATTAGTAAATACTGAGAATTTGAATGAGAAAAATTGACGGACAAAAAAGTCGAGTATATCATATTATAGATAATTTTTTGAACTTTTTTATTTTTCATTTTTCAGATTTTAAGTTTTTGTCCTCAAACGTATTATGACGTGCTTATTCCGAATCTTCAAACGAAAATGTCGAAAACTCATCGGAAATATTTTTGGCGCCAAAAAAACCATTTGAAAACTGATTCAGAGCTGACCAACTTGAGAACGGTTAGAGATAGACGAATTCTGCGAACGCCAATCGATTTAAAATGGCCAAATTAGTATACACTGAGAATATGAACAAAAAAAATTGACGGACAAAAAAGTCGAGTATCTCATGATATTATAGATGATTTTTTGAACTTTTTTATTTTTCATATTTCAGATTTTAAGTTCTTGTCCCCAAACGTATTATGAGGTGCTAATTTCGAATCTTTGAACGAAAATGTTGAAAACTCATGAGAAATATTTTTGGCGCCAAAAAAATCATATGAAAACTGATTCAGAGCTGACCAACTTGAGAACGGTTAGAGGTAGACGAATTCTGCGAATGCCAATCGATTTAAAATGGCCGAATTAGTAAATACTGAGAATTTGAATGAGAAAAATTGACGGACAAAAAAGTCGAGTATATCATATTATAGATAATTTTTTGAACTTTTTTATTTTTCATATTTCAGATTTTAAGTTCTTGTCCTCAAACGTATTATGACGTGCTTATTTCGAATCTTCAAACGAAAATGTCGAAAACTCATCAGAAATATATTTGGCGCCAAAAATACCAATTAAAAACTGATTCAGAGCTGGCCAACTCGAGAACGGTTAGGGATAGACGAATTCTGCGTACGCCAATCGATTTTAAATGGCCGAATTAGTATATACTGAGAATTCGAACAAAAAAAATTTACGGACAAAAAAGTCGAGTATATCATGATATTATAGATGATTTTTTGAACTTTTTAATTTTTCATTTTTCAGATTTTAAGTTTTTGTCCTCAAACGTATTATGACGTGCTTATTTCGAATCTTCAAACGAAAATGTCGAAAACTCATCAGAAATATTTTTGGCGCCAAAAAAACCATTTGAAAACTGATTCAGAGCTGACCAACTTGAGAACGGTTAGAGATAGACGAATTTTGCGAACGCCAATCGATTTAAAATGGCCAAATTCGTATACACTGAGAATTTGAATGAGAAAAATTGACGGACAAAAAAGTCGAGTATATCATGATATTTTATAGATGATTTTTTGAACTTTTTTTTATTTTTCATATTTCAGATTTTAAGTTCTTGTCCCCAAACGTATTATGACGTGCTAATTTCGAATCTTTGAACGAAAATGTTGAAAACTCATGAGAAATATTTTTGGCGCCAAAAAAATCATATGAAAACTGATTCAGAGCTGACTAACTCGAGAACGGTTAGAGGTAGATGAATTCTGCGAACGCCAATCGATTTAAAATGGCCGAATTAGTAAATACTGAGAATTTGAATGAGAAAAATTGACGGACAAAAAAGTCGAGTATATCATATTATAGATAATTTTTTGAACTTTTTTATTTTTCATTTTTCAGATTTTAAGTTTTTGTCCTCAAACGAATTATGACGTGCTTATTCCGAATCTTGGAACGAAAATGTCGAAAACTCATCGGAAATATTTTTGGCGCCAAAAAAACCATTTGAAAACTGATTCAGAGCTGACCAACTTGAGAACGGTTAGAGATAGACGAATTCTGCGAACGCCAATCGATTTAAAATGGCCCAATTAGTATACACTGAGAATTTGAATGAGAAAAATTGACGGACAAAAAAGTCGAGTATATCATGATATTATAGATGATTTTTTGAACTTTTTTATTTTTCATATTTCAGATTTTAAGTTCTTGTCCCCAAACGTATTATGACGTGCTAATTTCGAATCTTTGAACGAAAATGTCGAAAACTCATCGGAAATATTTTTGGCGCCAAAAAAACCATTTGAAAACTGATTCAGAGCTGACCAACTTGAGAACGGTTAGAGATAGACGAATTCTGCGAACGCCAATCGATTTAAAATGGCCAAATTAGTATACACTGAGAATATGAACAAAAAAAATTGACGGACAAAAAAGTCGAGTATCTCATGATATTATAGATGATTTTTTGAACTTTTTTATTTTTCATATTTCAGATTTTAAGTTCTTGTCCCCAAACGTATTATGGGGTGCTAATTTCGAATCTTTGAACGAAAATGTTGAAAACTCATGAGAAATATTTTTGGCGCCAAAAAAATCATATGAAAACTGATTCAGAGCTGACCAACTTGAGAACGGTTAGAGGTAGACGAATTCTGCGAACGCCAATCGATTTAAAATGGCCGAATTAGTAAATACTGAGAATTTGAATGAGAAAAATTGACGGACAAAAAAGTCGAGTATATCATATTATAGATAATTTTTTGAACTTTTTTATTTTTAATTTTTCAGATTTTAAGTTTTTGTCCTCAAACGTATTATGACGTGCTTATTCCGAATCTTCAAACGAAAATGTCGAAAACTCATCGGAAATATTTTTGGCGCCAAAAAAACCATTTGAAAACTGATTCAGAGCTGACCAACTTGAGAACGGTTAGAGATAGACGAATTCTGCGAACGCCAATCGATTTAAAATGGCCAAATTAGTATACACTGAGAATATGAACAAAAAAAATTGACGGACAAAAAAGTCGAGTATCTCATGATATTATAGATGATTTTTTGAAATTTTTTATTTTTCATATTTCAGATTTTAAGTTCTTGTCCTCAAACGTATTATGACGTGCTTATTCCGAATCTTGGAACGAAAATGTCGAAAACTCATCGGAAATATTTTTGGCGCCAAAAAAACCATTTGAAAACTGATTCAGAGCTGACCAACTTGAGAACGGTTAGAGGTAGACGAATTCTGCGTACGCCAATCGATTTAAAATGGCCGAATTAGTAAATACTGAGAATTTGAATGAGAAAAATTGACGGACAAAAAAGTCGAGTATATCATATTATAGATAATTTTTTGAACTTTTTTATTTTTCATTTTTCAGATTTTAAGTTTTTGTCCTCAAACGTATTATGACGTGCTTATTTCGAATCTTCAAACGAAAATGTCGAAAACTCATCAGAAATATTTTTGGCGCCAAAAATACCAATTAAAAACTGATTCAGAGCTGGCCAACTCGAGAACGGTTAGGGATAGACGAATTCTGCGTACGCCAATCGATTTTAAATGGCCGAATTAGTATATACTGAGAATTTGAACAAAAAAAATTTACGGACAAAAAAGTCGAGTATATCATGATATTATAGATGATTTTTTGAACTTTTTAATTTTTCATTTTTCAGATTTTAAGTTTTTGTCCTCAAACGTATTATGACGTGCTTATTTCGAATCTTCAAACGAAAATGTCGAAAACTCATCAGAAATATTTTTGGCGCCAAAAAAACCATTTGAAAACTGATTCAGAGCTGACCAACTTGAGAACGGTTAGAGATAGACGAATTCTGCGAACGCCAATCGATTTAAAATGGCCAAATTCGTATACACTGAGAATTTGAATGAGAAAAATTGACGGACAAAAAAGTCGAGTATACCATGATATTATAGATGATTTTTTGAACTTTTTTATTTTTCATATTTCAGATTTTAAGTTCTTGTCCCCAAACGTATTATGGGGTGCTAATTTCGAATCTTTGAACGAAAATGTCGAAAACTCATCGGAAATATTTTTGGCGCCAAAAAAACCATTTGAAAACTGATTCAGAGCTGACCAACTTGAGAACGGTTAGAGATAGACGAATTCTGCGAACGCCAATCGATTTAAAATGGCCAAATTAGTACACTGAGAATATGAACAAAAAAAATTGACGGACAAAAAAGTCGAGTATCTCATGATATTATAGATGATTTTTTGAACTTTTTTATTTTTCATATTTCAGACTTTAAGTTCTTGTCCTCAAACGTATTATGACGTGCTTATTCCGAATCTTCAAACGAAAATGTCGAAAACTCATCGGAAATATTTTTGGCGCCAAAAAAACCATTTGAAAACTGATTCAGAGCTGACCAACTTGAGAACGGTTAGAGATAGACGAATTCTGCGAACGCCAATCGATTTAAAATGGCCAAATTCGTATACACTGAGAATTTGAATGAGAAAAATTGACGGACAAAAAAGTCGAGTATACCATGATATTATAGATGATTTTTTGAACTTTTTTATTTTTCATATTTCAGATTTTAAGTTCTTGTCCCCAAACGTATTATGACGTGCTAATTTCGAATCTTTGAACGAAAATGTTGAAAACTCATGAGAAATATTTTTGGCGCCAAAAAAATCATATGAAAACTGATTCAGAGCTGACTAACTCGAGAACGGTTAGAGGTAGACGAATTCTGCGAACGCCAATCGATTTAAAATGGCCGAATTAGTAAATACTGAGAATTTGAATGAGAAAAATTGACGGACAAAAAAGTCGAGTATATCATATTATAGATAATTTTTTGAACTTTTTTATTTTTCATTTTTCAGATTTTAAGTTTTTGTCCTCAAACGTATTATGACGTGCTTATTCCGAATCTTCAAACGAAAATGTCGAAAACTCATCGGAAATATTTTTGGCGCCAAAAAAACCATTTGAAAACTGATTCAGAGCTGACCAACTTGAGAACGGTTAGAGATAGACGAATTCTGCGAACGCCAATCGATTTAAAATGGCCGAATTAGTAATTACTGAGAATTTGAATGAGAAAAATTGACGGACAAAAAAGTCGAGTATATCATATTATAGATAATTTTTTGAACTTTTTTATTTTTCATTTTTCAGATTTTAAGTTTTTGTCCTCAAACGAATTATGACGTGCTTATTCCGAATCTTGGAACGAAAATGTCGAAAACTCATCGGAAATATTTTTGGCGCCAAAAAAACCATTTGAAAACTGATTCAGAGCTGACCAACTTGAGAACGGTTAGAGATAGACGAATTCTGCGAACGCCAATCGATTTAAAATGGCCAAATTAGTATACACTGAGAATATGAACAAAAAAAATTGACGGACAAAAAAGTCGAGTATCTCATGATATTATAGATGATTTTTTGAACTTTTTTATTTTTCATTTTTCAGATTTTAAGTTTTTGTCCTCAAACGTATTATGACGTGCTTATTCCGAATCTTCAAACGAAAATGTCGAAAACTCATCGGAAATATTTTTGGCGCCAAAAAAAACATTTGAAAACTGATTCAGAGCTGACCAACTTGAGAACGGTTAGAGATAGACGAATTCTGCGAACGCCAATCGATTTAAAATGGCCCAATTAGTATACACTGAGAATTTGAATGAGAAAAATTGACGGACAAAAAAGTCGAGTATATCATGATATTATAGATGATTTTTTGAACTTTTTTATTTTTCATATTTCAGATTTTAAGTTCTTGTCCCCAAACGTATTATGACGTGCTAATTTCGAATCTTTGAACGAAAATGTTGAAAACTCAAATATTTTTGGCGCCAAAAAAACCATTTGAAAACTGATTCAGAGCTGACCAACTTGAGAACGGTTAGAGGTAGACGAATTCTGCGAACGCCAATCGATTTAAAATGGCCGAATTAGTAAATACTGAGAATTTGAATGAGAAAAATTGACGGACAAAAAAGTCGAGTATATCATATTATAGATAATTTTTTGAACTTTTTTATTTTTAATTTTTCAGATTTTAAGTTTTTGTCCTCAAACGTATTATGACGTGCTTATTCCGAATCTTCAAACGAAAATGTCGAAAACTCATCGGAAATATTTTTGGCGCCAAAAAAACCATTTGAAAACTGATTCAGAGCTGACCAACTTGAGAACGGTTAGAGATAGACGAATTCTGCGAACGCCAATCGATTTAAAATGGCCAAATTAGTATACACTGAGAATATGAACAAAAAAAATTGACGGACAAAAAAGTCGAGTATCTCATGATTTTATAGATGATTTTTTGAACTTTTTTATTTTTCATATTTCAGATTTTAAGTTCTTGTCCCCAAACGTATTATGGGGTGCTAATTTCGAATCTTTGAACGAAAATGTCGAAAACTCATCGGAAATATTTTTGGCGCCAAAAAAACCATTTGAAAACTGATTCAGAGCTGACCAACTTGAGAACGGTTAGAGATAGACGAATTCTGCGAACGCCAATCGATTTAAAATGGCCAAATTAGTATACACTGAGAATATGAACAAAAAAAATTGACGGACAAAAAAGTCGAGTATCTCATGATATTATAGATGATTTTTTGAACTTTTTTATTTTTCATATTTCAGATTTTAAGTTCTTGTCCCCAAACGTATTATGGGGTGCTAATTTCGAATCTTTGAACGAAAATGTTGAAAACTCATGAGAAATATTTTTGGCGCCAAAAAAATCATATGAAAACTGATTCAGAGCTGACCAACTTGAGAACGGTTAGAGGTAGACGAATTCTGCGAACGCCAATCGATTTAAAATGGCCGAATTAGTAAATACTGAGAATTTGAATGAGAAAAATTGACGGACAAAAAAGTCGAGTATATCATATTATAGATAATTTTTTGAACTTTTTTATTTTTAATTTTTCAGATTTTAAGTTTTTGTCCTCAAACGTATTATGACGTGCTTATTCCGAATCTTCAAACGAAAATGTCGAAAACTCATCGGAAATATTTTTGGCGCCAAAAAAACCATTTGAAAACTGATTCAGAGCTGACCAACTTGAGAACGGTTAGAGATAGACGAATTCTGCGAACGCCAATCGATTTAAAATGGCCAAATTAGTATACACTGAGAATATGAACAAAAAAAATTGACGGACAAAAAAGTCGAGTATCTCATGATATTATAGATGATTTTTTGAACTTTTTTATTTTTCATATTTCAGATTTTAAGTTCTTGTCCTCAAACGTATTATGACGTGCTTATTCCGAATCTTGGAACGAAAATGTCGAAAACTCATCGGAAATATTTTTGGCGCCAAAAAAACCATTTGAAAACTGATTCAGAGCTGACCAACTTGAGAACGGTTAGAGGTAGACGAATTCTGCGTACGCCAATCGATTTAAAATGGCCGAATTAGTAAATACTGAGAATTTGAATGAGAAAAATTGACGGACAAAAAAGTCGAGTATATCATATTATAGATAATTTTTTGAACTTTTTTATTTTTCATTTTTCAGATTTTAAGTTTTTGTCCTCAAACGTATTATGACGTGCTTATTTCGAATCTTCAAACGAAAATGTCGAAAACTCATCAGAAATATTTTTGGCGCCAAAAATACCAATTAAAAACTGATTCAGAGCTGGCCAACTCGAGAACGGTTAGGGATAGACGAATTCTGCGTACGCCAATCGATTTTAAATGGCCGAATTAGTATATACTGAGAATTTGAACAAAAAAAATTTACGGACAAAAAAGTCGAGTATATCATGATATTATAGATGATTTTTTTAACTTTTTAATTTTTCATTTTTCAGATTTTAAGTTTTTGTCCTCAAACGTATTATGACGTGCTTATTTCGAATCTTCAAACGAAAATGTCGAAAACTCATCAGAAATATTTTTGGCGCCAAAAAAACCATTTGAAAACTGATTCAGAGCTGACCAACTTGAGAACGGTTAGAGATAGACGAATTCTGCGAACGCCAATCGATTTAAAATGGCCAAATTCGTATACACTGAGAATTTGAATGAGAAAAATTGACGGACAAAAAAGTCGAGTATACCATGATATTATAGATGATTTTTTGAACTTTTTTATTTTTCATATTTCAGATTTTAAGTTCTTGTCCCCAAACGTATTATGACGTGCTAATTTCGAATCTTTGAACGAAAATGTTGAAAACTCATGAGAAATATTTTTGGCGCCAAAAAAATCATATGAAAACTGATTCAGAGCTGACTAACTCGAGAACGGTTAGAGGTAGACGAATTCTGCGAACGCCAATCGATTTAAAATGGCCGAATTAGTAAATACTGAGAATTTGAATGAGAAAAATTGACGGACAAAAAAGTCGAGTATATCATATTATAGATAATTTTTTGAACTTTTTTATTTTTCATTTTTCAGATTTTAAGTTTTTGTCCTCAAACGTATTATGACGTGCTTATTCCGAATCTTCAAACGAAAATGTCGAAAACTCATCGGAAATATTTTTGGCGCCAAAAAAACCATTTGAAAACTGATTCAGAGCTGACCAACTTGAGAACGGTTAGAGATAGACGAATTCTGCGAACGCCAATCGATTTAAAATGGCCAAATTAGTATACACTGAGAATATGAACAAAAAAAATTGACGGACAAAAAAGTCGAGTATCTCATGATATTATAGATGATTTTTTGAACTTTTTTATTTTTCATATTTCAGATTTTAAGTTCTTGTCCCCAAACGTATTATGAGGTGCTAATTTCGAATCTTTGAACGAAAATGTTGAAAACTCATGAGAAATATTTTTGGCGCCAAAAAAATCATATGAAAACTGATTCAGAGCTGACCAACTTGAGAACGGTTAGAGGTAGACGAATTCTGCGAATGCCAATCGATTTAAAATGGCCGAATTAGTAAATACTGAGAATTTGAATGAGAAAAATTGACGGACAAAAAAGTCGAGTATATCATATTATAGATAATTTTTTGAACTTTTTTATTTTTCATTTTTCAGATTTTAAGTTTTTGTCCTCAAACGTATTATGACGTGCTTATTCCGAATCTTCAAACGAAAATGTCGAAAACTCATCGGAAATATTTTTGGCGCCAAAAAAACCATTTGAAAACTGATTCAGAGCTGACCAACTTGAGAACGGTTAGAGATAGACGAATTCTGCGAACGCTAATCGATTTAAAATGGCCAAATTAGTATACACTGAGAATATGAACAAAAAAAATTGACGGACAAAAAAGTCGAGTATCTCATGATATTATAGATGATTTTTTGAACTTTTTTATTTTTCATATTTCAGATTTTAAGTTCTTGTCCTCAAACGTATTATGACGTGCTTATTTCGAATCTTCAAACGAAAATGTCGAAAACTCATCAGAAATATATTTGGCGCCAAAAATACCAATTAAAAACTGATTCAGAGCTGGCCAACTCGAGAACGGTTAGGGATAGACGAATTCTGCGTACGCCAATCGATTTTAAATGGCCGAATTAGTATATACTGAGAATTTGAACAAAAAAAATTTACGGACAAAAAAGTCGAGTATATCATGATATTATAGATGATTTTTTTAACTTTTTAATTTTTCATTTTTCAGATTTTAAGTTTTTGTCCTCAAACGTATTATGACGTGCTTATTTCGAATCTTCAAACGAAAATGTCGAAAACTCATCAGAAATATTTTTGGCGCCAAAAATACCAATTAAAAACTGATTCAGAGCTGGCCAACTCGAGAACGGTTAGGGATAGACGAATTCTGCGTACGCCAATCGATTTTAAATGGCCGAATTAGTATATACTGAGAATTTGAACAAAAAAAATTTACGGACAAAAAAGTCGAGTATATCATGATATTATAGATGATTTTTTGAACTTTTTAATTTTTCATTTTTCAGATTTTAAGTTTTTGTCCTCAAACGTATTATGACGTGCTTATTTCGAATCTTCAAACGAAAATGTCGAAAACTCATCAGAAATATTTTTGGCGCCAAAAATACCAATTAAAAACTGATTCAGAGCTGGCCAACTCGAGAACGGTTAGGGATAGACGAATTCTGCGTACGCCAATCGATTTTAAATGGCCGAATTAGTATATACTGAGAATTTGAACAAAAAAAATTTACGGACAAAAAAGTCGAGTATATCATGATATTATAGATGATTTTTTGAACTTTTTAATTTTTCATTTTTCAGATTTTAAGTTTTTGTCCTTAAACGTATTATGACGTGCTTATTTCGAATCTTCAAACGAAAATGTCGAAAACTCATCAGAAATATTTTTGGCGCCAAAAAAACCATTTGAAAACTGATTCAGAGCTGACCAACTTGAGAACGGTTAGAGATAGACGAATTCTGCGAACGCCAATCGATTTAAAATGGCCAAATTCGTATACACTGAGAATTTGAATGAGAAAAATTGACGGACAAAAAAGTCGAGTATATCATGATATTATAGATGATTTTTTGAACTTTTTTATTTTTCATATTTCAGATTTTAAGTTCTTGTCCCCAAACGTATTATGACGTGCTAATTTCGAATCTTTGAACGAAAATGTTGAAAACTCATGAGAAATATTTTTGGCGCCAAAAAAATCATATGAAAACTGATTCAGAGCTGACCAACTTGAGAACGGTTAGAGGTAGACGAATTCTGCGAATGCCAATCGATTTAAAATGGCCGAATTAGTAAATACTGAGAATTTGAATGAGAAAAATTGACGGACAAAAAAGTCGAGTATATCATATTATAGATAATTTTTTGAACTTTTTTATTTTTCATTTTTCAGATTTTAAGTTTTTGTCCTCAAACGTATTATGACGTGCTTATTTCGAATCTTCAAACGAAAATGTCGAAAACTCATCAGAAATATTTTTGGCGCCAAAAATACCAATTAAAAACTGATTCAGAGCTGGCCAACTCGAGAACGGTTAGGGATAGACGAATTCTGCGTACGCCAATCGATTTTAAATGGCCGAATTAGTATATACTGAGAATTTGAACAAAAAAAATTTACGGACAAAAAAGTCGAGTATATCATGATATTATAGATGATTTTTTTAACTTTTTAATTTTTCATTTTTCAGATTTTAAGTTTTTGTCCTCAAACGTATTATGACGTGCTTATTTCGAATCTTCAAACGAAAATGTCGAAAACTCATCAGAAATATTTTTGGCGCCAAAAAAACCATTTGAAAACTGATTCAGAGCTGACCAACTTGAGAACGGTTAGAGATAGACGAATTCTGCGAACGCCAATCGATTTAAAATGGCCAAATTCGTATACACTGAGAATTTGAATGAGAAAAATTGACGGACAAAAAAGTCGAGTATACCATGATATTATAGATGATTTTTTGAACTTTTTTATTTTTCATATTTCAGATTTTAAGTTCTTGTCCCCAAACGTATTATGACGTGCTAATTTCGAATCTTTGAACGAAAATGTTGAAAACTCATGAGAAATATTTTTGGCGCCAAAAAAATCATATGAAAACTGATTCAGAGCTGACTAACTCGAGAACGGTTAGAGGTAGACGAATTCTGCGAACGCCAATCGATTTAAAATGGCCGAATTAGTAAATACTGAGAATTTGAATGAGAAAAATTGACGGACAAAAAAGTCGAGTATATCATATTATAGATAATTTTTTGAACTTTTTTATTTTTCATTTTTCAGATTTTAAGTTTTTGTCCTCAAACGTATTATGACGTGCTTATTCCGAATCTTCAAACGAAAATGTCGAAAACTCATCGGAAATATTTTTGGCGCCAAAAAAACCATTTGAAAACTGATTCAGAGCTGACCAACTTGAGAACGGTTAGAGATAGACGAATTCTGCGAACGCCAATCGATTTAAAATGGCCAAATTAGTATACACTGAGAATATGAACAAAAAAAATTGACGGACAAAAAAGTCGAGTATCTCATGATATTATAGATGATTTTTTGAACTTTTTTATTTTTCATATTTCAGATTTTAAGTTCTTGTCCCCAAACGTATTATGAGGTGCTAATTTCGAATCTTTGAACGAAAATGTTGAAAACTCATGAGAAATATTTTTGGCGCCAAAAAAATCATATGAAAACTGATTCAGAGCTGACCAACTTGAGAACGGTTAGAGGTAGACGAATTCTGCGAATGCCAATCGATTTAAAATGGCCGAATTAGTAAATACTGAGAATTTGAATGAGAAAAATTGACGGACAAAAAAGTCGAGTATATCATATTATAGATAATTTTTTGAACTTTTTTATTTTTCATATTTCAGATTTTAAGTTCTTGTCCTCAAACGTATTATGACGTGCTTATTTCGAATCTTCAAACGAAAATGTCGAAAACTCATCAGAAATATATTTGGCGCCAAAAATACCAATTAAAAACTGATTCAGAGCTGGCCAACTCGAGAACGGTTAGGGATAGACGAATTCTGCGTACGCCAATCGATTTTAAATGGCCGAATTAGTATATACTGAGAATTCGAACAAAAAAAATTTACGGACAAAAAAGTCGAGTATATCATGATATTATAGATGATTTTTTGAACTTTTTAATTTTTCATTTTTCAGATTTTAAGTTTTTGTCCTCAAACGTATTATGACGTGCTTATTTCGAATCTTCAAACGAAAATGTCGAAAACTCATCAGAAATATTTTTGGCGCCAAAAAAACCATTTGAAAACTGATTCAGAGCTGACCAACTTGAGAACGGTTAGAGATAGACGAATTTTGCGAACGCCAATCGATTTAAAATGGCCAAATTCGTATACACTGAGAATTTGAATGAGAAAAATTGACGGACAAAAAAGTCGAGTATATCATGATATTTTATAGATGATTTTTTGAACTTTTTTTTATTTTTCATATTTCAGATTTTAAGTTCTTGTCCCCAAACGTATTATGACGTGCTAATTTCGAATCTTTGAACGAAAATGTTGAAAACTCATGAGAAATATTTTTGGCGCCAAAAAAATCATATGAAAACTGATTCAGAGCTGACTAACTCGAGAACGGTTAGAGGTAGATGAATTCTGCGAACGCCAATCGATTTAAAATGGCCGAATTAGTAAATACTGAGAATTTGAATGAGAAAAATTGACGGACAAAAAAGTCGAGTATATCATATTATAGATAATTTTTTGAACTTTTTTATTTTTCATTTTTCAGATTTTAAGTTTTTGTCCTCAAACGAATTATGACGTGCTTATTCCGAATCTTGGAACGAAAATGTCGAAAACTCATCGGAAATATTTTTGGCGCCAAAAAAACCATTTGAAAACTGATTCAGAGCTGACCAACTTGAGAACGGTTAGAGATAGACGAATTCTGCGAACGCCAATCGATTTAAAATGGCCCAATTAGTATACACTGAGAATTTGAATGAGAAAAATTGACGGACAAAAAAGTCGAGTATATCATGATATTATAGATGATTTTTTGAACTTTTTTATTTTTCATATTTCAGATTTTAAGTTCTTGTCCCCAAACGTATTATGACGTGCTAATTTCGAATCTTTGAACGAAAATGTCGAAAACTCATCGGAAATATTTTTGGCGCCAAAAAAACCATTTGAAAACTGATTCAGAGCTGACCAACTTGAGAACGGTTAGAGATAGACGAATTCTGCGAACGCCAATCGATTTAAAATGGCCAAATTAGTATACACTGAGAATATGAACAAAAAAAATTGACGGACAAAAAAGTCGAGTATCTCATGATATTATAGATGATTTTTTGAACTTTTTTATTTTTCATATTTCAGATTTTAAGTTCTTGTCCCCAAACGTATTATGGGGTGCTAATTTCGAATCTTTGAACGAAAATGTTGAAAACTCATGAGAAATATTTTTGGCGCCAAAAAAATCATATGAAAACTGATTCAGAGCTGACCAACTTGAGAACGGTTAGAGGTAGACGAATTCTGCGAACGCCAATCGATTTAAAATGGCCGAATTAGTAAATACTGAGAATTTGAATGAGAAAAATTGACGGACAAAAAAGTCGAGTATATCATATTATAGATAATTTTTTGAACTTTTTTATTTTTAATTTTTCAGATTTTAAGTTTTTGTCCTCAAACGTATTATGACGTGCTTATTCCGAATCTTCAAACGAAAATGTCGAAAACTCATCGGAAATATTTTTGGCGCCAAAAAAACCATTTGAAAACTGATTCAGAGCTGACCAACTTGAGAACGGTTAGAGATAGACGAATTCTGCGAACGCCAATCGATTTAAAATGGCCAAATTAGTATACACTGAGAATATGAACAAAAAAAATTGACGGACAAAAAAGTCGAGTATCTCATGATATTATAGATGATTTTTTGAACTTTTTTATTTTTCATATTTCAGATTTTAAGTTCTTGTCCTCAAACGTATTATGACGTGCTTATTCCGAATCTTGGAACGAAAATGTCGAAAACTCATCGGAAATATTTTTGGCGCCAAAAAAACCATTTGAAAACTGATTCAGAGCTGACCAACTTGAGAACGGTTAGAGGTAGACGAATTCTGCGTACGCCAATCGATTTAAAATGGCCGAATTAGTAAATACTGAGAATTTGAATGAGAAAAATTGACGGACAAAAAAGTCGAGTATATCATATTATAGATAATTTTTTGAACTTTTTTATTTTTCATTTTTCAGATTTTAAGTTTTTGTCCTCAAACGTATTATGACGTGCTTATTTCGAATCTTCAAACGAAAATGTCGAAAACTCATCAGAAATATTTTTGGCGCCAAAAATACCAATTAAAAACTGATTCAGAGCTGGCCAACTCGAGAACGGTTAGGGATAGACGAATTCTGCGTACGCCAATCGATTTTAAATGGCCGAATTAGTATATACTGAGAATTTGAACAAAAAAAATTTACGGACAAAAAAGTCGAGTATATCATGATATTATAGATGATTTTTTGAACTTTTTAATTTTTCATTTTTCAGATTTTAAGTTTTTGTCCTCAAACGTATTATGACGTGCTTATTTCGAATCTTCAAACGAAAATGTCGAAAACTCATCAGAAATATTTTTGGCGCCAAAAAAACCATTTGAAAACTGATTCAGAGCTGACCAACTTGAGAACGGTTAGAGATAGACGAATTCTGCGAACGCCAATCGATTTAAAATGGCCAAATTCGTATACACTGAGAATTTGAATGAGAAAAATTGACGGACAAAAAAGTCGAGTATACCATGATATTATAGATGATTTTTTGAACTTTTTTATTTTTCATATTTCAGATTTTAAGTTCTTGTCCCCAAACGTATTATGGGGTGCTAATTTCGAATCTTTGAACGAAAATGTCGAAAACTCATCGGAAATATTTTTGGCGCCAAAAAAACCATTTGAAAACTGATTCAGAGCTGACCAACTTGAGAACGGTTAGAGATAGACGAATTCTGCGAACGCCAATCGATTTAAAATGGCCAAATTAGTACACTGAGAATATGAACAAAAAAAATTGACGGACAAAAAAGTCGAGTATCTCATGATATTATAGATGATTTTTTGAACTTTTTTATTTTTCATATTTCAGACTTTAAGTTCTTGTCCTCAAACGTATTATGACGTGCTTATTCCGAATCTTCAAACGAAAATGTCGAAAACTCATCGGAAATATTTTTGGCGCCAAAAAAACCATTTGAAAACTGATTCAGAGCTGACCAACTTGAGAACGGTTAGAGATAGACGAATTCTGCGAACGCCAATCGATTTAAAATGGCCAAATTCGTATACACTGAGAATTTGAATGAGAAAAATTGACGGACAAAAAAGTCGAGTATACCATGATATTATAGATGATTTTTTGAACTTTTTTATTTTTCATATTTCAGATTTTAAGTTCTTGTCCCCAAACGTATTATGACGTGCTAATTTCGAATCTTTGAACGAAAATGTTGAAAACTCATGAGAAATATTTTTGGCGCCAAAAAAATCATATGAAAACTGATTCAGAGCTGACTAACTCGAGAACGGTTAGAGGTAGACGAATTCTGCGAACGCCAATCGATTTAAAATGGCCGAATTAGTAAATACTGAGAATTTGAATGAGAAAAATTGACGGACAAAAAAGTCGAGTATATCATATTATAGATAATTTTTTGAACTTTTTTATTTTTCATTTTTCAGATTTTAAGTTTTTGTCCTCAAACGTATTATGACGTGCTTATTCCGAATCTTCAAACGAAAATGTCGAAAACTCATCGGAAATATTTTTGGCGCCAAAAAAACCATTTGAAAACTGATTCAGAGCTGACCAACTTGAGAACGGTTAGAGATAGACGAATTCTGCGAACGCCAATCGATTTAAAATGGCCGAATTAGTAAATACTGAGAATTTGAATGAGAAAAATTGACGGACAAAAAAGTCGAGTATATCATATTATAGATAATTTTTTGAACTTTTTTATTTTTCATTTTTCAGATTTTAAGTTTTTGTCCTCAAACGTATTATGACGTGCTTATTCCGAATCTTCAAACGAAAATGTCGAAAACTCATCGGAAATATTTTTGGCGCCAAAAAAACCATTTGAAAACTGATTCAGAGCTGACCAACTTGAGAACGGTTAGAGATAGACGAATTCTGCGAACGCCAATCGATTTAAAATGGCCCAATTAGTATACACTGAGAATTTGAATGAGAAAAATTGACGGACAAAAAAGTCGAGTATATCATGATATTATAGATGATTTTTTGAACTTTTTTATTTTTCATATTTCAGATTTTAAGTTCTTGTCCCCAAACGTATTATGACGTGCTAATTTCGAATCTTTGAACGAAAATGTTGAAAACTCAAATATTTTTGGCGCCAAAAAAAACCATTTGAAAACTGATTCAGAGCTGACCAACTTGAGAACGGTTAGAGGTAGACGAATTCTGCGAACGCCAATCGATTTAAAATGGCCGAATTAGTAAATACTGAGAATTTGAATGAGAAAAATTGACGGACAAAAAAGTCGAGTATATCATATTATAGATAATTTTTTGAACTTTTTTATTTTTAATTTTTCAGATTTTAAGTTTTTGTCCTCAAACGTATTATGACGTGCTTATTCCGAATCTTCAAACGAAAATGTCGAAAACTC
Organism: Chrysolina haemoptera; assembly: GCA_958298965.1. Taxonomy (NCBI): domain Eukaryota; kingdom Metazoa; phylum Arthropoda; class Insecta; order Coleoptera; family Chrysomelidae; genus Chrysolina; species Chrysolina haemoptera. Next base: position 1,504,391 of record OY282592.1, read on the forward strand.
ATCGGAAATATTTTTGGCGCCAAAAAAACCATTTGAAAACTGATTCAGAGCTGACCAACTTGAGAACGGTTAGAGATAGACGAATTCTGCGAACGCCAATCGATTTAAAATGGCCAAATTAGTATACACTGAGAATATGAACAAAAAAAATTGACGGACAAAAAAGTCGAGTATCTCATGATATTATAGATGATTTTTTGAACTTTTTTATTTTTCATATTTCAGATTTTAAGTTCTTGTCCCCAAACGTATTATGGGGTGCTAATTTCGAATCTTTGAACGAAAATGTTGAAAACTCATGAGAAATATTTTTGGCGCCAAAAAAATCATATGAAAACTGATTCAGAGCTGACCAACTTGAGAACGGTTAGAGGTAGACGAATTCTGCGAACGCCAATCGATTTAAAATGGCCGAATTAGTAAATACTGAGAATTTGAATGAGAAAAATTGACGGACAAAAAAGTCGAGTATATCATATTATAGATAATTTTTTGAACTTTTTTATTTTTAATTTTTCAGATTTTAAGTTTTTGTCCTCAAACGTATTATGACGTGCTTATTCCGAATCTTCAAACGAAAATGTCGAAAACTCATCGGAAATATTTTTGGCGCCAAAAAAACCATTTGAAAACTGATTCAGAGCTGACCAACTTGAGAACGGTTAGAGATAGACGAATTCTGCGAACGCCAATCGATTTAAAATGGCCAAATTAGTATACACTGAGAATATGAACAAAAAAAATTGACGGACAAAAAAGTCGAGTATCTCATGATATTATAGATGATTTTTTGAACTTTTTTATTTTTCATATTTCAGATTTTAAGTTCTTGTCCTCAAACGTATTATGACGTGCTTATTCCGAATCTTGGAACGAAAATGTCGAAAACTCATCGGAAATATTTTTGGCGCCAAAAAAACCATTTGAAAACTGATTCAGAGCTGACCAACTTGAGAACGGTTAGAGGTAGACGAATTCTGCGTACGCCAATCGATTTAAAATGGCCGAATTAGTAAATACTGAGAATTTGAATGAGAAAAATTGACGGACAAAAAAGTCGAGTATATCATATTATAGATAATTTTTTGAACTTTTTTATTTTTCATTTTTCAGATTTTAAGTTTTTGTCCTCAAACGTATTATGACGTGCTTATTTCGAATCTTCAAACGAAAATGTCGAAAACTCATCAGAAATATTTTTGGCGCCAAAAATACCAATTAAAAACTGATTCAGAGCTGGCCAACTCGAGAACGGTTAGGGATAGACGAATTCTGCGTACGCCAATCGATTTTAAATGGCCGAATTAGTATATACTGAGAATTTGAACAAAAAAAATTTACGGACAAAAAAGTCGAGTATATCATGATATTATAGATGATTTTTTTAACTTTTTAATTTTTCATTTTTCAGATTTTAAGTTTTTGTCCTCAAACGTATTATGACGTGCTTATTTCGAATCTTCAAACGAAAATGTCGAAAACTCATCAGAAATATTTTTGGCGCCAAAAAAACCATTTGAAAACTGATTCAGAGCTGACCAACTTGAGAACGGTTAGAGATAGACGAATTCTGCGAACGCCAATCGATTTAAAATGGCCAAATTCGTATACACTGAGAATTTGAATGAGAAAAATTGACGGACAAAAAAGTCGAGTATACCATGATATTATAGATGATTTTTTGAACTTTTTTATTTTTCATATTTCAGATTTTAAGTTCTTGTCCCCAAACGTATTATGACGTGCTAATTTCGAATCTTTGAACGAAAATGTTGAAAACTCATGAGAAATATTTTTGGCGCCAAAAAAATCATATGAAAACTGATTCAGAGCTGACTAACTCGAGAACGGTTAGAGGTAGACGAATTCTGCGAACGCCAATCGATTTAAAATGGCCGAATTAGTAAATACTGAGAATTTGAATGAGAAAAATTGACGGACAAAAAAGTCGAGTATATCATATTATAGATAATTTTTTGAACTTTTTTATTTTTCATTTTTCAGATTTTAAGTTTTTGTCCTCAAACGTATTATGACGTGCTTATTCCGAATCTTCAAACGAAAATGTCGAAAACTCATCGGAAATATTTTTGGCGCCAAAAAAACCATTTGAAAACTGATTCAGAGCTGACCAACTTGAGAACGGTTAGAGATAGACGAATTCTGCGAACGCCAATCGATTTAAAATGGCCAAATTAGTATACACTGAGAATATGAACAAAAAAAATTGACGGACAAAAAAGTCGAGTATCTCATGATATTATAGATGATTTTTTGAACTTTTTTATTTTTCATATTTCAGATTTTAAGTTCTTGTCCCCAAACGTATTATGAGGTGCTAATTTCGAATCTTTGAACGAAAATGTTGAAAACTCATGAGAAATATTTTTGGCGCCAAAAAAATCATATGAAAACTGATTCAGAGCTGACCAACTTGAGAACGGTTAGAGGTAGACGAATTCTGCGAATGCCAATCGATTTAAAATGGCCGAATTAGTAAATACTGAGAATTTGAATGAGAAAAATTGACGGACAAAAAAGTCGAGTATATCATATTATAGATAATTTTTTGAACTTTTTTATTTTTCATTTTTCAGATTTTAAGTTTTTGTCCTCAAACGTATTATGACGTGCTTATTCCGAATCTTCAAACGAAAATGTCGAAAACTCATCGGAAATATTTTTGGCGCCAAAAAAACCATTTGAAAACTGATTCAGAGCTGACCAACTTGAGAACGGTTAGAGATAGACGAATTCTGCGAACGCTAATCGATTTAAAATGGCCAAATTAGTATACACTGAGAATATGAACAAAAAAAATTGACGGACAAAAAAGTCGAGTATCTCATGATATTATAGATGATTTTTTGAACTTTTTTATTTTTCATATTTCAGATTTTAAGTTCTTGTCCTCAAACGTATTATGACGTGCTTATTTCGAATCTTCAAACGAAAATGTCGAAAACTCATCAGAAATATATTTGGCGCCAAAAATACCAATTAAAAACTGATTCAGAGCTGGCCAACTCGAGAACGGTTAGGGATAGACGAATTCTGCGTACGCCAATCGATTTTAAATGGCCGAATTAGTATATACTGAGAATTTGAACAAAAAAAATTTACGGACAAAAAAGTCGAGTATATCATGATATTATAGATGATTTTTTGAACTTTTTAATTTTTCATTTTTCAGATTTTAAGTTTTTGTCCTCAAACGTATTATGACGTGCTTATTTCGAATCTTCAAACGAAAATGTCGAAAACTCATCAGAAATATTTTTGGCGCCAAAAATACCAATTAAAAACTGATTCAGAGCTGGCCAACTCGAGAACGGTTAGGGATAGACGAATTCTGCGTACGCCAATCGATTTTAAATGGCCGAATTAGTATATACTGAGAATTTGAACAAAAAAAATTTACGGACAAAAAAGTCGAGTATATCATGATATTATAGATGATTTTTTGAACTTTTTAATTTTTCATTTTTCAGATTTTAAGTTTTTGTCCTCAAACGTATTATGACGTGCTTATTTCGAATCTTCAAACGAAAATGTCGAAAACTCATCAGAAATATTTTTGGCGCCAAAAATACCAATTAAAAACTGATTCAGAGCTGGCCAACTCGAGAACGGTTAGGGATAGACGAATTCTGCGTACGCCAATCGATTTTAAATGGCCGAATTAGTATATACTGAGAATTTGAACAAAAAAAATTTACGGACAAAAAAGTCGAGTATATCATGATATTATAGATGATTTTTTGAACTTTTTAATTTTTCATTTTTCAGATTTTAAGTTTTTGTCCTTAAACGTATTATGACGTGCTTATTTCGAATCTTCAAACGAAAATGTCGAAAACTCATCAGAAATATTTTTGGCGCCAAAAAAACCATTTGAAAACTGATTCAGAGCTGACCAACTTGAGAACGGTTAGAGATAGACGAATTCTGCGAACGCCAATCGATTTAAAATGGCCAAATTCGTATACACTGAGAATTTGAATGAGAAAAATTGACGGACAAAAAAGTCGAGTATATCATGATATTATAGATGATTTTTTGAACTTTTTTATTTTTCATATTTCAGATTTTAAGTTCTTGTCCCCAAACGTATTATGACGTGCTAATTTCGAATCTTTGAACGAAAATGTTGAAAACTCATGAGAAATATTTTTGGCGCCAAAAAAATCATATGAAAACTGATTCAGAGCTGACTAACTCGAGAACGGTTAGAGGTAGACGAATTCTGCGAACGCCAATCGATTTAAAATGGCCGAATTAGTAAATACTGAGAATTTGAATGAGAAAAATTGACGGACAAAAAAGTCGAGTATATCATATTATAGATAATTTTTTGAACTTTTTTATTTTTCATTTTTCAGATTTTAAGTTTTTGTCCTCAAACGTATTATGACGTGCTTATTCCGAATCTTCAAACGAAAATGTCGAAAACTCATCGGAAATATTTTTGGCGCCAAAAAAACCATTTGAAAACTGATTCAGAGCTGACCAACTTGAGAACGGTTAGAGATAGACGAATTCTGCGAACGCCAATCGATTTAAAATGGCCAAATTAGTATACACTGAGAATATGAACAAAAAAAATTGACGGACAAAAAAGTCGAGTATCTCATGATATTATAGATGATTTTTTGAACTTTTTTATTTTTCATATTTCAGATTTTAAGTTCTTGTCCCCAAACGTATTATGAGGTGCTAATTTCGAATCTTTGAACGAAAATGTTGAAAACTCATGAGAAATATTTTTGGCGCCAAAAAAATCATATGAAAACTGATTCAGAGCTGACCAACTTGAGAACGGTTAGAGGTAGACGAATTCTGCGAACGCCAATCGATTTAAAATGGCCGAATTAGTAAATACTGAGAATTTGAATGAGAAAAATTGACGGACAAAAAAGTCGAGTATATCATATTATAGATAATTTTTTGAACTTTTTTATTTTTCATTTTTTAGATTTTAAGTTTTTGTCCTCAAACGTATTATGACGTGCTTATTCCGAATCTTCAAACGAAAATGTCGAAAACTCATCGGAAATATTTTTGGCGCCAAAAAAACCATTTGAAAACTGATTCAGAGCTGACCAACTTGAGAACGGTTAGAGATAGACGAATTCTGCGAACGCCAATCGATTTAAAATGGCCAAATTAGTATACACTGAGAATATGAACAAAAAAAATTGACGGACAAAAAAGTCGAGTATCTCATGATATTATAGATGATTTTTTGAACTTTTTTATTTTTCATATTTCAGATTTTAAGTTCTTGTCCTCAAACGTATTATGACGTGCTTATTCCGAATCTTGGAACGAAAATGTCGAAAACTCATCGGAAATATTTTTGGCGCCAAAAAAACCATTTGAAAACTGATTCAGAGCTGACCAACTTGAGAACGGTTAGAGGTAGACGAATTCTGCGTACGCCAATCGATTTAAAATGGCCGAATTAGTAAATACTGAGAATTTGAATGAGAAAAATTGACGGACAAAAAAGTCGAGTATATCATATTATAGATAATTTTTTGAACTTTTTTATTTTTCATTTTTCAGATTTTAAGTTTTTGTCCTCAAACGTATTATGACGTGCTTATTTCGAATCTTCAAACGAAAATGTCGAAAACTCATCAGAAATATTTTTGGCGCCAAAAATACCAATTAAAAACTGATTCAGAGCTGGCCAACTCGAGAACGGTTAGGGATAGACGAATTCTGCGTACGCCAATCGATTTTAAATGGCCGAATTAGTATATACTGAGAATTTGAACAAAAAAAATTTACGGACAAAAAAGTCGAGTATATCATGATATTATAGATGATTTTTTGAACTTTTTTATTTTTCATTTTTCAGATTTTAAGTTTTTGTCCTCAAACGTATTATGACGTGCTTATTCCGAATCTTCAAACGAAAATGTCGAAAACTCATCGGAAATATTTTTGGCGCCAAAAAAACCATTTGAAAACTGATTCAGAGCTGACCAACTTGAGAACGGTTAGAGATAGACGAATTCTGCGAACGCCAATCGATTTAAAATGGCCAAATTAGTATACACTGAGAATATGAACAAAAAAAATTGACGGACAAAAAAGTCGAGTATCTCATGATATTATAGATGATTTTTTGAACTTTTTTATTTTTCATATTTCAGATTTTAAGTTCTTGTCCCCAAACGTATTATGGGGTGCTAATTTCGAATCTTTGAACGAAAATGTTGAAAACTCATGAGAAATATTTTTGGCGCCAAAAAAATCATATGAAAACTGATTCAGAGCTGACCAACTTGAGAACGGTTAGAGGTAGACGAATTCTGCGAACGCCAATCGATTTAAAATGGCCGAATTAGTAAATACTGAGAATTTGAATGAGAAAAATTGACGGACAAAAAAGTCGAGTATATCATATTATAGATAATTTTTTGAACTTTTTTATTTTTAATTTTTCAGATTTTAAGTTTTTGTCCTCAAACGTATTATGACGTGCTTATTCCGAATCTTCAAACGAAAATGTCGAAAACTCATCGGAAATATTTTTGGCGCCAAAAAAACCATTTGAAAACTGATTCAGAGCTGACCAACTTGAGAACGGTTAGAGATAGACGAATTCTGCGAACGCCAATCGATTTAAAATGGCCAAATTAGTATACACTGAGAATATGAACAAAAAAAATTGACGGACAAAAAAGTCGAGTATCTCATGATATTATAGATGATTTTTTGAACTTTTTTATTTTTCATATTTCAGATTTTAAGTTCTTGTCCCCAAACGTATTATGGGGTGCTAATTTCGAATCTTTGAACGAAAATGTTGAAAACTCATGAGAAATATTTTTGGCGCCAAAAAAATCATATGAAAACTGATTCAGAGCTGACCAACTTGAGAACGGTTAGAGGTAGACGAATTCTGCGAACGCCAATCGATTTAAAATGGCCGAATTAGTAAATACTGAGAATTTGAATGAGAAAAATTGACGGACAAAAAAGTCGAGTATATCATATTATAGATAATTTTTTGAACTTTTTTATTTTTAATTTTTCAGATTTTAAGTTTTTGTCCTCAAACGTATTATGACGTGCTTATTCCGAATCTTCAAACGAAAATGTCGAAAACTCATCGGAAATATTTTTGGCGCCAAAAAAACCATTTGAAAACTGATTCAGAGCTGACCAACTTGAGAACGGTTAGAGGTAGACGAATTCTGCGAACGCCAATCGATTTAAAATGGCCGAATTAGTAAATACTGAGAATTTGAATGAGAAAAATTGACGGACAAAAAAGTCGAGTATATCATATTATAGATAATTTTTTGAACTTTTTTATTTTTCATTTTTCAGATTTTAAGTTTTTGTCCTCAAACGTATTATGACGTGCTTATTTCGAATCTTCAAACGAAAATGTCGAAAACTCATCAGAAATATTTTTGGCGCCAAAAATACCAATTAAAAACTGATTCAGAGCTGGCCAACTCGAGAACGGTTAGGGATAGACGAATTCTGCGTACGCCAATCGATTTTAAATGGCCGAATTAGTATATACTGAGAATTCGAACAAAAAAAATTTACGGACAAAAAAGTCGAGTATATCATGATATTATAGATGATTTTTTGAACTTTTTAATTTTTCATTTTTCAGATTTTAAGTTTTTGTCCTCAAACGTATTATGACGTGCTTATTTCGAATCTTCAAACGAAAATGTCGAAAACTCATCAGAAATATTTTTGGCGCCAAAAAAACCATTTGAAAACTGATTCAGAGCTGACCAACTTGAGAACGGTTAGAGATAGACGAATTCTGCGAACGCCAATCGATTTAAAATGGCCAAATTCGTATACACTGAGAATTTGAATGAGAAAAATTGACGGACAAAAAAGTCGAGTATACCATGATATTATAGATGATTTTTTGAACTTTTTTATTTTTCATTTTTCAGATTTTAAGTTTTTGTCCTCAAACGTATTATGACGTGCTTATTCCGAATCTTCAAACGAAAATGTCGAAAACTCATCGGAAATATTTTTGGCGCCAAAAAAACCATTTGAAAACTGATTCAGAGCTGACCAACTTGAGAACGGTTAGAGATAGACGAATTCTGCGAACGCCAATCGATTTAAAATGGCCAAATTAGTATACACTGAGAATATGAACAAAAAAAATTGACGGACAAAAAAGTCGAGTATCTCATGATATTATAGATGATTTTTTGAACTTTTTTATTTTTCATATTTCAGATTTTAAGTTCTTGTCCCCAAACGTATTATGGGGTGCTAATTTCGAATCTTTGAACGAAAATGTTGAAAACTCATGAGAAATATTTTTGGCGCCAAAAAAATCATATGAAAACTGATTCAGAGCTGACCAACTTGAGAACGGTTAGAGATAGACGAATTCTGCGAACGCCAATCGATTTAAAATGGCCAAATTAGTATACAATGAGAATATGAACAAAAAAAATTGACGGACAAAAAAGTCGAGTATCTCATGATATTATAGATGATTTTTTGAACTTTTTTATTTTTCATATTTCAGATTTTAAGTTCTTGTCCTCAAACGTATTATGACGTGCTTATTCCGAATCTTGGAACGAAAATGTCGAAAACTCATCGGAAATATTTTTGGCGCCAAAAAAAACATTTGAAAACTGATTCAGAGCTGACCAACTTGAGAACGGTTAGAGGTAGACGAATTCTGCGAACGCCAATCGATTTAAAATGGCCGAATTAGTAAATACTGAGAATTTGAATGAGAAAAATTGACGGACAAAAAAGTCGAGTATATCATATTATAGATAATTTTTTGAACTTTTTTATTTTTCATTTTTCAGATTTTAAGTTTTTGTCCTCAAACGTATTATGACGTGCTTATTTCGAATCTTCAAACGAAAATGTCGAAAACTCATCAGAAATATTTTTGGCGCCAAAAATACCAATTAAAAACTGATTCAGAGCTGGCCAACTCGAGAACGGTTAGGGATAGACGAATTCTGCGTACGCCAATCGATTTTAAATGGCCGAATTAGTATATACTGAGAATTCGAACAAAAAAAATTTACGGACAAAAAAGTCGAGTATATCATGATATTATAGATGATTTTTTGAACTTTTTAATTTTTCATTTTTCAGATTTTAAGTTTTTGTCCTCAAACGTATTATGACGTGCTTATTTCGAATCTTCAAACGAAAATGTCGAAAACTCATCAGAAATATTTTTGGCGCCAAAAAAACCATTTGAAAACTGATTCAGAGCTGACCAACTTGAGAACGGTTAGAGATAGACGAATTCTGCGAACGCCAATCGATTTAAAATGGCCAAATTCGTATACACTGAGAATTTGAATGAGAAAAATTGACGGACAAAAAAGTCGAGTATACCATGATATTATAGATGATTTTTTGAACTTTTTTATTTTTCATATTTCAGATTTTAAGTTCTTGTCCCCAAACGTATTATGACGTGCTAATTTCGAATCTTTGAACGAAAATGTTGAAAACTCATGAGAAATATTTTTGGCGCCAAAAAAATCATATGAAAACTGATTCAGAGCTGACTAACTCGAGAACGGTTAGAGGTAGACGAATTCTGCGAACGCCAATCGATTTAAAATGGCCGAATTAGTAAATACTGAGAATTTGAATGAGAAAAATTGACGGACAAAAAAGTCGAGTATATCATATTATAGATAATTTTTTGAACTTTTTTATTTTTCATTTTTCAGATTTTAAGTTTTTGTCCTCAAACGTATTATGACGTGCTTATTCCGAATCTTCAAACGAAAATGTCGAAAACTCATCGGAAATATTTTTGGCGCCAAAAAAACCATTTGAAAACTGATTCAGAGCTGACCAACTTGAGAACGGTTAGAGATAGACGAATTCTGCGAACGCCAATCGATTTAAAATGGCCAAATTAGTATACACTGAGAATATGAACAAAAAAAATTGACGGACAAAAAAGTCGAGTATCTCATGATATTATAGATGATTTTTTGAACTTTTTTATTTTTCATATTTCAGATTTTAAGTTCTTGTCCCCAAACGTATTATGGGGTGCTAATTTCGAATCTTTGAACGAAAATGTTGAAAACTCATGAGAAATATTTTTGGCGCCAAAAAAATCATATGAAAACTGATTCAGAGCTGACCAACTTGAGAACGGTTAGAGGTAGACGAATTCTGCGAACGCCAATCGATTTAAAATGACCGAATTAGTAAATACTGAGAATTTGAATGAGAAAAATTGACGGACAAAAAAGTCGAGTATATCATATTATAGATAATTTTTTGAACTTTTTTATTTTTAATTTTTCAGATTTTAAGTTTTTGTCCTCAAACGTATTATGACGTGCTTATTCCGAATCTTCAAACGAAAATGTCGAAAACTCATCGGAAATATTTTTGGCGCCAAAAAAACCATTTGAAAACTGATTCAGAGCTGACCAACTTGAGAACGGTTAGAGATAGACGAATTCTGCGAACGCCAATCGATTTAAAATGGCCAAATTAGTATACACTGAGAATATGAACAAAAAAAATTGACGGACAAAAAAGTCGAGTATCTCATGATATTATAGATGATTTTTTGAACTTTTTTATTTTTCATATTTCAGATTTTAAGTTCTTGTCCTCAAACGTATTATGACGTGCTTATTCCGAATCTTGGAACGAAAATGTCGAAAACTCATCGGAAATATTTTTGGCGCCAAAAAAACCATTTGAAAACTGATTCAGAGCTGACCAACTTGAGAACGGTTAGAGGTAGACGAATTCTGCGAACGCCAATCGATTTAAAATGGCCGAATTAGTAAATACTGAGAATTTGAATGAGAAAAATTGACGGACAAAAAAGTCGAGTATATCATATTATAGATAATTTTTTGAACTTTTTTATTTTTCATTTTTCAGATTTTAAGTTTTTGTCCTCAAACGTATTATGACGTGCTTATTTCGAATCTTCAAACGAAAATGTCGAAAACTCATCAGAAATATTTTTGGCGCCAAAAATACCAATTAAAAACTGATTCAGAGCTGGCCAACTCGAGAACGGTTAGGGATAGACGAATTCTGCGTACGCCAATCGATTTTAAATGGCCGAATTAGTATATACTGAGAATTCGAACAAAAAAAATTTACGGACAAAAAAGTCGAGTATATCATGATATTATAGATGATTTTTTGAACTTTTTAATTTTTCATTTTTCAGATTTTAAGTTTTTGTCCTCAAACGTATTATGACGTGCTTATTTCGAATCTTCAAACGAAAATGTCGAAAACTCATCAGAAATATTTTTGGCGCCAAAAAAACCATTTGAAAACTGATTCAGAGCTGACCAACTTGAGAACGGTTAGAGATAGACGAATTCTGCGAACGCCAATCGATTTAAAATGGCCAAATTCGTATACACTGAGAATTTGAATGAGAAAAATTGACGGACAAAAAAGTCGAGTATACCATGATATTATAGATGATTTTTTGAACTTTTTTATTTTTCATATTTCAGATTTTAAGTTCTTGTCCCCAAACGTATTATGACGTGCTAATTTCGAATCTTTGAACGAAAATGTTGAAAACTCATGAGAAATATTTTTGGCGCCAAAAAAATCATATGAAAACTGATTCAGAGCTGACTAACTCGAGAACGGTTAGAGGTAGACGAATTCTGCGAACGCCAATCGATTTAAAATGGCCGAATTAGTAATTACTGAGAATTTGAATGAGAAAAATTGACGGACAAAAAAGTCGAGTATATCATATTATAGATAATTTTTTGAACTTTTTTATTTTTCATTTTTCAGATTTTAAGTTTTTGTCCTCAAACGTATTATGACGTGCTTATTCCGAATCTTCAAACGAAAATGTCGAAAACTCATCGGAAATATTTTTGGCGCCAAAAAAACCATTTGAAAACTGATTCAGAGCTGACCAACTTGAGAACGGTTAGAGATAGACGAATTCTGCGAACGCCAATCGATTTAAAATGGCCAAATTAGTATACACTGAGATTATGAACAAAAAAAATTGACGGACAAAAAAGTCGAGTATCTCATGATATAGATGATTTTTTGAACTTTTTTATTTTTCATATTTCAGATTTTAAGTTCTTGTCCCCAAACGTATTATGAGGTGCTAATTTCGAATCTTTGAACGAAAATGTTGAAAACTCATGAGAAATATTTTTGGCGCCAAAAAAATCATATGAAAACTGATTCAGAGCTGACCAACTTGAGAACGGTTAGAGGTAGACGAATTCTGCGAATGCCAATCGATTTAAAATGGCCGAATTAGTAAATACTGAGAATTTGAATGAGAAAAATTGACGGACAAAAAAGTCGAGTATATCATATTATAGATAATTTTTTGAACTTTTTTATTTTTCATTTTTCAGATTTTAAGTTTTTGTCCTCAAACGTATTATGACGTGCTTATTCCGAATCTTCAAACGAAAATGTCGAAAACTCATCGGAAATATTTTTGACGCCAAAAAAACCATTTGAAAACTGATTCAGAGCTGACCAACTTGAGAACGGTTAGAGATAGACGAATTCTGCGAACGCTAATCGATTTAAAATGGCCAAATTAGTATACACTGAGAATATGAACAAAAAAAATTGACGGACAAAAAAGTCGAGTATCTCATGATATTATAGATGATTTTTTGAACTTTTTTATTTTTCATATTTCAGATTTTAAGTTCTTGTCCTCAAACGTATTATGACGTGCTTATTTCGAATCTTCAAACGAAAATGTCGAAAACTCATCAGAAATATATTTGGCGCCAAAAATACCAATTAAAAACTGATTCAGAGCTGGCCAACTCGAGAACGGTTAGGGATAGACGAATTCTGCGTACGCCAATCGATTTTAAATGGCCGAATTAGTATATACTGAGAATTTGAACAAAAAAAATTTACGGACAAAAAAGTCGAGTATATCATGATATTATAGATGATTTTTTGAACTTTTTAATTTTTCATTTTTCAGATTTTAAGTTTTTGTCCTCAAACGTATTATGACGTGCTTATTTCGAATCTTCAAACGAAAATGTCGAAAACTCATCAGAAATATTTTTGGCGCCAAAAATACCAATTAAAAACTGATTCAGAGCTGGCCAACTCGAGAACGGTTAGGGATAGACGAATTCTGCGTACGCCAATCGATTTTAAATGGCCGAATTAGTATATACTGAGAATTTGAACAAAAAAAATTTACGGACAAAAAAGTCGAGTATATCATGATATTATAGATGATTTTTTGAACTTTTTAATTTTTCATTTTTCAGATTTTAAGTTTTTGTCCTCAAACGTATTATGACGTGCTTATTTCGAATCTTGAAACGAAAATGTCGAAAACTCATCAGAAATATTTTTGGCGCCAAAAATACCAATTAAAAACTGATTCAGAGCTGGCCAACTCGAGAACGGTTAGGGATAGACGAATTCTGCGTACGCCAATCGATTTTAAATGGCCGAATTAGTATATACTGAGAATTTGAACAAAAAAAATTTACGGACAAAAAAGTCGAGTATATCATGATATTATAGATGATTTTTTGAACTTTTTAATTTTTCATTTTTCAGATTTTAAGTTTTTGTCCTTAAACGTATTATGACGTGCTTATTTCGAATCTTCAAACGAAAATGTCGAAAACTCATCAGAAATATTTTTGGCGCCAAAAAAACCATTTGAAAACTGATTCAGAGCTGACCAACTTGAGAACGGTTAGAGATAGACGAATTCTGCGAACGCCAATCGATTTAAAATGGCCAAATTCGTATACACTGAGAATTTGAATGAGAAAAATTGACGGACAAAAAAGTCGAGTATATCATGATATTATAGATGATTTTTTGAACTTTTTTATTTTTCATATTTCAGATTTTAAGTTCTTGTCCCCAAACGTATTATGACGTGCTAATTTCGAATCTTTGAACGAAAATGTTGAAAACTCAAATATTTTTGGCGCCAAAAAAACCATTTGAAAACTGATTCAAAGCTGACCAACTTGAGAACGGTTAGAGGTAGACGAATTCTGCGAACGCCAATCGATTTAAAATGGCCGAATTAGTAAATACTGAGAATTTGAATGAGAAAAATTGACGGACAAAAAAGTCGAGTATATCATATTATAGATAATTTTTTGAACTTTTTTATTTTTCATTTTTCAGATTTTAAGTTTTTGTCCTCAAACGTATTATGACGTGCTTATTCCGAATCTTGGAACGAAAATGTCGAAAACTCATCGGAAATATTTTTGGCGCCAAAAAAAACATTTGAAAACTGATTCAGAGCTGACCAACTTGAGAACGGTTAGAGATAGACGAATTCTGCGAACGCCAATCGATTTAAAATGGCCAAATTAGTATACACTGAGAATATGAACAAAAAAAATTGACGGACAAAAAAGTCGAGTATCTCATGATTTTATAGATGATTTTTTGAACTTTTTTATTTTTCATATTTCAGATTTTAAGTTCTTGTCCCCAAACGTATTATGGGGTGCTAATTTCGAATCTTTGAACGAAAATGTCGAAAACTCATCGGAAATATTTTTGGCGCCAAAAAAACCATTTGAAAACTGATTCAGAGCTGACCAACTTGAGAACGGTTAGAGGTAGACGAATTCTGCGTACGCCAATCGATTTAAAATGGCCGAATTAGTAAACACTGAGAATTTGAATGAGAAAAATTGACGGACAAAAAAGTCGAGTATATCATATTATAGATAATTTTTTGAACTTTTTTATTTTTAATTTTTCAGATTTTAAGTTTTTGTCCTCAAACGTATTATGACGTGCTTATTCCGAATCTTCAAACGAAAATGTCGAAAACTCATCGGAAATATTTTTGGCGCCAAAAAAACCATTTGAAAACTGATTCAGAGCTGACCAACTTGAGAACGGTTAGAGATAGACGAATTCTGCGAACGCCAATCGATTTAAAATGGCCAAATTAGTATACACTGAGAATATGAACAAAAAAAATTGACGGACAAAAAAGTCGAGTATCTCATGATATTATAGATGATTTTTTGAACTTTTTTATTTTTCATATTTCAGATTTTAAGTTTTTGTCCTCAAACGTATTATGACGTGCTTATTTCGAATCTTCAAACGAAAATGTCGAAAACTCATCAGAAATATTTTTGGCGCCAAAAATACCAATTAAAAACTGATTCAGAGCTGGCCAACTCGAGAACGGTTAGGGATAGACGAATTCTGCGTACGCCAATCGATTTTAAATGGCCAAATTCGTATACACTGAGAATTTGAATGAGAAAAATTGACAGACAAAAAAGTCGAGTATACCATGATATTATAGATGATTTTTTGAACTTTTTTATTTTTCATTTTTCAGATTTTAAGTTTTTGTCCTCAAACGTATTATGACGTGCTTATTCCGAATCTTCAAACGAAAATGTCGAAAACTCATCAGAAATATTTTTGGCGCCAAAAATACCAATTAAAAACTGATTCAGAGCTGGCCAACTCGAGAACGGTTAGGGATAGACGAATTCTGCGTACGCCAATCGATTTTAAATGGCCGAATTAGTATATACTGAGAATTTGAACAAAAAAAATTTACGGACAAAAAAGTCGAGTATATCATGATATTATAGATGATTTTTTGAACTTTTTAATTTTTCATTTTTCAGATTTTAAGTTTTTGTCCTCAAACGTATTATGACGTGCTTATTTCGAATCTTCAAACGAAAATGTCGAAAACTCATCAGAAATATTTTTGGCGCCAAAAAAACCATTTGAAAACTGATTCAGAGCTGACCAACTTGAGAACGGTTAGAGATAGACGAATTCTGCGAACGCCAATCGATTTAAAATGGCCAAATTCGTATACACTGAGAATTTGAATGAGAAAAATTGACAGACAAAAAAGTCGAGTATACCATGATATTATAGATGATTTTTTGAACTTTTTTATTTTTCATTTTTCAGATTTTAAGTTTTTGTCCTCAAACGTATTATGACGTGCTTATTCCGAATCTTCAAACGAAAATGTCGAAAACTCATCGGAAATATTTTTGGCGCCAAAAAAACCATTTGAAAACTGATTCAGAGCTGACCAACTTGAGAACGGTTAGAGATAGACGAATTCTGCGAACGCCAATCGATTTAAAATGGCCAAATTAGTATACACTGAGAATATGAACAAAAAAAATTGACGGACAAAAAAGTCGAGTATCTCATGATATTATAGATGATTTTTTGAACTTTTTTATTTTTCATATTTCAGATTTTAAGTTCTTGTCCCCAAACGTATTATGGGGTGCTAATTTCGAATCTTTGAACGAAAATGTTGAAAACTCATGAGAAATATTTTTGGCGCCAAAAAAATCATATGAAAACTGATTCAGAGCTGACCAACTTGAGAACGGTTAGAGGTAGACGAATTCTGCGAACGCCAATCGATTTAAAATGGCCGAATTAGTGAATACTGAGAATTTGAATGAGAAAAATTGACGGACAAAAAAGTCGAGTATATCATATTATAGATAATTTTTTGAACTTTTTTATTTTTAATTTTTCAGATTTTAAGTTTTTGTCCTCAAACGTATTATGACGTGCTTATTCCGAATCTTCAAACGAAAATGTCGAAAACTCATCGGAAATATTTTTGGCGCCAAAAAAACCATTTGAAAACTGATTCAGAGCTGACCAACTTGAGAACGGTTAGAGATAGACGAATTCTGCGAACGCCAATCGATTTAAAATGGCCAAATTAGTATACACTGAGAATATGAACAAAAAAAATTGACGGACAAAAAAGTCGAGTATCTCATGATATTATAGATGATTTTTTGAACTTTTTTATTTTTCATATTTCAGATTTTAAGTTCTTGTCCCCAAACGTATTATGGGGTGCTAATTTCGAATCTTTGAACGAAAATGTTGAAAACTCATGAGAAATATTTTTGGCGCCAAAAAAATCATATGAAAACTGATTCAGAGCTGACCAACTTGAGAACGGTTAGAGGTAGACGAATTCTGCGAACGCCAATCGATTTAAAATGGCCGAATTAGTAAATACTGAGAATTTGAATGAGAAAAATTGACGGACAAAAAAGTCGAGTATATCATATTATAGATAATTTTTTGAACTTTTTTATTTTTAATTTTTCAGATTTTAAGTTTTTGTCCTCAAACGTATTATGACGTGCTTATTCCGAATCTTCAAACGAAAATGTCGAAAACTCATCGGAAATATTTTTGGCGCCAAAAAAACCATTTGAAAACTGATTCAGAGCTGACCAACTTGAGAACGGTTAGAGATAGACGAATTCTGCGAACGCCAATCGATTTAAAATGGCCAAATTAGTATACACTGAGAATATGAACAAAAAAAATTGACGGACAAAAAAGTCGAGTATCTCATGATATTATAGATGATTTTTTGAACTTTTTTATTTTTCATATTTCAGATTTTAAGTTTTTGTCCTCAAACGTATTATGACGTGCTTATTTCGAATCTTCAAACGAAAATGTCGAAAACTCATCAGAAATATTTTTGGCGCCAAAAAAACCATTTGAAAACTGATTCAGAGCTGACCAACTTGAGAACGGTTAGAGATAGACGAATTCTGCGAACGCCAATCGATTTAAAATGGCCAAATTCGTATACACTGAGAATTTGAATGAGAAAAATTGACGGACAAAAAAGTCGAGTATACCATGATATTATAGATGATTTTTTGAACTTTTTTATTTTTCATATTTCAGATTTTAAGTTCTTGTCCCCAAACGTATTATGACGTGCTAATTTCGAATCTTTGAACGAAAATGTTGAAAACTCATGAGAAATATTTTTGGCGCCAAAAAAATCATATGAAAACTGATTCAGAGCTGACTAACTCGAGAACGGTTAGAGGTAGACGAATTCTGCGAACGCCAATCGATTTAAAATGGCCGAATTAGTAATTACTGAGAATTTGAATGAGAAAAATTGACGGACAAAAAAGTCGAGTATATCATATTATAGATAATTTTTTGAACTTTTTTATTTTTCATTTTTCAGATTTTAAGTTTTTGTCCTCAAACGTATTATGACGTGCTTATTCCGAATCTTCAAACGAAAATGTCGAAAACTCATCGGAAATATTTTTGGCGCCAAAAAAACCATTTGAAAACTGATTCAGAGCTGACCAACTTGAGAACGGTTAGAGATAGACGAATTCTGCGAACGCCAATCGATTTAAAATGGCCAAATTAGTATACACTGAGATTATGAACAAAAAAAATTGACGGACAAAAAAGTCGAGTATCTCATGATATAGATGATTTTTTGAACTTTTTTATTTTTCATATTTCAGATTTTAAGTTCTTGTCCCCAAACGTATTATGAGGTGCTAATTTCGAATCTTTGAACGAAAATGTTGAAAACTCATGAGAAATATTTTTGGCGCCAAAAAAATCATATGAAAACTGATTCAGAGCTGACCAACTTGAGAACGGTTAGAGGTAGACGAATTCTGCGAATGCCAATCGATTTAAAATGGCCGAATTAGTAAATACTGAGAATTTGAATGAGAAAAATTGACGGACAAAAAAGTCGAGTATATCATATTATAGATAATTTTTTGAACTTTTTTATTTTTCATTTTTCAGATTTTAAGTTTTTGTCCTCAAACGTATTATGACGTGCTTATTCCGAATCTTCAAACGAAAATGTCGAAAACTCATCGGAAATATTTTTGACGCCAAAAAAACCATTTGAAAACTGATTCAGAGCTGACCAACTTGAGAACGGTTAGAGATAGACGAATTCTGCGAACGCTAATCGATTTAAAATGGCCAAATTAGTATACACTGAGAATATGAACAAAAAAAATTGACGGACAAAAAAGTCGAGTATCTCATGATATTATAGATGATTTTTTGAACTTTTTTATTTTTCATATTTCAGATTTTAAGTTCTTGTCCTCAAACGTATTATGACGTGCTTATTTCGAATCTTCAAACGAAAATGTCGAAAACTCATCAGAAATATATTTGGCGCCAAAAATACCAATTAAAAACTGATTCAGAGCTGGCCAACTCGAGAACGGTTAGGGATAGACGAATTCTGCGTACGCCAATCGATTTTAAATGGCCGAATTAGTATATACTGAGAATTTGAACAAAAAAAATTTACGGACAAAAAAGTCGAGTATATCATGATATTATAGATGATTTTTTGAACTTTTTAATTTTTCATTTTTCAGATTTTAAGTTTTTGTCCTCAAACGTATTATGACGTGCTTATTTCGAATCTTCAAACGAAAATGTCGAAAACTCATCAGAAATATTTTTGGCGCCAAAAATACCAATTAAAAACTGATTCAGAGCTGGCCAACTCGAGAACGGTTAGGGATAGACGAATTCTGCGTACGCCAATCGATTTTAAATGGCCGAATTAGTATATACTGAGAATTTGAACAAAAAAAATTTACGGACAAAAAAGTCGAGTATATCATGATATTATAGATGATTTTTTGAACTTTTTAATTTTTCATTTTTCAGATTTTAAGTTTTTGTCCTCAAACGTATTATGACGTGCTTATTTCGAATCTTGAAACGAAAATGTCGAAAACTCATCAGAAATATTTTTGGCGCCAAAAATACCAATTAAAAACTGATTCAGAGCTGGCCAACTCGAGAACGGTTAGGGATAGACGAATTCTGCGTACGCCAATCGATTTTAAATGGCCGAATTAGTATATACTGAGAATTTGAACAAAAAAAATTTACGGACAAAAAAGTCGAGTATATCATGATATTATAGATGATTTTTTGAACTTTTTAATTTTTCATTTTTCAGATTTTAAGTTTTTGTCCTTAAACGTATTATGACGTGCTTATTTCGAATCTTCAAACGAAAATGTCGAAAACTCATCAGAAATATTTTTGGCGCCAAAAAAACCATTTGAAAACTGATTCAGAGCTGACCAACTTGAGAACGGTTAGAGATAGACGAATTCTGCGAACGCCAATCGATTTAAAATGGCCAAATTCGTATACACTGAGAATTTGAATGAGAAAAATTGACGGACAAAAAAGTCGAGTATATCATGATATTATAGATGATTTTTTGAACTTTTTTATTTTTCATATTTCAGATTTTAAGTTCTTGTCCCCAAACGTATTATGACGTGCTAATTTCGAATCTTTGAACGAAAATGTTGAAAACTCAAATATTTTTGGCGCCAAAAAAACCATTTGAAAACTGATTCAAAGCTGACCAACTTGAGAACGGTTAGAGGTAGACGAATTCTGCGAACGCCAATCGATTTAAAATGGCCGAATTAGTAAATACTGAGAATTTGAATGAGAAAAATTGACGGACAAAAAAGTCGAGTATATCATATTATAGATAATTTTTTGAACTTTTTTATTTTTCATTTTTCAGATTTTAAGTTTTTGTCCTCAAACGTATTATGACGTGCTTATTCCGAATCTTGGAACGAAAATGTCGAAAACTCATCGGAAATATTTTTGGCGCCAAAAAAAACATTTGAAAACTGATTCAGAGCTGACCAACTTGAGAACGGTTAGAGATAGACGAATTCTGCGAACGCCAATCGATTTAAAATGGCCAAATTAGTATACACTGAGAATATGAACAAAAAAAATTGACGGACAAAAAAGTCGAGTATCTCATGATTTTATAGATGATTTTTTGAACTTTTTTATTTTTCATATTTCAGATTTTAAGTTCTTGTCCCCAAACGTATTATGGGGTGCTAATTTCGAATCTTTGAACGAAAATGTCGAAAACTCATCGGAAATATTTTTGGCGCCAAAAAAACCATTTGAAAACTGATTCAGAGCTGACCAACTTGAGAACGGTTAGAGGTAGACGAATTCTGCGTACGCCAATCGATTTAAAATGGCCGAATTAGTAAACACTGAGAATTTGAATGAGAAAAATTGACGGACAAAAAAGTCGAGTATATCATATTATAGATAATTTTTTGAACTTTTTTATTTTTAATTTTTCAGATTTTAAGTTTTTGTCCTCAAACGTATTATGACGTGCTTATTCCGAATCTTCAAACGAAAATGTCGAAAACTCATCGGAAATATTTTTGGCGCCAAAAAAACCATTTGAAAACTGATTCAGAGCTGACCAACTTGAGAACGGTTAGAGATAGACGAATTCTGCGAACGCCAATCGATTTAAAATGGCCAAATTAGTATACACTGAGAATATGAACAAAAAAAATTGACGGACAAAAAAGTCGAGTATCTCATGATATTATAGATGATTTTTTGAACTTTTTTATTTTTCATATTTCAGATTTTAAGTTTTTGTCCTCAAACGTATTATGACGTGCTTATTTCGAATCTTCAAACGAAAATGTCGAAAACTCATCAGAAATATTTTTGGCGCCAAAAATACCAATTAAAAACTGATTCAGAGCTGGCCAACTCGAGAACGGTTAGGGATAGACGAATTCTGCGTACGCCAATCGATTTTAAATGGCCAAATTCGTATACACTGAGAATTTGAATGAGAAAAATTGACAGACAAAAAAGTCGAGTATACCATGATATTATAGATGATTTTTTGAACTTTTTTATTTTTCATTTTTCAGATTTTAAGTTTTTGTCCTCAAACGTATTATGACGTGCTTATTCCGAATCTTCAAACGAAAATGTCGAAAACTCATCAGAAATATTTTTGGCGCCAAAAATACCAATTAAAAACTGATTCAGAGCTGGCCAACTCGAGAACGGTTAGGGATAGACGAATTCTGCGTACGCCAATCGATTTTAAATGGCCGAATTAGTATATACTGAGAATTTGAACAAAAAAAATTTACGGACAAAAAAGTCGAGTATATCATGATATTATAGATGATTTTTTGAACTTTTTAATTTTTCATTTTTCAGATTTTAAGTTTTTGTCCTCAAACGTATTATGACGTGCTTATTTCGAATCTTCAAACGAAAATGTCGAAAACTCATCAGAAATATTTTTGGCGCCAAAAAAACCATTTGAAAACTGATTCAGAGCTGACCAACTTGAGAACGGTTAGAGATAGACGAATTCTGCGAACGCCAATCGATTTAAAATGGCCAAATTCGTATACACTGAGAATTTGAATGAGAAAAATTGACAGACAAAAAAGTCGAGTATACCATGATATTATAGATGATTTTTTGAACTTTTTTATTTTTCATTTTTCAGATTTTAAGTTTTTGTCCTCAAACGTATTATGACGTGCTTATTCCGAATCTTCAAACGAAAATGTCGAAAACTCATCGGAAATATTTTTGGCGCCAAAAAAACCATTTGAAAACTGATTCAGAGCTGACCAACTTGAGAACGGTTAGAGATAGACGAATTCTGCGAACGCCAATCGATTTAAAATGGCCAAATTAGTATACACTGAGAATATGAACAAAAAAAATTGACGGACAAAAAAGTCGAGTATCTCATGATATTATAGATGATTTTTTGAACTTTTTTATTTTTCATATTTCAGATTTTAAGTTCTTGTCCCCAAACGTATTATGGGGTGCTAATTTCGAATCTTTGAACGAAAATGTTGAAAACTCATGAGAAATATTTTTGGCGCCAAAAAAATCATATGAAAACTGATTCAGAGCTGACCAACTTGAGAACGGTTAGAGGTAGACGAATTCTGCGAACGCCAATCGATTTAAAATGGCCGAATTAGTGAATACTGAGAATTTGAATGAGAAAAATTGACGGACAAAAAAGTCGAGTATATCATATTATAGATAATTTTTTGAACTTTTTTATTTTTAATTTTTCAGATTTTAAGTTTTTGTCCTCAAACGTATTATGACGTGCTTATTCCGAATCTTCAAACGAAAATGTCGAAAACTCATCGGAAATATTTTTGGCGCCAAAAAAACCATTTGAAAACTGATTCAGAGCTGACCAACTTGAGAACGGTTAGAGATAGACGAATTCTGCGAACGCCAATCGATTTAAAATGGCCAAATTAGTATACACTGAGAATATGAACAAAAAAAATTGACGGACAAAAAAGTCGAGTATCTCATGATATTATAGATGATTTTTTGAACTTTTTTATTTTTCATATTTCAGATTTTAAGTTCTTGTCCCCAAACGTATTATGGGGTGCTAATTTCGAATCTTTGAACGAAAATGTTGAAAACTCATGAGAAATATTTTTGGCGCCAAAAAAATCATATGAAAACTGATTCAGAGCTGACCAACTTGAGAACGGTTAGAGGTAGACGAATTCTGCGAACGCCAATCGATTTAAAATGGCCGAATTAGTAAATACTGAGAATTTGAATGAGAAAAATTGACGGACAAAAAAGTCGAGTATATCATATTATAGATAATTTTTTGAACTTTTTTATTTTTAATTTTTCAGATTTTAAGTTTTTGTCCTCAAACGTATTATGACGTGCTTATTCCGAATCTTCAAACGAAAATGTCGAAAACTCATCGGAAATATTTTTGGCGCCAAAAAAACCATTTGAAAACTGATTCAGAGCTGACCAACTTGAGAACGGTTAGAGATAGACGAATTCTGCGAACGCCAATCGATTTAAAATGGCCAAATTAGTATACACTGAGAATATGAACAAAAAAAATTGACGGACAAAAAAGTCGAGTATCTCATGATATTATAGATGATTTTTTGAACTTTTTTATTTTTCATATTTCAGATTTTAAGTTCTTGTCCTCAAACGTATTATGACGTGCTTATTCCGAATCTTGGAACGAAAATGTCGAAAACTCATCGGAAATATTTTTGGCGCCAAAAAAACCATTTGAAAACTGATTCAGAGCTGACCAACTTGAGAACGGTTAGAGGTAGACGAATTCTGCGAACGCCAATCGATTTAAAATGGCCGAATTAGTAAATACTGAGAATTTGAATGAGAAAAATTGACGGACAAAAAAGTCGAGTATATCATATTATAGATAATTTTTTGAACTTTTTTATTTTTCATTTTTCAGATTTTAAGTTTTTGTCCTCAAACGTATTATGACGTGCTTATTTCGAATCTTCAAACGAAAATGTCGAAAACTCATCAGAAATATTTTTGGCGCCAAAAATACCAATTAAAAACTGATTCAGAGCTGGCCAACTCGAGAACGGTTAGGGATAGACGAATTCTGCGTACGCCAATCGATTTTAAATGGCCGAATTAGTGTATACTGAGAATTTGAACAAAAAAAATTTACGGACAAAAAAGTCGAGTATATCATGATATTATAGATGATTTTTTGAACTTTTTAATTTTTCATTTTTCAGATTTTAAGTTCTTGTCCCCAAACGTATTATGACGTGCTAATTTCGAATCTTTGAACGAAAATGTTGAAAACTCATGAGAAATATTTTTGGCGCCAAAAAAATCATATGAAAACTGATTCAGAGCTGACTAACTCGAGAACGGTTAGAGGTAGACGAATTCTGCGAACGCCAATCGATTTAAAATGGCCGAATTAGTAAATACTGAGAATTTGAATGAGAAAAATTGACGGACAAAAAAGTCGAGTATATCATATTATAGATAATTTTTTGAACTTTTTTATTTTTCATTTTTCAGATTTTAAGTTTTTGTCCTCAAACGTATTATGACGTGCTTATTCCGAATCTTCAAACGAAAATGTCGAAAACTCATCGGAAATGTTTTTGGCGCCAAAAAAACCATTTGAAAACTGATTCAGAGCTGACCAACTTGAGAACGGTTAGAGATAGACGAATTCTGCGAACGCCAATCGATTTAAAATGGCCAAATTAGTATACACTGAGAATATGAACAAAAAAAATTGACGGACAAAAAAGTCGAGTATCTCATGATATTATAGATGATTTTTTGAACTTTTTTATTTTTCATATTTCAGATTTTAAGTTCTTGTCCCCAAACGTATTATGAGGTGCTAATTTCGAATCTTTGAACGAAAATGTTGAAAACTCATGAGAAATATTTTTGGCGCCAAAAAAATCATATGAAAACTGATTCAGAGCTGACCAACTTGAGAACGGTTAGAGGTAGACGAATTCTGCGAACGCCAATCGATTTAAAATGGCCGAATTAGTAAATACTGAGAATTTGAATGAGAAAAATTGACGGACAAAAAAGTCGAGTATATCATATTATAGATAATTTTTTGAACTTTTTTATTTTTCATATTTTAGATTTTAAGTTTTTGTCCTCAAACGTATTATGACGTGCTTATTCCGAATCTTCAAACGAAAATGTCGAAAACTCATCGGAAATATTTTTGGCGCCAAAAAAACCATTTGAAAACTGATTCAGAGGTGACCAACTTGAGAACGGTTAGAGATAGACGAATTCTGCGAACGCCAATCGATTTAAAATGGCCAAATTAGTATACACTGAGAATATGAACAAAAAAAATTGACGGACAAAAAAGTCGAGTATCTCATGATATTATAGATGATTTTTTGAACTTTTTTATTTTTCATATTTCAGATTTTAAGTTCTTGTCCTCAAACGTATTATGAGGTGCTTATTCCGAATCTTGGAACGAAAATGTCGAAAACTCATCGGAAATATTTTTGGCGCCAAAAAAACCATTTGAAAACTGATTCAGAGCTGGCCAACTCGAGAACGGTTAGGGATAGACGAATTCTGCGTACGCCAATCGATTTTAAATGGCCGAATTAGTAAATACTGAGAATTTGAATGAGAAAAATTGACGGACAAAAAAGTCGAGTATATCATATTATAGATAATTTTTTGAACTTTTTTATTTTTCATTTTTCAGATTTTAAGTTTTTGTCCTCAAACGTATTATGACGTGCTTATTTCGAATCTTCAAACGAAAATGTCGAAAACTCATCAGAAATATTTTTGGCGCCAAAAAAACCATTTGAAAACTGATTCAGAGCTGACCAACTTGAGAACGGTTAGAGATAGACGAATTCTGCGAACGCCAATCGATTTAAAATGGCCAAATTCGTATACACTGAGAATTTGAATGAGAAAAATTGACGGACAAAAAAGTCGAGTATACCATGATATTATAGATGATTTTTTGAACTTTTTTATTTTTCATTTTTCAGATTTTAAGTTTTTGTCCTCAAACGTATTATGACGTGCTTATTCCGAATCTTCAAACGAAAATGTCGAAAACTCATCGGAAATATTTTTGGCGCCAAAAAAACCATTTGAAAACTGATTCAGAGCTGACCAACTTGAGAACGGTTAGAGATAGACGAATTCTGCGAACGCCAATCGATTTAAAATGGCCAAATTAGTATACACTGAGAATATGAACAAAAAAAATTGACGGACAAAAAAGTCGAGTATCTCATGATATTATAGATGATTTTTTGAACTTTTTTATTTTTCATATTTCAGATTTTAAGTTCTTGTCCTCAAACGTATTATGACGTGCTTATTTCGAATCTTCAAACGAAAATGTCGAAAACTCATCAGAAATATATTTGGCGCCAAAAATACCAATTAAAAACTGATTCAGAGCTGGCCAACTCGAGAACGGTTAGGGATAGACGAATTCTGCGTACGCCAATCGATTTTAAATGGCCGAATTAGTATATACTGAGAATTTGAACAAAAAAAATTTACGGACAAAAAAGTCGAGTATATCATGATATTATAGATGATTTTTTGAACTTTTTAATTTTTCATTTTTCAGATTTTAAGTTTTTGTCCTCAAACGTATTATGACGTGCTTATTTCGAATCTTCAAACGAAAATGTCGAAAACTCATCAGAAATATTTTTGGCGCCAAAAATACCAATTAAAAACTGATTCAGAGCTGGCCAACTCGAGAACGGTTAGGGATAGACGAATTCTGCGTACGCCAATCGATTTTAAATGGCCGAATTAGTATATACTGAGAATTTGAACAAAAAAAATTTACGGACAAAAAAGTCGAGTATATCATGATATTATAGATGATTTTTTGAACTTTTTAATTTTTCATTTTTCAGATTTTAAGTTTTTGTCCTCAAACGTATTATGACGTGCTTATTTCGAATCTTCAAACGAAAATGTCGAAAACTCATCAGAAATATTTTTGGCGCCAAAAATACCAATTAAAAACTGATTCAGAGCTGGCCAACTCGAGAACGGTTAGGGATAGACGAATTCTGCGTACGCCAATCGATTTTAAATGGCCGAATTAGTATATACTGAGAATTTGAACAAAAAAAATTTACGGACAAAAAAGTCGAGTATATCATGATATTATAGATGATTTTTTGAACTTTTTAATTTTTCATTTTTCAGATTTTAAGTTTTTGTCCTTAAACGTATTATGACGTGCTTATTTCGAATCTTCAAACGAAAATGTCGAAAACTCATCAGAAATATTTTTGGCGCCAAAAAAAACCATTTGAAAACTGATTCAGAGCTGACCAACTTGAGAACGGTTAGAGATAGACGAATTCTGCGAACGCCAATCGATTTAAAATGGCCAAATTCGTATACACTGAGAATTTGAATGAGAAAAATTGACGGACAAAAAAGTCGAGTATATCATGATATTATAGATGATTTTTTGAACTTTTTTATTTTTCATATTTCAGATTTTAAGTTCTTGTCCCCAAACGTATTATGACGTGCTAATTTCGAATCTTTGAACGAAAATGTTGAAAACTCAAATATTTTTGGCGCCAAAAAAACCATTTGAAAACTGATTCAAAGCTGACCAACTTGAGAACGGTTAGAGGTAGACGAATTCTGCGAACGCCAATCGATTTAAAATGGCCGAATTAGTAAATAATGAGAATTTGAATGAGAAAAATTGACGGACAAAAAAGTCGAGTATATCATATTATAGATAATTTTTTGAACTTTTTTATTTTTCATTTTTCAGATTTTAAGTTTTTGTCCTCAAACGTATTATGACGTGCTTATTCCGAATCTTGGAACGAAAATGTCGAAAACTCATCGGAAATATTTTTGGCGCCAAAAAAAACATTTGAAAACTGATTCAGAGCTGACCAACTTGAGAACGGTTAGAGATAGACGAATTCTGCGAACGCCAATCGATTTAAAATGGCCAAATTAGTATACACTGAGAATATGAACCAAAAAAATTGACGGACAAAAAAGTCGAGTATCTCATGATTTTATAGATGATTTTTTGAACTTTTTTATTTTTCATATTTCAGATTTTAAGTTCTTGTCCCCAAACGTATTATGGGGTGCTAATTTCGAATCTTTGAACGAAAATGTCGAAAACTCATCGGAAATATTTTTGGCGCCAAAAAAACCATTTGAAAACTGATTCAGAGCTGACCAACTTGAGAACGGTTAGAGGTAGACGAATTCTGCGTACGCCAATCGATTTAAAATGGCCGAATTAGTAAATACTGAGAATTTGAATGAGAAAAATTGACGGACAAAAAAGTCGAGTATATCATATTATAGATAATTTTTTGAACTTTTTTATTTTTCATTTTTCAGATTTTAAGTTTTTGTCCTCAAACGTATTATGACGTGCTTATTTCGAATCTTCAAACGAAAATGTCTAAAACTCATCAGAAATATTTTTGGCGCCAAAAATACCAATTAAAAACTGATTCAGAGCTGGCCAACTCGAGAACGGTTAGGGATAGACGAATTCTGCGTACGCCAATCGATTTTAAATGGCCAAATTCGTATACACTGAGAATTTGAATGAGAAAAATTGACAGACAAAAAAGTCGAGTATACCATGATATTATAGATGATTTTTTGAACTTTTTTATTTTTCATTTTTCAGATTTTAAGTTTTTGTCCTCAAACGTATTATGACGTGCTTATTCCGAATCTTCAAACGAAAATGTCGAAAACTCATCGGAAATATTTTTGGCGCCAAAAAAACCATTTGAAAACTGATTCAGAGCTGACCAACTTGAGAACGGTTAGAGATAGACGAATTCTGCGAACGCCAATCGATTTAAAATGGCCAAATTAGTATACACTGAGAATATGAACAAAAAAAATTGACGGACAAAAAAGTCGAGTATCTCATGATATTATAGATGATTTTTTGAACTTTTTTATTTTTCATATTTCAGATTTTAAGTTCTTGTCCTCAAACGTATTATGACGTGCTTATTCCGAATCTTGGAACGAAAATGTCGAAAACTCATCGGAAATATTTTTGGCGCCAAAAAAACCATTTGAAAACTGATTCAGAGCTGACCAACTTGAGAACGGTTAGAGGTAGACGAATTCTGCGAACGCTAATCGATTTAAAATGGCCGAATTAGTAAATACTGAGAATTTGAATGAGAAAAATTGACGGACAAAAAAGTCGAGTATATCATATTATAGATAATTTTTTGAACTTTTTTATTTTTCATTTTTCAGATTTTAAGTTTTTGTCCTCAAACGTATTATGACGTGCTTATTTCGAATCTTCAAACGAAAATGTCGAAAACTCATCAGAAATATTTTTGGCGCCAAAAATACCAATTAAAAACTGATTCAGAGCTGGCCAACTCGAGAACGGTTAGGGATAGACGAATTCTGCGTACGCCAATCGATTTTAAATGGCCGAATTAGTATATACTGAGAATTCGAACAAAAAAAATTTACGGACAAAAAAGTCGAGTATATCATGATATTATAGATGATTTTTTGAACTTTTTAATTTTTCATTTTTCAGATTTTAAGTTTTTGTCCTCAAACGTATTATGACGTGCTTATTTCGAATCTTCAAACGAAAATGTCGAAAACTCATCAGAAATATTTTTGGCGCCAAAAAAACCATTTGAAAACTGATTCAGAGCTGACCAACTTGAGAACGGTTAGAGATAGACGAATTCTGCGAACGCCAATCGATTTAAAATGGCCAAATTCGTATACACTGAGAATTTGAATGAGAAAAATTGACGGACAAAAAAGTCGAGTATACCATGATATTATAGATGATTTTTTGAACTTTTTTATTTTTCATATTTCAGATTTTAAGTTCTTGTCCCCAAACGTATTATGACGTGCTAATTTCGAATCTTTGAACGAAAATGTTGAAAACTCATGAGAAATATTTTTGGCGCCAAAAAAATCATATGAAAACTGATTCAGAGCTGACTAACTCGAGAACGGTTAGAGGTAGACGAATTCTGCGAACGCCAATCGATTTAAAATGGCCGAATTAGTAAATACTGAGAATTTGAATGAGGAAAATTGACGGACAAAAAAGTCGAGTATATCATATTATAGATAATTTTTTGAACTTTTTTATTTTTCATTTTTCAGATTTTAAGTTTTTGTCCTCAAACGTATTATGACGTGCTTATTCCGAATCTTCAAACGAAAATGTCGAAAACTCATCAGAAATATTTTTGGCGCCAAAAATACCAATTAAAAACTGATTCAGAGCTGGCCAACTCGAGAACGGTTAGGGATAGACGAATTCTGCGTACGCCAATCGATTTTAAATGGCCGAATTAGTATATACTGAGAATTTGAACAAAAAAAATTTACGGACAAAAAAGTCGAGTATATCATGATATTATAGATGATTTTTTGAACTTTTTAATTTTTCATTTTTCAGATTTTAAGTTTTTGTCCTCAAACGTATTATGACGTGCTTATTTCGAATCTTCAAACGAAAATGTCGAAAACTCATCAGAAATATTTTTGGCGCCAAAAAAAACATTTGAAAACTGATTCAGAGCTGACCAACTTGAGAACGGTTAGAGATAGACGAATTCTGCGAACGCCAATCGATTTAAAATGGCCAAATTCGTATACACTGAGAATTTGAATGAGAAAAATTGACAGACAAAAAAGTCGAGTATACCATGATATTATAGATGATTTTTTGAACTTTTTTATTTTTCATTTTTCAGATTTTAAGTTTTTGTCCTCAAACGTATTATGACGTGCTTATTCCGAATCTTCAAACGAAAATGTCGAAAACTCATCGGAAATATTTTTGGCGCCAAAAAAACCATTTGAAAACTGATTCAGAGCTGACCAACTTGAGAACGGTTAGAGATAGACGAATTCTGCGAACGCCAATCGATTTAAAATGGCCAAATTAGTATACACTGAGAATATGAACAAAAAAAATTGACGGACAAAAAAGTCGAGTATCTCATGATATTATAGATGATTTTTTGAACTTTTTTATTTTTCATATTTCAGATTTTAAGTTCTTGTCCCCAAACGTATTATGGGGTGCTAATTTCGAATCTTTGAACGAAAATGTTGAAAACTCATGAGAAATATTTTTGGCGCCAAAAAAATCATATGAAAACTGATTCAGAGCTGACCAACTTGAGAACGGTTAGAGGTAGACGAATTCTGCGAACGCCAATCGATTTAAAATGGCCGAATTAGTGAATACTGAGAATTTGAATGAGAAAAATTGACGGACAAAAAAGTCGAGTATATCATATTATAGATAATTTTTTGAACTTTTTTATTTTTAATTTTTCAGATTTTAAGTTTTTGTCCTCAAACGTATTATGACGTGCTTATTCCGAATCTTCAAACGAAAATGTCGAAAACTCATCGGAAATATTTTTGGCGCCAAAAAAACCATTTGAAAACTGATTCAGAGCTGACCAACTTGAGAACGGTTAGAGATAGACGAATTCTGCGAACGCCAATCGATTTAAAATGGCCAAATTAGTATACACTGAGAATATGAACAAAAAAAATTGACGGACAAAAAAGTCGAGTATCTCATGATATTATAGATGATTTTTTGAACTTTTTTATTTTTCATATTTCAGATTTTAAGTTCTTGTCCCCAAACGTATTATGGGGTGCTAATTTCGAATCTTTGAACGAAAATGTTGAAAACTCATGAGAAATATTTTTGGCGCCAAAAAAATCATATGAAAACTGATTCAGAGCTGACCAACTTGAGAACGGTTAGAGGTAGACGAATTCTGCGAACGCCAATCGATTTAAAATGGCCGAATTAGTAAATACTGAGAATTTGAATGAGAAAAATTGACGGACAAAAAAGTCGAGTATATCATATTATAGATAATTTTTTGAACTTTTTTATTTTTAATTTTTCAGATTTTAAGTTTTTGTCCTCAAACGTATTATGACGTGCTTATTCCGAATCTTCAAACGAAAATGTCGAAAACTCATCGGAAATATTTTTGGCGCCAAAAAAACCATTTGAAAACTGATTCAGAGCTGACCAACTTGAGAACGGTTAGAGATAGACGAATTCTGCGAACGCCAATCGATTTAAAATGGCCAAATTAGTATACACTGAGAATATGAACAAAAAAAATTGACGGACAAAAAAGTCGAGTATCTCATGATATTATAGATGATTTTTTGAACTTTTTTATTTTTCATATTTCAGATTTTAAGTTCTTGTCCTCAAACGTATTATGACGTGCTTATTCCGAATCTTGGAACGAAAATGTCGAAAACTCATCGGAAATATTTTTGGCGCCAAAAAAACCATTTGAAAACTGATTCAGAGCTGACCAACTTGAGAACGGTTAGAGGTAGACGAATTCTGCGAACGCCAATCGATTTAAAATGGCCAAATTAGTAAATACTGAGAATTTGAATGAGAAAAATTGACGGACAAAAAAGTCGAGTATATCATATTATAGATAATTTTTTGAACTTTTTTATTTTTCATTTTTCAGATTTTAAGTTTTTGTCCTCAAACGTATTATGACGTGCTTATTTCGAATCTTCAAACGAAAATGTCGAAAACTCATCAGAAATATTTTTGGCGCCAAAAATACCAATTAAAAACTGATTCAGAGCTGGCCAACTCGAGAACGGTTAGGGATAGACGAATTCTGCGTACGCCAATCGATTTTAAATGGCCGAATTAGTGTATACTGAGAATTTGAACAAAAAAAATTTACGGACAAAAAAGTCGAGTATATCATGATATTATAGATGATTTTTTGAACTTTTTAATTTTTCATTTTTCAGATTTTAAGTTCTTGTCCCCAAACGTATTATGACGTGCTAATTTCGAATCTTTGAACGAAAATGTTGAAAACTCATGAGAAATATTTTTGGCGCAAAAAAAATCATATGAAAACTGATTCAGAGCTGACTAACTCGAGAACGGTTAGAGGTAGACGAATTCTGCGAACGCCAATCGATTTAAAATGGCCGAATTAGTAAATACTGAGAATTTGAATGAGAAAAATTGACGGACAAAAAAGTCGAGTATATCATATTATAGATAATTTTTTGAACTTTTTTATTTTTCATTTTTCAGATTTTAAGTTTTTGTCCTCAAACGTATTATGACGTGCTTATTCCGAATCTTCAAACGAAAATGTCGAAAACTCATCGGAAATGTTTTTGGCGCCAAAAAAACCATTTGAAAACTGATTCAGAGCTGACCAACTTGAGAACGGTTAGAGATAGACGAATTCTGCGAACGCCAATCGATTTAAAATGGCCAAATTAGTATACACTGAGAATATGAACAAAAAAAATTGACGGACAAAAAAGTCGAGTATCTCATGATATTATAGATGATTTTTTGAACTTTTTTATTTTTCATATTTCAGATTTTAAGTTCTTGTCCCCAAACGTATTATGAGGTGCTAATTTCGAATCTTTGAACAAAAATGTTGAAAACTCATGAGAAATATTTTTGGCGCCAAAAAAATCATATGAAAACTGATTCAGAGCTGACCAACTTGAGAACGGTTAGAGGTAGACGAATTCTGCGAACGCCAATCGATTTAAAATGGCCGAATTAGTAAATACTGAGAATTTGAATGAGAAAAATTGACGGACAAAAAAGTCGAGTATATCATATTATAGATAATTTTTTGAACTTTTTTATTTTTCATTTTTTAGATTTTAAGTTTTTGTCCTCAAACGTATTATGACGTGCTTATTCCGAATCTTCAAACGAAAATGTCGAAAACTCATCGGAAATATTTTTGGCGCCAAAAAAACCATTTGAAAACTGATTCAGAGGTGACCAACTTGAGAACGGTTAGAGATAGACGAATTCTGCGAACGCCAATCGATTTTAAATGGCCAAATTAGTATACACTGAGAATATGAACAAAAAAAATTGACGGACAAAAAAGTCGAGTATCTCATGATATTATAGATGATTTTTTGAACTTTTTTATTTTTCATATTTCAGATTTTAAGTTCTTGTCCTCAAACGTATTATGAGGTGCTTATTCCGAATCTTGGAACGAAAATGTCGAAAACTCATCGGAAATATTTTTGGCGCCAAAAAAACCATTTGAAAACTGATTCAGAGCTGGCCAACTCGAGAACGGTTAGGGATAGACGAATTCTGCGTACGCCAATCGATTTTAAATGGCCGAATTAGTAAATACTGAGAATTTGAATGAGAAAAATTGACGGACAAAAAAGTCGAGTATATCATATTATAGATAATTTTTTGAACTTTTTTATTTTTCATTTTTCAGATTTTAAGTTTTTGTCCTCAAACGTATTATGACGTGCTTATTCCGAATCTTGGAACGAAAATGTCGAAAACTCATCGGAAATATTTTTGGCGCCAAAAAAACCATTTGAAAACTGATTCAGAGCTGACCAACTTGAGAATGGTTAGAGATAGACGAATTCTGCGAACGCCAATCGATATAAAATGGCCAAATTAGTATACACTGAGAATATGAACAAAAAAAATTGACGGACAAAAAAGTCGAGTATATCATGATATTATAGATGATTTTTTGAACTTTTTAATTTTTCATTTTTCAGATTTTAAGTTTTTGTCCTCAAACGTATTATGACGTGCTTATTTCGAATCTTCAAACGAAAATGTCGAAAACTCATCAGAAATATTTTTGGCGCCAAAAAAACCATTTGAAAACTGATTCAGAGCTGACCAACTTGAGAACGGTTAGAGATAGACGAATTCTGCGAACGCAAATCGATTTAAAATGGCCAAATTCGTATACACTGAGAATTTGAATGAGGAAAATTGACGGACAAAAAAGTCGAGTATACCATGATATTATAGATGATTTTTTGAACTTTTTTATTTTTCATATTTCAGATTTTAAGTTCTTGTCCCCAAACGTATTATGACGTGCTAATTTCGAATCTTTGAACGAAAATGTTGAAAACTCATGAGAAATATTTTTGGCGCCAAAAAAATCATATGAAAACTGATTCAGAGCTGACTAACTCGAGAACGGTTAGAGGTAGACGAATTCTGCGAACGCCAATCGATTTAAAATGGCCGAATTAGTAAATAATGAGAATTTGAATGAGAAAAATTGACGGACAAAAAAGTCGAGTATATCATATTATAGATAATTTTTTGAACTTTTTTATTTTTCATTTTTCAGATTTTAAGTTTTTGTCCTCAAACGTATTATGACGTGCTTATTCCGAATCTTCAAACGAAAATGTCGAAAACTCATCGGAAATATTTTTGGCGCCAAAAAAACCATTTGAAAACTGATTCAGAGCTGACCAACTTGAGAACGGTTAGAGATAGACGAATTCTGCGAACGCCAATCGATTTAAAATGGCCAAATTAGTATACACTGAGAATATGAACAAAAAAAATTGACGGACAAAAAAGTCGAGTATCTCATGATATTATAGATGATTTTTTGAACTTTTTTATTTTTCATATTTCAGATTTTAAGTTCTTGTCCCCAAACGTATTATGGGGTGCTAATTTCGAATCTTTGAACGAAAATGTTGAAAACTCATGAGAAATATTTTTGGCGCCAAAAAAATCATATGAAAACTGATTCAGAGCTGACCAACTTGAGAACGGTTAGAGGTAGACGAATTCTGCGAACGCCAATCGATTTAAAATGGCCGAATTAGTAAATACTGAGAATTTGAATGAGAAAAATTGACGGACAAAAAAGTCGAGTATATCATATTATAGATAATTTTTTGAACTTTTTTATTTTTAATTTTTCAGATTTTAAGTTTTTGTCCTCAAACGTATTATGACGTGTTTATTCCGAATCTTCAAACGAAAATGTCGAAAACTCATCGGAAATATTTTTGGCGCCAAAAAAACCATTTGAAAACTGATTCAGAGCTGACCAACTTGAGAACGGTTAGAGATAGACGAATTCTGCGAACGCCAATCGATTTAAAATGGCCAAATTAGTATACACTGAGAATATGAACAAAAAAAATTGACGGACAAAAAAGTCGAGTATCTCATGATATTATAGATGATTTTTTGAACTTTTTTATTTTTCATATTTCAGATTTTAAGTTCTTGTCCTCAAACGTATTATGACGTGCTTATTCCGAATCTTGGAACGAAAATGTCGAAAACTCATCGGAAATATTTTTGGCGCCAAAAAAACCATTTGAAAACTGATTCAGAGCTGACCAACTTGAGAACGGTTAGAGATAGACGAATTCTGCGAACGCCAATCGATTTAAAATGGCCAAATTAGTATACACTGAGAATATGAACAAAAAAAATTGACGGACAAAAAAGTCGAGTATCTCATGATATTATAGATGATTTTTTGAACTTTTTTATTTTTCATATTTCAGATTTTAAGTTCTTGTCCTCAAACGTATTATGACGTGCTTATTCCGAATCTTGGAACGAAAATGTCGAAAACTCATCGGAAATATTTTTGGCGCCAAAAAAACCATTTGAAAACTGATTCAGAGCTGACCAACTTGAGAACGGTTAGAGGTAGACGAATTCTGCGTACGCCAATCGATTTAAAATGGCCGAATTAGTAAATACTGAGAATTTGAATGAGAAAAATTGACGGACAAAAAAGTCGAGTATATCATATTATAGATAATTTTTTGAACTTTTTTATTTTTCATTTTTCAGATTTTAAGTTTTTGTCCTCAAACGTATTATGACGTGCTTATTTCGAATCTTCAAACGAAAATGTCGAAAACTCATCAGAAATATTTTTGGCGCCAAAAAAACCATTTGAAAACTGATTCAGAGCTGACCAACTTGAGAACGGTTAGAGATAGACGAATTCTGCGAACGCCAATCGATTTAAAATGGCCAAATTCGTATACACTGAGAATTTGAATGAGAAAAATTGACGGACAAAAAAGTCGAGTATACCATGATATTATAGATGATTTTTTGAACTTTTTTATTTTTCATTTTTCAGATTTTAAGTTTTTGTCCTCAAACGTATTATGACGTGCTTATTCCGAATCTTCAAACGAAAATGTCGAAAACTCATCGGAAATATTTTTGGCGCCAAAAAAACCATTTGAAAACTGATTCAGAGCTGACCAACTTGAGAACGGTTAGAGATAGACGAATTCTGCGAACGCCAATCGATTTAAAATGGCCAAATTAGTATACACTGAGAATATGAACAAAAAAAATTGACGGACAAAAAAGTCGAGTATCTCATGATATTATAGATGATTTTTTGAACTTTTTTATTTTTCATATTTCAGATTTTAAGTTCTTGTCCCCAAACGTATTATGGGGTGCTAATTTCGAATCTTTGAACGAAAATGTTGAAAACTCATGAGAAATATTTTTGGCGCCAAAAAAATCATATGAAAACTGATTCAGAGCTGACCAACTTGAGAACGGTTAGAGGTAGACGAATTCTGCGAACGCCAATCGATTTAAAATGGCCGAATTAGTAAATACTGAGAATTTGAATGAGAAAAATTGACGGACAAAAAAGTCGAGTATATCATATTATAGATAATTTTTTGAACTTTTTTATTTTTAATTTTTCAGATTTTAAGTTTTTGTCCTCAAACGTATTATGACGTGCTTATTCCGAATCTTCAAACGAAAATGTCGAAAACTCATCGGAAATATTTTTGGCGCCAAAAAAACCATTTGAAAACTGATTCAGAGCTGACCAACTTGAGAACGGTTAGAGATAGACGAATTCTGCGAACGCCAATCGATTTAAAATGGCCAAATTAGTATACACTGAGAATATGAACAAAAAAAATTGACGGACAAAAAAGTCGAGTATCTCATGATATTATAGATGATTTTTTGAACTTTTTTATTTTTCATATTTCAGATTTTAAGTTCTTGTCCTCAAACGTATTATGACGT
The DNA here is from genome assembly GCA_958298965.1 of Chrysolina haemoptera. Lineage (NCBI taxonomy): Eukaryota > Metazoa > Arthropoda > Insecta > Coleoptera > Chrysomelidae > Chrysolina > Chrysolina haemoptera. The sequence goes on from OY282592.1 coordinate 1,542,345, forward strand.
GCTTATTCCGAATCTTGGAACGAAAATGTCGAAAACTCATCGGAAATATTTTTGGCGCCAAAAAAACCATTTGAAAACTGATTCAGAGCTGACCAACTTGAGAACGGTTAGAGGTAGACGAATTCTGCGAACACCAATCGATTTAAAATGGCCGAATTAGTAAATACTGAGAATTTGAATGAGAAAAATTGACGGACAAAAAAGTCGAGTATATCATATTATAGATAATTTTTTGAACTTTTTTATTTTTCATTTTTCAGATTTTAAGTTTTTGTCCTCAAACGTATTATGACGTGCTTATTTCGAATCTTCAAACGAAAATGTCGAAAACTCATCAGAAATATTTTTGGCGCCAAAAATACCAATTAAAAACTGATTCAGAGCTGGCCAACTCGAGAACGGTTAGGGATAGACGAATTCTGCGTACGCCAATCGATTTTAAATGGCCGAATTAGTATATACTGAGAATTCGAACAAAAAAAATTTACGGACAAAAAAGTCGAGTATATCATGATATTATAGATGATTTTTTGAACTTTTTAATTTTTCATTTTTCAGATTTTAAGTTTTTGTCCTCAAACGTATTATGACGTGCTTATTTCGAATCTTCAAACGAAAATGTCGAAAACTCATCAGAAATATTTTTGGCGCCAAAAAAACCATTTGAAAACTGATTCAGAGCTGACCAACTTGAGAACGGTTAGAGATAGACGAATTCTGCGAACGCCAATCGATTTAAAATGGCCAAATTCGTATACACTGAGAATTTGAATGAGAAAAATTGACGGACAAAAAAGTCGAGTATACCATGATATTATAGATGATTTTTTGAACTTTTTTATTTTTCATATTTCAGATTTTAAGTTCTTGTCCCCAAACGTATTATGACGTGCTAATTTCGAATCTTTGAACGAAAATGTTGAAAACTCATGAGAAATATTTTTGGCGCCAAAAAAATCATATGAAAACTGATTCAGAGCTGACTAACTCGAGAACGGTTAGAGGTAGACGAATTCTGCGAACGCCAATCGATTTAAAATGGCCGAATTAGTAAATACTGAGAATTTGAATGAGAAAAATTGACGGACAAAAAAGTCGAGTATATCATATTATAGATAATTTTTTGAACTTTTTTATTTTTCATTTTTCAGATTTTAAGTTTTTGTCCTCAAACGTATTATGACGTGCTTATTCCGAATCTTCAAACGAAAATGTCGAAAACTCATCGGAAATATTTTTGGCGCCAAAAAAACCATTTGAAAACTGATTCAGAGCTGACCAACTTGAGAACGGTTAGAGATAGACGAATTCTGCGAACGCCAATCGATTTAAAATGGCCAAATTAGTATACACTGAGAATATGAACAAAAAAAATTGACGGACAAAAAAGTCGAGTATCTCATGATATTATAGATGATTTTTTGAACTTTTTTATTTTTCATATTTCAGATTTTAAGTTCTTGTCCCCAAACGTATTATGAGGTGCTAATTTCGAATCTTTGAACGAAAATGTTGAAAACTCATGAGAAATATTTTTGGCGCCAAAAAAATCATATGAAAACTGATTCAGAGCTGACCAACTTGAGAACGGTTAGAGGTAGACGAATTCTGCGAATGCCAATCGATTTAAAATGGCCGAATTAGTAAATACTGAGAATTTGAATGAGAAAAATTGACGGACAAAAAAGTCGAGTATATCATATTATAGATAATTTTTTGAACTTTTTTATTTTTCATTTTTCAGATTTTAAGTTTTTGTCCTCAAACGTATTATGACGTGCTTATTCCGAATCTTCAAACGAAAATGTCGAAAACTCATCGGAAATATTTTTGGCGCCAAAAAAAACATTTGAAAACTGATTCAGAGCTGACCAACTTGAGAACGGTTAGAGATAGACGAATTCTGCGAACGCTAATCGATTTAAAATGGCCAAATTAGTATACACTGAGAATATGAACAAAAAAAATTGACGGACAAAAAAGTCGAGTATCTCATGATATTATAGATGATTTTTTGAACTTTTTTATTTTTCATATTTCAGATTTTAAGTTCTTGTCCTCAAACGTATTATGACGTGCTTATTTCGAATCTTCAAACGAAAATGTCGAAAACTCATCAGAAATATATTTGGCGCCAAAAATACCAATTAAAAACTGATTCAGAGCTGGCCAACTCGAGAACGGTTAGGGATAGACGAATTCTGCGTACGCCAATCGATTTTAAATGGCCGAATTAGTATATACTGAGAATTTGAACAAAAAAAATTTACGGACAAAAAAGTCGAGTATATCATGATATTATAGATGATTTTTTGAACTTTTTTATTTTTCATTTTTCAGATTTTAAGTTTTTGTCCTCAAACGTATTATGACGTGCTTATTCCGAATCTTCAAACGAAAATGTCGAAAACTCATCGGAAATATTTTTGGTGCCAAAAAAACCATTTGAAAACTGATTCAGAGCTGACCAACTTGAGAACGGTTAGAGATAGACGAATTCTGCGAACGCCAATCGATTTAAAATGGCCAAATTAGTATACACTGAGAATATGAACAAAAAAAATTGACGGACAAAAAAGTCGAGTATCTCATGATATTATAGATGATTTTTTGAACTTTTTTATTTTTCATATTTCAGATTTTAAGTTCTTGTCCCCAAACGTATTATGGGGTGCTAATTTCGAATCTTTGAACGAAAATGTTGAAAACTCATGAGAAATATTTTTGGCGCCAAAAAAATCATATGAAAACTGATTCAGAGCTGACCAACTTGAGAACGGTTAGAGGTAGACGAATTCTGCGAACGCCAATCGATTTAAAATGGCCGAATTAGTAAATACTGAGAATTTGAATGAGAAAAATTGACGGACAAAAAAGTCGAGTATATCATATTATAGATAATTTTTTGAACTTTTTTATTTTTAATTTTTCAGATTTTAAGTTTTTGTCCTCAAACGTATTATGACGTGCTTATTCCGAATCTTCAAACGAAAATGTCGAAAACTCATCGGAAATATTTTTGGCGCCAAAAAAACCATTTGAAAACTGATTCAGAGCTGACCAACTTGAGAACGGTTAGAGATAGACGAATTCTGCGAACGCCAATCGATTTAAAATGGCCAAATTAGTATACACTGAGAATATGAACAAAAAAAATTGACGGACAAAAAAGTCGAGTATCTCATGATATTATAGATGATTTTTTGAACTTTTTTATTTTTCATATTTCAGATTTTAAGTTCTTGTCCTCAAACGTATTATGACGTGCTTATTCCGAATCTTGGAACGAAAATGTCGAAAACTCATCGGAAATATTTTTGGCGCCAAAAAAACCATTTGAAAACTGATTCAGAGCTGACCAACTTGAGAACGGTTAGAGGTAGACGAATTCTGCGAACACCAATCGATTTAAAATGGCCGAATTAGTAAATACTGAGAATTTGAACAAAAAAAATTTACGGACAAAAAAGTCGAGTATATCATGATATTATAGATGATTTTTTGAACTTTTTAATTTTTCATTTTTCAGATTTTAAGTTTTTGTCCTCAAACGTATTATGACGTGCTTATTTCGAATCTTCAAACGAAAATGTCGAAAACTCATCAGAAATATTTTTGGCGCCAAAAATACCAATTAAAAACTGATTCAGAGCTGGCCAACTCGAGAACGGTTAGGGATAGACGAATTCTGCGTACGCCAATCGATTTTAAATGGCCGAATTAGTATATACTGAGAATTTGAACAAAAAAAATTTACGGACAAAAAAGTCGAGTATATCATGATATTATAGATGATTTTTTGAACTTTTTAATTTTTCATTTTTCAGATTTTAAGTTTTTGTCCTTAAACGTATTATGACGTGCTTATTTCGAATCTTCAAACGAAAATGTCGAAAACTCATCAGAAATATTTTTGGCGCCAAAAAAACCATTTGAAAACTGATTCAGAGCTGACCAACTTGAGAACGGTTAGAGATAGACGAATTCTGCGAACGCCAATCGATTTAAAATGGCCAAATTCGTATACACTGAGAATTTGAATGAGAAAAATTGACGGACAAAAAAGTCGAGTATATCATGATATTATAGATGATTTTTTGAACTTTTTTATTTTTTATATTTCAGATTTTAAGTTCTTGTCCCCAAACGTATTATGACGTGCTAATTTCGAATCTTTGAACGAAAATGTTGAAAACTCATGAGAAATATTTTTGGCGCCAAAAAAATCATATGAAAACTGATTCAGAGCTGACTAACTCGAGAACGGTTAGAGGTAGACGAATTCTGCGAACGCCAATCGATTTAAAATGGCCGAATTAGTAAATACTGAGAATTTGAATGAGAAAAATTGACGGACAAAAAAGTCGAGTATATCATATTATAGATAATTTTTTGAACTTTTTTATTTTTCATTTTTCAGATTTTAAGTTTTTGTCCTCAAACGAATTATGACGTGCTTATTCCGAATCTTGGAACGAAAATGTCGAAAACTCATCGGAAATATTTTTGGCGCCAAAAAAACCATTTGAAAACTGATTCAGAGCTGACCAACTTGAGAACGGTTAGAGATAGACGAATTCTGCGAACGCCAATCGATTTAAAATGGCCAAATTAGTATACACTGAGAATATGAACAAAAAAAATTGACGGACAAAAAAGTCGAGTATCTCATGATATTATAGATGATTTTTTGAACTTTTTTATTTTTCATTTTTCAGATTTTAAGTTTTTGTCCTCAAACGTATTATGACGTGCTTATTCCGAATCTTCAAACGAAAATGTCGAAAACTCATCGGAAATATTTTTGGCGCCAAAAAAACCATTTGAAAACTGATTCAGAGCTGACCAACTTGAGAACGGTTAGAGATAGACGAATTCTGCGAACGTCAATCGATTTAAAATGGCCCAATTAGTATACACTGAGAATTTGAATGAGAAAAATTGACGGACAAAAAAGTCGAGTATATCATGATATTATAGATGATTTTTTGAACTTTTTTATTTTTCATATTTCAGATTTTAAGTTCTTGTCCCCAAACGTATTATGACGTGCTAATTTCGAATCTTTGAACGAAAATGTTGAAAACTCAAATATTTTTGGCGCCAAAAAAACCATTTGAAAACTGATTCAGAGCTGACCAACTTGAGAACGGTTAGAGGTAGACGAATTCTGCGAACGCCAATCGATTTAAAATGGCCGAATTAGTAAATACTGAGAATTTGAATGAGAAAAATTGACGGACAAAAAAGTCGAGTATATCATATTATAGATAATTTTTTGAACTTTTTTATTTTTCATTTTTCAGATTTTAAGTTTTTGTCCTCAAACGTATTATGACGTGCTTATTCCGAATCTTGGAACGAAAATGTCGAAAACTCATCGGAAATATTTTTGGCGCCAAAAAAAACATTTGAAAACTGATTCAGAGCTGACCAACTTGAGAACGGTTAGAGAAAGACGAATTCTGCGAACGCCAATCGATTTAAAATGGCCAAATTAGTATACACTGAGAATATGAACAAAAAAAATTGACGGACAAAAAAGTCGAGTATCTCATGATTTTATAGATGATTTTTTGAACTTTTTTATTTTTCATATTTCAGATTTTAAGTTCTTGTCCCCAAACGTATTATGGGGTGCTAATTTCGAATCTTTGAACGAAAATGTCGAAAACTCATCGGAAATATTTTTGGCGCCAAAAAAACCATTTAAAAACTGATTCAGAGCTGACCAACTTGAGAACGGTTAGAGATAGACGAATTCTGCGAACGCCAATCGATTTAAAATGGCCAAATTAGTATACACTGAGAATATGAACAAAAAAAATTGACGGACAAAAAAGTCGAGTATCTCATGATATTATAGATGATTTTTTGAACTTTTTTATTTTTCATATTTCAGATTTTAAGTTCTTGTCCCCAAACGTATTATGGGGTGCTAATTTCGAATCTTTGAACGAAAATGTTGAAAACTCATGAGAAATATTTTTGGCGCCAAAAAAATCATATGAAAACTGATTCAGAGCTGACCAACTTGAGAACGGTTAGAGGTAGACGAATTCTGCGAACGCCAATCGATTTAAAATGGCCGAATTAGTAAATACTGAGAATTTGAATGAGAAAAATTGACGGACAAAAAAGTCGAGTATATCATATTATAGATAATTTTTTGAACTTTTTTATTTTTAATTTTTCAGATTTTAAGTTTTTGTCCTCAAACGTATTATGACGTGTTTATTCCGAATCTTCAAACGAAAATGTCGAAAACTCATCGGAAATATTTTTGGCGCCAAAAAAACCATTTGAAAACTGATTCAGAGCTGACCAACTTGAGAACGGTTAGAGATAGACGAATTCTGCGAACGCCAATCGATTTAAAATGGCCAAATTAGTATACACTGAGAATATGAACAAAAAAAATTGACGGACAAAAAAGTCGAGTATCTCATGATATTATAGATGATTTTTTGAACTTTTTTATTTTTCATATTTCAGATTTTAAGTTCTTGTCCTCAAACGTATTATGACGTGCTTATTCCGAATCTTGGAACGAAAATGTCGAAAACTCATCGGAAATATTTTTGGCGCCAAAAAAACCATTTGAAAACTGATTCAGAGCTGACCAACTTGAGAACGGTTAGAGATAGACGAATTCTGCGAACGCCAATCGATTTAAAATGGCCAAATTAGTATACACTGAGAATATGAACAAAAAAAATTGACGGACAAAAAAGTCGAGTATCTCATGATATTATAGATGATTTTTTGAACTTTTTTATTTTTCATATTTCAGATTTTAAGTTCTTGTCCTCAAACGTATTATGACGTGCTTATTCCGAATCTTGGAACGAAAATGTCGAAAACTCATCGGAAATATTTTTGGCGCCAAAAAAACCATTTGAAAACTGATTCAGAGCTGACCAACTTGAGAACGGTTAGAGGTAGACGAATTCTGCGTACGCCAATCGATTTAAAATGGCCGAATTAGTAAATACTGAGAATTTGAATGAGAAAAATTGACGGACAAAAAAGTCGAGTATATCATATTATAGATAATTTTTTGAACTTTTTTATTTTTCATTTTTCAGATTTTAAGTTTTTGTCCTCAAACGTATTATGACGTGCTTATTTCGAATCTTCAAACGAAAATGTCGAAAACTCATCAGAAATATTTTTGGCGCCAAAAAAACCATTTGAAAACTGATTCAGAGCTGACCAACTTGAGAACGGTTAGAGATAGACGAATTCTGCGAACGCCAATCGATTTAAAATGGCCAAATTCGTATACACTGAGAATTTGAATGAGAAAAATTGACGGACAAAAAAGTCGAGTATACCATGATATTATAGATGATTTTTTGAACTTTTTTATTTTTCATTTTTCAGATTTTAAGTTTTTGTCCTCAAACGTATTATGACGTGCTTATTCCGAATCTTCAAACGAAAATGTCGAAAACTCATCGGAAATATTTTTGGCGCCAAAAAAACCATTTGAAAACTGATTCAGAGCTGACCAACTTGAGAACGGTTAGAGATAGACGAATTCTGCGAACGCCAATCGATTTAAAATGGCCAAATTAGTATACACTGAGAATATGAACAAAAAAAATTGACGGACAAAAAAGTCGAGTATCTCATGATATTATAGATGATTTTTTGAACTTTTTTATTTTTCATATTTCAGATTTTAAGTTCTTGTCCCCAAACGTATTATGGGGTGCTAATTTCGAATCTTTGAACGAAAATGTTGAAAACTCATGAGAAATATTTTTGGCGCCAAAAAAATCATATGAAAACTGATTCAGAGCTGACCAACTTGAGAACGGTTAGAGGTAGACGAATTCTGCGAACGCCAATCGATTTAAAATGGCCGAATTAGTAAATACTGAGAATTTGAATGAGAAAAATTGACGGACAAAAAAGTCGAGTATATCATATTATAGATAATTTTTTGAACTTTTTTATTTTTAATTTTTCAGATTTTAAGTTTTTGTCCTCAAACGTATTATGACGTGCTTATTCCGAATCTTCAAACGAAAATGTCGAAAACTCATCGGAAATATTTTTGGCGCCAAAAAAACCATTTGAAAACTGATTCAGAGCTGACCAACTTGAGAACGGTTAGAGATAGACGAATTCTGCGAACGCCAATCGATTTAAAATGGCCAAATTAGTATACACTGAGAATATGAACAAAAAAAATTGACGGACAAAAAAGTCGAGTATCTCATGATATTATAGATGATTTTTTGAACTTTTTTATTTTTCATATTTCAGATTTTAAGTTCTTGTCCTCAAACGTATTATGACGTGCTTATTCCGAATCTTGGAACGAAAATGTCGAAAACTCATCGGAAATATTTTTGGCGCCAAAAAAACCATTTGAAAACTGATTCAGAGCTGACCAACTTGAGAACGGTTAGAGGTAGACGAATTCTGCGAACACCAATCGATTTAAAATGGCCGAATTAGTAAATACTGAGAATTTGAATGAGAAAAATTGACGGACAAAAAAGTCGAGTATATCATATTATAGATAATTTTTTGAACTTTTTTATTTTTCATTTTTCAGATTTTAAGTTTTTGTCCTCAAACGTATTATGACGTGCTTATTTCGAATCTTCAAACGAAAATGTCGAAAACTCATCAGAAATATTTTTGGCGCCAAAAATACCAATTAAAAACTGATTCAGAGCTGGCCAACTCGAGAACGGTTAGGGATAGACGAATTCTGCGTACGCCAATCGATTTTAAATGGCCGAATTAGTATATACTGAGAATTCGAACAAAAAAAATTTACGGACAAAAAAGTCGAGTATATCATGATATTATAGATGATTTTTTGAACTTTTTAATTTTTCATTTTTCAGATTTTAAGTTTTTGTCCTCAAACGTATTATGACGTGCTTATTTCGAATCTTCAAACGAAAATGTCGAAAACTCATCAGAAATATTTTTGGCGCCAAAAAAACCATTTGAAAACTGATTCAGAGCTGACCAACTTGAGAACGGTTAGAGATAGACGAATTCTGCGAACGCCAATCGATTTAAAATGGCCAAATTCGTATACACTGAGAATTTGAATGAGAAAAATTGACGGACAAAAAAGTCGAGTATACCATGATATTATAGATGATTTTTTGAACTTTTTTATTTTTCATATTTCAGATTTTAAGTTCTTGTCCCCAAACGTATTATGACGTGCTAATTTCGAATCTTTGAACGAAAATGTTGAAAACTCATGAGAAATATTTTTGGCGCCAAAAAAATCATATGAAAACTGATTCAGAGCTGACTAACTCGAGAACGGTTAGAGGTAGACGAATTCTGCGAACGCCAATCGATTTAAAATGGCCGAATTAGTAAATACTGAGAATTTGAATGAGAAAAATTGACGGACAAAAAAGTCGAGTATATCATATTATAGATAATTTTTTGAACTTTTTTATTTTTCATTTTTCAGATTTTAAGTTTTTGTCCTCAAACGTATTATGACGTGCTTATTCCGAATCTTCAAACGAAAATGTCGAAAACTCATCGGAAATATTTTTGGCGCCAAAAAAACCATTTGAAAACTGATTCAGAGCTGACCAACTTGAGAACGGTTAGAGATAGACGAATTCTGCGAACGCCAATCGATTTAAAATGGCCAAATTAGTATACACTGAGAATATGAACAAAAAAAATTGACGGACAAAAAAGTCGAGTATCTCATGATATTATAGATGATTTTTTGAACTTTTTTATTTTTCATATTTCAGATTTTAAGTTCTTGTCCCCAAACGTATTATGAGGTGCTAATTTCGAATCTTTGAACGAAAATGTTGAAAACTCATGAGAAATATTTTTGGCGCCAAAAAAATCATATGAAAACTGATTCAGAGCTGACCAACTTGAGAACGGTTAGAGGTAGACGAATTCTGCGAATGCCAATCGATTTAAAATGGCCGAATTAGTAAATACTGAGAATTTGAATGAGAAAAATTGACGGACAAAAAAGTCGAGTATATCATATTATAGATAATTTTTTGAACTTTTTTATTTTTCATTTTTCAGATTTTAAGTTTTTGTCCTCAAACGTATTATGACGTGCTTATTCCGAATCTTCAAACGAAAATGTCGAAAACTCATCGGAAATATTTTTGGCGCCAAAAAAAACATTTGAAAACTGATTCAGAGCTGACCAACTTGAGAACGGTTAGAGATAGACGAATTCTGCGAACGCTAATCGATTTAAAATGGCCAAATTAGTATACACTGAGAATATGAACAAAAAAAATTGACGGACAAAAAAGTCGAGTATCTCATGATATTATAGATGATTTTTTGAACTTTTTTATTTTTCATATTTCAGATTTTAAGTTCTTGTCCTCAAACGTATTATGACGTGCTTATTTCGAATCTTCAAACGAAAATGTCGAAAACTCATCAGAAATATATTTGGCGCCAAAAATACCAATTAAAAACTGATTCAGAGCTGGCCAACTCGAGAACGGTTAGGGATAGACGAATTCTGCGTACGCCAATCGATTTTAAATGGCCGAATTAGTATATACTGAGAATTTGAACAAAAAAAATTTACGGACAAAAAAGTCGAGTATATCATGATATTATAGATGATTTTTTGAACTTTTTTATTTTTCATTTTTCAGATTTTAAGTTTTTGTCCTCAAACGTATTATGACGTGCTTATTCCGAATCTTCAAACGAAAATGTCGAAAACTCATCGGAAATATTTTTGGTGCCAAAAAAACCATTTGAAAACTGATTCAGAGCTGACCAACTTGAGAACGGTTAGAGATAGACGAATTCTGCGAACGCCAATCGATTTAAAATGGCCAAATTAGTATACACTGAGAATATGAACAAAAAAAATTGACGGACAAAAAAGTCGAGTATCTCATGATATTATAGATGATTTTTTGAACTTTTTTATTTTTCATATTTCAGATTTTAAGTTCTTGTCCCCAAACGTATTATGGGGTGCTAATTTCGAATCTTTGAACGAAAATGTTGAAAACTCATGAGAAATATTTTTGGCGCCAAAAAAATCATATGAAAACTGATTCAGAGCTGACCAACTTGAGAACGGTTAGAGGTAGACGAATTCTGCGAACGCCAATCGATTTAAAATGGCCGAATTAGTAAATACTGAGAATTTGAATGAGAAAAATTGACGGACAAAAAAGTCGAGTATATCATATTATAGATAATTTTTTGAACTTTTTTATTTTTAATTTTTCAGATTTTAAGTTTTTGTCCTCAAACGTATTATGACGTGCTTATTCCGAATCTTCAAACGAAAATGTCGAAAACTCATCGGAAATATTTTTGGCGCCAAAAAAACCATTTGAAAACTGATTCAGAGCTGACCAACTTGAGAACGGTTAGAGATAGACGAATTCTGCGAACGCCAATCGATTTAAAATGGCCAAATTAGTATACACTGAGAATATGAACAAAAAAAATTGACGGACAAAAAAGTCGAGTATCTCATGATATTATAGATGATTTTTTGAACTTTTTTATTTTTCATATTTCAGATTTTAAGTTCTTGTCCTCAAACGTATTATGACGTGCTTATTCCGAATCTTGGAACGAAAATGTCGAAAACTCATCGGAAATATTTTTGGCGCCAAAAAAACCATTTGAAAACTGATTCAGAGCTGACCAACTTGAGAACGGTTAGAGGTAGACGAATTCTGCGAACACCAATCGATTTAAAATGGCCGAATTAGTAAATACTGAGAATTTGAACAAAAAAAATTTACGGACAAAAAAGTCGAGTATATCATGATATTATAGATGATTTTTTGAACTTTTTAATTTTTCATTTTTCAGATTTTAAGTTTTTGTCCTCAAACGTATTATGACGTGCTTATTTCGAATCTTCAAACGAAAATGTCGAAAACTCATCAGAAATATTTTTGGCGCCAAAAATACCAATTAAAAACTGATTCAGAGCTGGCCAACTCGAGAACGGTTAGGGATAGACGAATTCTGCGTACGCCAATCGATTTTAAATGGCCGAATTAGTATATACTGAGAATTTGAACAAAAAAAATTTACGGACAAAAAAGTCGAGTATATCATGATATTATAGATGATTTTTTGAACTTTTTAATTTTTCATTTTTCAGATTTTAAGTTTTTGTCCTTAAACGTATTATGACGTGCTTATTTCGAATCTTCAAACGAAAATGTCGAAAACTCATCAGAAATATTTTTGGCGCCAAAAAAACCATTTGAAAACTGATTCAGAGCTGACCAACTTGAGAACGGTTAGAGATAGACGAATTCTGCGAACGCCAATCGATTTAAAATGGCCAAATTCGTATACACTGAGAATTTGAATGAGAAAAATTGACGGACAAAAAAGTCGAGTATATCATGATATTATAGATGATTTTTTGAACTTTTTTATTTTTTATATTTCAGATTTTAAGTTCTTGTCCCCAAACGTATTATGACGTGCTAATTTCGAATCTTTGAACGAAAATGTTGAAAACTCATGAGAAATATTTTTGGCGCCAAAAAAATCATATGAAAACTGATTCAGAGCTGACTAACTCGAGAACGGTTAGAGGTAGACGAATTCTGCGAACGCCAATCGATTTAAAATGGCCGAATTAGTAAATACTGAGAATTTGAATGAGAAAAATTGACGGACAAAAAAGTCGAGTATATCATATTATAGATAATTTTTTGAACTTTTTTATTTTTCATTTTTCAGATTTTAAGTTTTTGTCCTCAAACGAATTATGACGTGCTTATTCCGAATCTTGGAACGAAAATGTCGAAAACTCATCGGAAATATTTTTGGCGCCAAAAAAACCATTTGAAAACTGATTCAGAGCTGACCAACTTGAGAACGGTTAGAGATAGACGAATTCTGCGAACGCCAATCGATTTAAAATGGCCAAATTAGTATACACTGAGAATATGAACAAAAAAAATTGACGGACAAAAAAGTCGAGTATCTCATGATATTATAGATGATTTTTTGAACTTTTTTATTTTTCATTTTTCAGATTTTAAGTTTTTGTCCTCAAACGTATTATGACGTGCTTATTCCGAATCTTCAAACGAAAATGTCGAAAACTCATCGGAAATATTTTTGGCGCCAAAAAAACCATTTGAAAACTGATTCAGAGCTGACCAACTTGAGAACGGTTAGAGATAGACGAATTCTGCGAACGTCAATCGATTTAAAATGGCCCAATTAGTATACACTGAGAATTTGAATGAGAAAAATTGACGGACAAAAAAGTCGAGTATATCATGATATTATAGATGATTTTTTGAACTTTTTTATTTTTCATATTTCAGATTTTAAGTTCTTGTCCCCAAACGTATTATGACGTGCTAATTTCGAATCTTTGAACGAAAATGTTGAAAACTCAAATATTTTTGGCGCCAAAAAAACCATTTGAAAACTGATTCAGAGCTGACCAACTTGAGAACGGTTAGAGGTAGACGAATTCTGCGAACGCCAATCGATTTAAAATGGCCGAATTAGTAAATACTGAGAATTTGAATGAGAAAAATTGACGGACAAAAAAGTCGAGTATATCATATTATAGATAATTTTTTGAACTTTTTTATTTTTCATTTTTCAGATTTTAAGTTTTTGTCCTCAAACGTATTATGACGTGCTTATTCCGAATCTTGGAACGAAAATGTCGAAAACTCATCGGAAATATTTTTGGCGCCAAAAAAAACATTTGAAAACTGATTCAGAGCTGACCAACTTGAGAACGGTTAGAGAAAGACGAATTCTGCGAACGCCAATCGATTTAAAATGGCCAAATTAGTATACACTGAGAATATGAACAAAAAAAATTGACGGACAAAAAAGTCGAGTATCTCATGATTTTATAGATGATTTTTTGAACTTTTTTATTTTTCATATTTCAGATTTTAAGTTCTTGTCCCCAAACGTATTATGGGGTGCTAATTTCGAATCTTTGAACGAAAATGTCGAAAACTCATCGGAAATATTTTTGGCGCCAAAAAAACCATTTAAAAACTGATTCAGAGCTGACCAACTTGAGAACGGTTAGAGATAGACGAATTCTGCGAACGCCAATCGATTTAAAATGGCCAAATTAGTATACACTGAGAATATGAACAAAAAAAATTGACGGACAAAAAAGTCGAGTATCTCATGATATTATAGATGATTTTTTGAACTTTTTTATTTTTCATATTTCAGATTTTAAGTTCTTGTCCCCAAACGTATTATGGGGTGCTAATTTCGAATCTTTGAACGAAAATGTTGAAAACTCATGAGAAATATTTTTGGCGCCAAAAAAATCATATGAAAACTGATTCAGAGCTGACCAACTTGAGAACGGTTAGAGGTAGACGAATTCTGCGAACGCCAATCGATTTAAAATGGCCGAATTAGTAAATACTGAGAATTTGAATGAGAAAAATTGACGGACAAAAAAGTCGAGTATATCATATTATAGATAATTTTTTGAACTTTTTTATTTTTAATTTTTCAGATTTTAAGTTTTTGTCCTCAAACGTATTATGACGTGCTTATTCCGAATCTTCAAACGAAAATGTCGAAAACTCATCGGAAATATTTTTGGCGCCAAAAAAACCATTTGAAAACTGATTCAGAGCTGACCAACTTGAGAACGGTTAGAGATAGACGAATTCTGCGAACGCCAATCGATTTAAAATGGCCAAATTAGTATACACTGAGAATATGAACAAAAAAAATTGACGGACAAAAAAGTCGAGTATCTCATGATATTATAGATGATTTTTTGAACTTTTTTATTTTTCATATTTCAGATTTTAAGTTCTTGTCCTCAAACGTATTATGACGTGCTTATTCCGAATCTTGGAACGAAAATGTCGAAAACTCATCGGAAATATTTTTGGCGCCAAAAAAACCATTTGAAAACTGATTCAGAGCTGACCAACTTGAGAACGGTTAGAGGTAGACGAATTCTGCGAACACCAATCGATTTAAAATGGCCGAATTAGTAAATACTGAGAATTTGAATGAGAAAAATTGACGGACAAAAAAGTCGAGTATATCATATTATAGATAATTTTTTGAACTTTTTTATTTTTCATTTTTCAGATTTTAAGTTTTTGTCCTCAAACGTATTATGACGTGCTTATTTCGAATCTTCAAACGAAAATGTCGAAAACTCATCAGAAATATTTTTGGCGCCAAAAATACCAATTAAAAACTGATTCAGAGCTGGCCAACTCGAGAACGGTTAGGGATAGACGAATTCTGCGTACGCCAATCGATTTTAAATGGCCGAATTAGTATATACTGAGAATTCGAACAAAAAATATTTACGGACAAAAAAGTCGAGTATATCATGATATTATAGATGATTTTTTGAACTTTTTAATTTTTCATTTTTCAGATTTTAAGTTTTTGTCCTCAAACGTATTATGACGTGCTTATTTCGAATCTTCAAACGAAAATGTCGAAAACTCATCAGAAATATTTTTGGCGCCAAAAAAACCATTTGAAAACTGATTCAGAGCTGACCAACTTGAGAACGGTTAGAGATAGACGAATTCTGCGAACGCCAATCGATTTAAAATGGCCAAATTCGTATACACTGAGAATTTGAATGAGAAAAATTGACGGACAAAAAAGTCGAGTATACCATGATATTATAGATGATTTTTTGAACTTTTTTATTTTTCATATTTCAGATTTTAAGTTCATGTCCCCAAACGTATTATGACGTGCTAATTTCGAATCTTTGAACGAAAATGTTGAAAACTCATGAGAAATATTTTTGGCGCCAAAAAAATCATATGAAAACTGATTCAGAGCTGACTAACTCGAGAACGGTTAGAGGTAGACGAATTCTGCGAACGCCAATCGATTTAAAATGGCCGAATTAGTAAATACTGAGAATTTGAATGAGAAAAATTGACGGACAAAAAAGTCGAGTATATCATATTATAGATAATTTTTTGAACTTTTTTATTTTTCATTTTTCAGATTTTAAGTTTTTGTCCTCAAACGTATTATGACGTGCTTATTCCGAATCTTCAAACGAAAATGTCGAAAACTCATCGGAAATATTTTTGGCGCCAAAAAAACCATTTGAAAACTGATTCAGAGCTGACCAACTTGAGAACGGTTAGAGATAGACGAATTCTGCGAACGCCAATCGATTTAAAATGGCCAAATTAGTATACACTGAGAATATGAACAAAAAAAATTGACGGACAAAAAAGTCGAGTATCTCATGATATGAGATGATTTTTTGAACTTTTTTATTTTTCATATTTCAGATTTTAAGTTCTTGTCCCCAAACGTATTATGAGGTGCTAATTTCGAATCTTTGAACGAAAATGTTGAAAACTCATGAGAAATATTTTTGGCGCCAAAAAAATCATATGAAAACTGATTCAGAGCTGACCAACTTGAGAACGGTTAGAGGTAGACGAATTCTGCGAATGCCAATCGATTTAAAATGGCCGAATTAGTAAATACTGAGAATTTGAATGAGAAAAATTGACGGACAAAAAAGTCGAGTATATCATATTATAGATAATTTTTTGAACTTTTTTATTTTTCATTTTTCAGATTTTAAGTTTTTGTCCTCAAACGTATTATGACGTGCTTATTCCGAATCTTCAAACGAAAATGTCGAAAACTCATCGGAAATATTTTTGGCGCCAAAAAAAACATTTGAAAACTGATTCAGAGCTGACCAACTTGAGAACGGTTAGAGATAGACGAATTCTGCGAACGCTAATCGATTTAAAATGGCCAAATTAGTATACACTGAGAATATGAACAAAAAAAATTGACGGACAAAAAAGTCGAGTATCTCATGATATTATAGATGATTTTTTGAACTTTTTTATTTTTCATATTTCAGATTTTAAGTTCTTGTCCTCAAACGTATTATGACGTGCTTATTTCGAATCTTCAAACGAAAATGTCGAAAACTCATCAGAAATATATTTGGCGCCAAAAATACCAATTAAAAACTGATTCAGAGCTGGCCAACTCGAGAACGGTTAGGGATAGACGAATTCTGCGTACGCCAATCGATTTTAAATGGCCGAATTAGTATATACTGAGAATTTGAACAAAAAAAATTTACGGACAAAAAAGTCGAGTATATCATGATATTATAGATGATTTTTTGAACTTTTTAATTTTTCATTTTTCAGATTTTAAGTTTTTGTCCTCAAACGTATTATGACGTGCTTATTTCGAATCTTCAAACGAAAATGTCGAAAACTCATCAGAAATATTTTTGGCGCCAAAAATACCAATTAAAAACTGATTCAGAGCTGGCCAACTCGAGAACGGTTAGGGATAGACGAATTCTGCGTACGCCAATCGATTTTAAATGGCCTAATTAGTATATACTGAGAATTTGAACAAAAAAAATTTACGGACAAAAAAGTCGAGTATATCATGATATTATAGATGATTTTTTGAACTTTTTAATTTTTCATTTTTCAGATTTTAAGTTTTTGTCCTTAAACGTATTATGACGTGCTTATTTCGAATCTTCAAACGAAAATGTCGAAAACTCATCAGAAATATTTTTGGCGCCAAAAAAACCATTTGAAAACTGATTCAGAGCTGACCAACTTGAGAACGGTTAGAGATAGACGAATTCTGCGAACGCCAATCGATTTAAAATGGCCAAATTCGTATACACTGAGAATTTGAATGAGAAAAATTGACGGACAAAAAAGTCGAGTATATCATGATATTATAGATGATTTTTTGAACTTTTTTATTTTTCATATTTCAGATTTTAAGTTCTTGTCCCCAAACGTATTATGACGTGCTAATTTCGAATCTTTGAACGAAAATGTTGAAAACTCATGAGAAATATTTTTGGCGCCAAAAAAATCATATGAAAACTGATTCAGAGCTGACTAACTCGAGAACGGTTAGAGGTAGACGAATTCTGCGAACGCCAATCGATTTAAAATGGCCGAATTAGTAAATACTGAGAATTTGAATGAGAAAAATTGACGGACAAAAAAGTCGAGTATATCATATTATAGATAATTTTTTGAACTTTTTTATTTTTCATTTTTCAGATTTTAAGTTTTTGTCCTCAAACGAATTATGACGTGCTTATTCCGAATCTTGGAACGAAAATGTCGAAAACTCATCGGAAATATTTTTGGCGCCAAAAAAACCATTTGAAAACTGATTCAGAGCTGACCAACTTGAGAACGGTTAGAGATAGACGAATTCTGCGAACGCCAATCGATTTAAAATGGCCAAATTAGTATACACTGAGAATATGAACAAAAAAAATTGACGGACAAAAAAGTCGAGTATCTCATGATATTATAGATGATTTTTTGAACTTTTTTATTTTTCATTTTTCAGATTTTAAGTTTTTGTCCTCAAACGTATTATGACGTGCTTATTCCGAATCTTCAAACGAAAATGTCGAAAACTCATCGGAAATATTTTTGGCGCCAAAAAAACCATTTGAAAACTGATTCAGAGCTGACCAACTTGAGAACGGTTAGAGATAGACGAATTCTGCGAACGTCAATCGATTTAAAATGGCCCAATTAGTATACACTGAGAATTTGAATGAGAAAAATTGACGGACAAAAAAGTCGAGTATATCATGATATTATAGATGATTTTTTGAACTTTTTTATTTTTCATATTTCAGATTTTAAGTTCTTGTCCCCAAACGTATTATGACGTGCTAATTTCGAATCTTTGAACGAAAATGTTGAAAACTCAAATATTTTTGGCGCCAAAAAAACCATTTGAAAACTGATTCAGAGCTGACCAACTTGAGAACGGTTAGAGGTAGACGAATTCTGCGAACGCCAATCGATTTAAAATGGCCGAATTAGTAAATACTGAGAATTTGAATGAGAAAAATTGACGGACAAAAAAGTCGAGTATATCATATTATAGATAATTTTTTGAACTTTTTTATTTTTCATTTTTCAGATTTTAAGTTTTTGTCCTCAAACGTATTATGACGTGCTTATTCCGAATCTTGGAACGAAAATGTCGAAAACTCATCGGAAATATTTTTGGCGCCAAAAAAAACATTTGAAAACTGATTCAGAGCTGACCAACTTGAGAACGGTTAGAGAAAGACGAATTCTGCGAACGCCAATCGATTTAAAATGGCCAAATTAGTATACACTGAGAATATGAACAAAAAAAATTGACGGACAAAAAAGTCGAGTATCTCATGATTTTATAGATGATTTTTTGAACTTTTTTATTTTTCATATTTCAGATTTTAAGTTCTTGTCCCCAAACGTATTATGGGGTGCTAATTTCGAATCTTTGAACGAAAATGTCGAAAACTCATCGGAAATATTTTTGGCGCCAAAAAAACCATTTAAAAACTGATTCAGAGCTGACCAACTTGAGAACGGTTAGAGATAGACGAATTCTGCGAACGCCAATCGATTTAAAATGGCCAAATTAGTATACACTGAGAATATGAACAAAAAAAATTGACGGACAAAAAAGTCGAGTATCTCATGATATTATAGATGATTTTTTGAACTTTTTTATTTTTCATATTTCAGATTTTAAGTTCTTGTCCCCAAACGTATTATGGGGTGCTAATTTCGAATCTTTGAACGAAAATGTTGAAAACTCATGAGAAATATTTTTGGCGCCAAAAAAATCATATGAAAACTGATTCAGAGCTGACCAACTTGAGAACGGTTAGAGGTAGACGAATTCTGCGAACGCCAATCGATTTAAAATGGCCGAATTAGTAAATACTGAGAATTTGAATGAGAAAAATTGACGGACAAAAAAGTCGAGTATATCATATTATAGATAATTTTTTGAACTTTTTTATTTTTAATTTTTCAGATTTTAAGTTTTTGTCCTCAAACGTATTATGACGTGCTTATTCCGAATCTTCAAACGAAAATGTCGAAAACTCATCGGAAATATTTTTGGCGCCAAAAAAACCATTTGAAAACTGATTCAGAGCTGACCAACTTGAGAACGGTTGGAGATAGACGAATTCCTGGAACGCCAATCGATTTAAAATGGCCAAATTAGTATACACTGAGAATATGAACAAAAAAAATTGACGGACAAAAAAGTCGAGTATCTCATGATATTATAGATGATTTTTTGAACTTTTTTATTTTTCATATTTCAGATTTTAAGTTCTTGTCCTCAAACGTATTATGACGTGCTTATTCCGAATCTTGGAACGAAAATGTCGAAAACTCATCGGAAATATTTTTGGCGCCAAAAAAACCATTTGAAAACTGATTCAGAGCTGACCAACTTGAGAACGGTTAGAGGTAGACGAATTCTGCGTACGCCAATCGATTTAAAATGGCGGAATTAGTAAATACTGAGAATTTGAATGAGAAAAATTGACGGACAAAAAAGTCGAGTATATCATATTATAGATAATTTTTTGAACTTTTTTATTTTTCATTTTTCAGATTTTAAGTTTTTGTCCTCAAACGTATTATGACGTGCTTATTTCGAATCTTCAAACGAAAATGTCGAAAACTCATCAGAAATATTTTTGGCGCCAAAAATACCAATTAAAAACTGATTCAGAGCTGGCCAACTCGAGAACGGTTAGGGATAGACGAATTCTGCGTACGCCAATCGATTTTAAATGGCCGAATTAGTATATACTGAGAATTTGAACAAAAAAAATTTACGGACAAAAAAGTCGAGTATACCATGATATTATAGATGATTTTTTGAACTTTTTTATTTTTCATTTTTCAGATTTTAAGTTTTTGTCCTCAAACGTATTATGACGTGCTTATTCCGAATCTTCAAACGAAAATGTCGAAAACTCATCGGAAATATTTTTGGCGCCAAAAAAACCATTTGAAAACTGATTCAGAGCTGACCAACTTGAGAACGGTTAGAGATAGACGAATTCTGCGAACGCCAATCGATTTAAAATGGCCAAATTAGTATACACTGAGAATATGAACAAAAAAAATTGACGGACAAAAAAGTCGAGTATCTCATGATATTATAGATGATTTTTTGAACTTTTTTATTTTTCATATTTCAGATTTTAAGTTCTTGACCCCAAACGTATTATGGGGTGCTAATTTCGAATCTTTGAACGAAAATGTTGAAAACTCATGAGAAATATTTTTGGCGCCAAAAAAATCATATGAAAACTGATTCAGAGCTGACCAACTTGAGAACGGTTAGAGGTAGACGAATTCTGCGAACGCCAATCGATTTAAAATGGCCAAATTAGTATACACTGAGAATATGAACAAAAAAAATTGACGGACAAAAAAGTCGAGTATCTCATGATATTATAGATGATTTTTTGAACTTTTTTATTTTTCATATTTCAGATTTTAAGTTCTTGACCCCAAACGTATTATGGGGTGCTAATTTCGAATCTTTGAACGAAAATGTTGAAAACTCATGAGAAATATTTTTGGCGCCAAAAAAATCATATGAAAACTGATTCAGAGCTGACCAACTTGAGAACGGTTAGAGGTAGACGAATTCTGCGAACGCCAATCGATTTAAAATGGCCAAATTAGTATACACTGAGAATATGAACAAAAAAAATTGACGGACAAAAAAGTCGAGTATCTCATGATATTATAGATGATTTTTTGAACTTTTTTATTTTTCATATTTCAGATTTTAAGTTCTTGTCCTCAAACGTATTATGACGTGCTTATTCCGAATCTTGGAACGAAAATGTCGAAAACTCATCGGAAATATTTTTGGCGCCAAAAAAACCATTTGAAAACTGATTCAGAGCTGACCAACTTGAGAACGGTTAGAGGTAGACGAATTCTGCGAACACCAATCGATTTAAAATGGCCGAATTAGTAAATACTGAGAATTTGAATGAGAAAAATTGACGGACAAAAAAGTCGAGTATATCATATTATAGATAATTTTTTGAACTTTTTTATTTTTCATTTTTCAGATTTTAAGTTTTTGTCCTCAAACGTATTATGACGTGCTTATTTCGAATCTTCAAACGAAAATGTCGAAAACTCATCAGAAATATTTTTGGCGCCAAAAATACCAATTAAAAACTGATTCAGAGCTGGCCAACTCGAGAACGGTTAGGGATAGACGAATTCTGCGTACGCCAATCGATTTTAAATGGCCGAATTAGTATATACTGAGAATTCGAACAAAAAAAATTTACGGACAAAAAAGTCGAGTATATCATGATATTATAGATGATTTTTTGAACTTTTTAATTTTTCATTTTTCAGATTTTAAGTTTTTGTCCTCAAACGTATTATGACGTGCTTATTTCGAATCTTCAAACGAAAATGAACTCATCAGAAATATTTTTGGCGCCAAAAAAACCATTTGAAAACTGATTCAGAGCTGACCAACTTGAGAACGGTTAGAGATAGACGAATTCTGCGAACGCCAATCGATTTAAAATGGCCAAATTCGTATACACTGAGAATTTGAATGAGAAAAATTGACGGACAAAAAAGTCGAGTATACCATGATATTATAGATGATTTTTTGAACTTTTTTATTTTTCATATTTCAGATTTTAAGTTCATGTCCCCAAACGTATTATGACGTGCTAATTTCGAATCTTCAAACGAAAATGTCGAAAACTCATCGGAAATATTTTTGGCGCCAAAAAAACCATTTGAAAACTGATTCAGAGCTGACCAACTTGAGAACGGTTAGAGATAGACGAATTCTGCGAACGCCAATCGATTTAAAATGGCCAAATTAGTATACACTGAGAATATGAACAAAAAAAATTGACGGACAAAAAAGTCGAGTATCTCATGATATTATAGATGATTTTTTGAACTTTTTTATTTTTCATATTTCAGATTTTAAGTTCTTGTCCTCAAACGTATTATGACGTGCTTATTCCGAATCTTGGAACGAAAATGTCGAAAACTCATCGGAAATATTTTTGGCGCCAAAAAAACCATTTGAAAACTGATTCAGAGCTGACCAACTTGAGAACGGTTAGAGGTAGACGAATTCTGCGAACACCAATCGATTTAAAATGGCCGAATTAGTAAATACTGAGAATTTGAATGAGAAAAATTGACGGACAAAAAAGTCGAGTATATCATATTATAGATAATTTTTTGAACTTTTTTATTTTTCATTTTTCAGATTTTAAGTTTTTGTCCTCAAACGTATTATGACGTGCTTATTTCGAATCTTCAAACGAAAATGTCGAAAACTCATCAGAAATATTTTTGGCGCCAAAAATACCAATTAAAAACTGATTCAGAGCTGGCCAACTCGAGAACGGTTAGGGATAGACGAATTCTGCGTACGCCAATCGATTTTAAATGGCCGAATTAGTATATACTGAGAATTCGAACAAAAAAAATTTACGGACAAAAAAGTCGAGTATATCATGATATTATAGATGATTTTTTGAACTTTTTAATTTTTCATTTTTCAGATTTTAAGTTTTTGTCCTCAAACGTATTATGACGTGCTTATTTCGAATCTTCAAACGAAAATGTCGAAAACTCATCAGAAATATTTTTGGCGCCAAAAAAACCATTTGAAAACTGATTCAGAGCTGACCAACTTGAGAACGGTTAGAGATAGACGAATTCTGCGAACGCCAATCGATTTAAAATGGCCAAATTCGTATACACTGAGAATTTGAATGAGAAAAATTGACGGACAAAAAAGTCGAGTATACCATGATATTATAGATGATTTTTTGAACTTTTTTATTTTTCATATTTCAGATTTTAAGTTCATGTCCCCAAACGTATTATGACGTGCTAATTTCGAATCTTTGAACGAAAATGTTGAAAACTCATGAGAAATATTTTTGGCGCCAAAAAAATCATATGAAAACTGATTCAGAGCTGACTAACTCGAGAACGGTTAGAGGTAGACGAATTCTGCGAACGCCAATCGATTTAAAATGGCCGAATTAGTAAATACTGAGAATTTGAATGAGAAAAATTGACGGACAAAAAAGTCGAGTATATCATATTATAGATAATTTTTTGAACTTTTTTATTTTTCATTTTTCAGATTTTAAGTTTTTGTCCTCAAACGTATTATGACGTGCTTATTCCGAATCTTCAAACGAAAATGTCGAAAACTCATCGGAAATATTTTTGGCGCCAAAAAAACCATTTGAAAACTGATTCAGAGCTGACCAACTTGAGAACGGTTAGAGATAGACGAATTCTGCGAACGCCAATCGATTTAAAATGGCCAAATTAGTATACACTGAGAATATGAACAAAAAAAATTGACGGACAAAAAAGTCGAGTATCTCATGATATTATAGATGATTTTTTGAACTTTTTTATTTTTCATATTTCAGATTTTAAGTTCTTGTCCCCAAACGTATTATGAGGTGCTAATTTCGAATCTTTGAACGAAAATGTTGAAAACTCATGAGAAATATTTTTGGCGCCAAAAAAATCATATGAAAACTGATTCAGAGCTGACCAACTTGAGAACGGTTAGAGGTAGACGAATTCTGCGAATGCCAATCGATTTAAAATGGCCGAATTAGTAAATACTGAGAATTTGAATGAGAAAAATTGACGGACAAAAAAGTCGAGTATATCATATTATAGATAATTTTTTGAACTTTTTTATTTTTCATTTTTCAGATTTTAAGTTTTTGTCCTCAAACGTATTATGACGTGCTTATTCCGAATCTTCAAACGAAAATGTCGAAAACTCATCGGAAATATTTTTGGCGCCAAAAAAAACATTTGAAAACTGATTCAGAGCTGACCAACTTGAGAACGGTTAGAGATAGACGAATTCTGCGAACGCTAATCGATTTAAAATGGCCAAATTAGTATACACTGAGAATATGAACAAAAAAAATTGACGGACAAAAAAGTCGAGTATCTCATGATATTATAGATGATTTTTTGAACTTTTTTATTTTTCATATTTCAGATTTTAAGTTCTTGTCCTCAAACGTATTATGACGTGCTTATTTCGAATCTTCAAACGAAAATGTCGAAAACTCATCAGAAATATATTTGGCGCCAAAAATACCAATTAAAAACTGATTCAGAGCTGGCCAACTCGAGAACGGTTAGGGATAGACGAATTCTGCGTACGCCAATCGATTTTAAATGGCCGAATTAGTATATACTGAGAATTTGAACAAAAAAAATTTACGGACAAAAAAGTCGAGTATATCATGATATTATAGATGATTTTTTGAACTTTTTAATTTTTCATTTTTCAGATTTTAAGTTTTTGTCCTCAAACGTATTATGACGTGCTTATTTCGAATCTTCAAACGAAAATGTCGAAAACTCATCAGAAATATTTTTGGCGCCAAAAATACCAATTAAAAACTGATTCAGAGCTGGCCAACTCGAGAACGGTTAGGGATAGACGAATTCTGCGTACGCCAATCGATTTTAAATGGCCGAATTAGTATATACTGAGAATTTGAACAAAAAAAATTTACGGACAAAAAAGTCGAGTATATCATGATATTATAGATGATTTTTTGAACTTTTTAATTTTTCATTTTTCAGATTTTAAGTTTTTGTCCTTAAACGTATTATGACGTGCTTATTTCGAATCTTCAAACGAAAATGTCGAAAACTCATCAGAAATATTTTTGGCGCCAAAAAAACCATTTGAAAACTGATTCAGAGCTGACCAACTTGAGAACGGTTAGAGATAGACGAATTCTGCGAACGCCAATCGATTTAAAATGGCCAAATTCGTATACACTGAGAATTTGAATGAGAAAAATTGACGGACAAAAAAGTCGAGTATATCATGATATTATAGATGATTTTTTGAACTTTTTTATTTTTCATATTTCAGATTTTAAGTTCTTGTCCCCAAACGTATTATGACGTGCTAATTTCGAATCTTTGAACGAAAATGTTGAAAACTCATGAGAAATATTTTTGGCGCCAAAAAAATCATATGAAAACTGATTCAGAGCTGACTAACTCGAGAACGGTTAGAGGTAGACGAATTCTGCGAACGCCAATCGATTTAAAATGGCCGAATTAGTAAATACTGAGAATTTGAATGAGAAAAATTGACGGACAAAAAAGTCGAGTATATCATATTATAGATAATTTTTTGAACTTTTTTATTTTTCATTTTTCAGATTTTAAGTTTTTGTCCTCAAACGAATTATGACGTGCTTATTCCGAATCTTGGAACGAAAATGTCGAAAACTCATCGGAAATATTTTTGGCGCCAAAAAAACCATTTGAAAACTGATTCAGAGCTGACCAACTTGAGAACGGTTAGAGATAGACGAATTCTGCGAACGCCAATCGATTTAAAATGGCCAAATTAGTATACACTGAGAATATGAACAAAAAAAATTGACGGACAAAAAAGTCGAGTATCTCATGATATTATAGATGATTTTTTGAACTTTTTTATTTTTCATTTTTCAGATTTTAAGTTTTTGTCCTCAAACGTATTATGACGTGCTTATTCCGAATCTTCAAACGAAAATGTCGAAAACTCATCGGAAATATTTTTGGCGCCAAAAAAACCATTTGAAAACTGATTCAGAGCTGACCAACTTGAGAACGGTTAGAGATAGACGAATTCTGCGAACGTCAATCGATTTAAAATGGCCCAATTAGTATACACTGAGAATTTGAATGAGAAAAATTGACGGACAAAAAAGTCGAGTATATCATGATATTATAGATGATTTTTTGAACTTTTTTATTTTTCATATTTCAGATTTTAAGTTCTTGTCCCCAAACGTATTATGACGTGCTAATTTCGAATCTTTGAACGAAAATGTTGAAAACTCAAATATTTTTGGCGCCAAAAAAACCATTTGAAAACTGATTCAGAGCTGACCAACTTGAGAACGGTTAGAGGTAGACGAATTCTGCGAACGCCAATCGATTTAAAATGGCCGAATTAGTAAATACTGAGAATTTGAATGAGAAAAATTGACGGACAAAAAAGTCGAGTATATCATATTATAGATAATTTTTTGAACTTTTTTATTTTTCATTTTTCAGATTTTAAGTTTTTGTCCTCAAACGTATTATGACGTGCTTATTCCGAATCTTGGAACGAAAATGTCGAAAACTCATCGGAAATATTTTTGGCGCCAAAAAAAACATTTGAAAACTGATTCAGAGCTGACCAACTTGAGAACGGTTAGAGAAAGACGAATTCTGCGAACGCCAATCGATTTAAAATGGCCAAATTAGTATACACTGAGAATATGAACAAAAAAAATTGACGGACAAAAAAGTCGAGTATCTCATGATTTTATAGATGATTTTTTGAACTTTTTTATTTTTCATATTTCAGATTTTAAGTTCTTGTCCCCAAACGTATTATGGGGTGCTAATTTCGAATCTTTGAACGAAAATGTCGAAAACTCATCGGAAATATTTTTGGCGCCAAAAAAACCATTTAAAAACTGATTCAGAGCTGACCAACTTGAGAACGGTTAGAGATAGACGAATTCTGCGAACGCCAATCGATTTAAAATGGCCAAATTAGTATACACTGAGAATATGAACAAAAAAAATTGACGGACAAAAAAGTCGAGTATCTCATGATATTATAGATGATTTTTTCAACTTTTTTATTTTTCATATTTCAGATTTTAAGTTCTTGTCCCCAAACGTATTATGGGGTGCTAATTTCGAATCTTTGAACGAAAATGTTGAAAACTCATGAGAAATATTTTTGGCGCCAAAAAAATCATATGAAAACTGATTCAGAGCTGACCAACTTGAGAACGGTTAGAGGTAGACGAATTCTGCGAACGCCAATCGATTTAAAATGGCCGAATTAGTAAATACTGAGAATTTGAATGAGAAAAATTGACGGACAAAAAAGTCGAGTATATCATATTATAGATAATTTTTTGAACTTTTTTATTTTTAATTTTTCAGATTTTAAGTTTTTGCCCTCAAACGTATTATGACGTGCTTATTCCGAATCTTCAAACGAAAATGTCGAAAACTCATCGGAAATATTTTTGGCGCCAAAAAAACCATTTGAAAACTGATTCAGAGCTGACCAACTTGAGAACGGTTAGAGATAGACGAATTCTGCGAACGCCAATCGATTTAAAATGGCCAAATTAGTATACACTGAGAATATGAACAAAAAAAATTGACGGACAGAAAAGTCGAGTATCTCATGATATTATAGATGATTTTTTGAACTTTTTTATTTTTCATATTTCAGATTTTAAGTTCTTGTCCTCAAACGTATTATGACGTGCTTATTCCGAATCTTGGAACGAAAATGTCGAAAACTCATCGGAAATATTTTTGGCGCCAAAAAAACCATTTGAAAACTGATTCAGAGCTGACCAACTTGAGAACGGTTAGAGGTAGACGAATTCTGCGTACGCCAATCGATTTAAAATGGCGGAATTAGTAAATACTGAGAATTTGAATGAGAAAAATTGACGGACAAAAAAGTCGAGTATATCATATTATAGATAATTTTTTGAACTTTTTTATTTTTCATTTTTCAGATTTTAAGTTTTTGTCCTCAAACGTATTATGACGTGCTTATTTCGAATCTTCAAACGAAAATGTCGAAAACTCATCAGAAATATTTTTGGCGCCAAAAATACCAATTAAAAACTGATTCAGAGCTGGCCAACTCGAGAACGGTTAGGGATAGACGAATTCTGCGTACGCCAATCGATTTTAAATGGCCGAATTAGTATATACTGAGAATTTGAACAAAAAAAATTTACGGACAAAAAAGTCGAGTATATCATGATATTATAGATGATTTTTTGAACTTTTTAATTTTTCATTTTTCAGATTTTAAGTTTTTGTCCTCGAACGTATTATGACGTGCTTATTTCGAATCTTCAAACGAAAATGTCGAAAACTCATCAGAAATATTTTTGGCGCCAAAAAAACCATTTGAAAACTGATTCAGAGCTGACCAACTTGAGAACGGTTAGAGATAGACGAATTCTGCGAACGCCAATCGATTTAAAATGGCCAAATTCGTATACACTGAGAATTTGAATGAGAAAAATTGACGGACAAAAAAGTCGAGTATACCATGATATTATAGATGATTTTTTGAACTTTTTTATTTTTCATTTTTCAGATTTTAAGTTTTTGTCCTCAAACGTATTATGACGTGCTTATTCCGAATCTTCAAACGAAAATGTCGAAAACTCATCGGAAATATTTTTGGCGCCAAAAAAACCATTTGAAAACTGATTCAGAGCTGACCAACTTGAGAACGGTTAGAGATAGACGAATTCTGCGAACGCCAATCGATTTAAAATGGCCAAATTAGTATACACTGAGAATATGAACAAAAAAAATTGACGGACAAAAAAGTCGAGTATCTCATGATATTATAGATGATTTTTTGAACTTTTTTATTTTTTATATTTCAGATTTTAAGTTCTTGTCCTCAAACGTATTATGACGTGCTTAATCCGAATCTTGGAACGAAAATGTCGAAAACTCATCGGAAACATTTTTGGCGCCAAAAAAACCATTTGAAAACTGATTCAGAGCTGACCAACTTGAGAACGGTTAGAGGTAGACGAATTCTGCGAACGCCAATCGATTTAAAATGGCCGAATTAGTAAATACTGAGAATTTGAATGAGAAAAATTGACGGACAAAAAAGTCGAGTATATCATATTATAGATAATTTTTTGAATTTTTTTATTTTTCATTTTTCAGATTTTAAGTTTTTGTCCTCAAACGTATTATGACGTGCTTATTTCGAATCTTCAAACGAAAATGTCGAAAACTCATCAGAAATATTTTTGGCGCCAAAAATACCAATTAAAAACTGATTCAGAGCTGGCCAACTCGAGAACGGTTAGGGATAGACGAATTCTGCGTACGCCAATCGATTTTAAATGGCCGAATTAGTATATACTGAGAATTTGAACAAAAAAAATTTACGGACAAAAAAGTCGAGTATATCATGATATTATAGATGATTTTTTGAACTTTTTAATTTTTCATTTTTCAGATTTTAAGTTTTTGTCCTCAAACGTATTATGACGTGCTTATTTCGAATCTTGAAACGAAAATGTCGAAAACTCATCAGAAATATTTTTGGCGCCAAAAATACCAATTAAAAACTGATTCAGAGCTGGCCAACTCGAGAACGGTTAGGGATAGACGAATTCTGCGTACGCCAATCGATTTTAAATGGCCGAATTAGTATATACTGAGAATTTGAACAAAAAAAATTTACGGACAAAAAAGTCGAGTATATCATGATATTATAGATGATTTTTTGAACTTTTTAATTTTTCATTTTTCAGATTTTAAGTTTTTGTCCTTAAACGTATTATGACGTGCTTATTTCGAATCTTCAAACGAAAATGTCGAAAACTCATCAGAAATATTTTTGGCGCCAAAAAAACCATTTGAAAACTGATTCAGAGCTGACCAACTTGAGAACGGTTAGAGATAGACGAATTCTGCGAACGCCAATCGATTTAAAATGGCCAAATTCGTATACACTGAGAATTTGAATGAGAAAAATTGACGGACAAAAAAGTCGAGTATATCATGATATTATAGATGATTTTTTGAACTTTTTTATTTTTCATATTTCAGATTTTAAGTTCTTGTCCCCAAACGTATTATGACGTGCTAATTTCGAATCTTTGAACGAAAATGTTGAAAACTCAAATATTTTTGGCGCCAAAAAAACCATTTGAAAACTGATTCAAAGCTGACCAACTTGAGAACGGTTAGAGGTAGACGAATTCTGCGAACGCCAATCGATTTAAAATGGCCGAATTAGTAAATACTGAGAATTTGAATGAGAAAAATTGACGGACAAAAAAGTCGAGTATATCATATTATAGATAATTTTTTGAACTTTTTTATTTTTCATTTTTCAGATTTTAAGTTTTTGTCCTCAAACGTATTATGACGTGCTTATTCCGAATCTTGGAACGAAAATGTCGAAAACTCATCGGAAATATTTTTGGCGCCAAAAAAAACATTTGAAAACTGATTCAGAGCTGACCAACTTGAGAACGGTTAGAGATAGAC
Source organism: Chrysolina haemoptera (assembly GCA_958298965.1). NCBI lineage: Eukaryota > Metazoa > Arthropoda > Insecta > Coleoptera > Chrysomelidae > Chrysolina > Chrysolina haemoptera. The sequence continues at coordinate 1,573,325 of OY282592.1, forward strand.
GAATTCTGCGAACGCCAATCGATTTAAAATGGCCAAATTAGTATACACTGAGAATATGAACAAAAAAAATTGACGGACAAAAAAGTCGAGTATCTCATGATTTTATAGATGATTTTTTGAACTTTTTTATTTTTCATATTTCAGATTTTAAGTTCTTGTCCCCAAACGTATTATGGGGTGCTAATTTCGAATCTTTGAACGAAAATGTCGAAAACTCATCGGAAATATTTTTGGCGCCAAAAAAACCATTTGAAAACTGATTCAGAGCTGACCAACTTGAGAACGGTTAGAGGTAGACGAATTCTGCGTACGCCAATCGATTTAAAATGGCCGAATTAGTAAACACTGAGAATTTGAATGAGAAAAATTGACGGACAAAAAAGTCGAGTATATCATATTATAGATAATTTTTTGAACTTTTTTATTTTTAATTTTTCAGATTTTAAGTTTTTGTCCTCAAACGTATTATGACGTGCTTATTCCGAATCTTCAAACGAAAATGTCGAAAACTCATCGGAAATATTTTTGGCGCCAAAAAAACCATTTGAAAACTGATTCAGAGCTGACCAACTTGAGAACGGTTAGAGATAGACGAATTCTGCGAACGCCAATCGATTTAAAATGGCCAAATTAGTATACACTGAGAATATGAACAAAAAAAATTGACGGACAAAAAAGTCGAGTATCTCATGATATTATAGATGATTTTTTGAACTTTTTTATTTTTCATATTTCAGATTTTAAGTTTTTGTCCTCAAACGTATTATGACGTGCTTATTTCGAATCTTCAAACGAAAATGTCGAAAACTCATCAGAAATATTTTTGGCGCCAAAAATACCAATTAAAAACTGATTCAGAGCTGGCCAACTCGAGAACGGTTAGGGATAGACGAATTCTGCGTACGCCAATCGATTTTAAATGGCCAAATTCGTATACACTGAGAATTTGAATGAGAAAAATTGACAGACAAAAAAGTCGAGTATACCATGATATTATAGATGATTTTTTGAACTTTTTTATTTTTCATTTTTCAGATTTTAAGTTTTTGTCCTCAAACGTATTATGACGTGCTTATTCCGAATCTTCAAACGAAAATGTCGAAAACTCATCAGAAATATTTTTGGCGCCAAAAATACCAATTAAAAACTGATTCAGAGCTGGCCAACTCGAGAACGGTTAGGGATAGACGAATTCTGCGTACGCCAATCGATTTTAAATGGCCGAATTAGTATATACTGAGAATTTGAACAAAAAAAATTTACGGACAAAAAAGTCGAGTATATCATGATATTATAGATGATTTTTTGAACTTTTTAATTTTTCATTTTTCAGATTTTAAGTTTTTGTCCTCAAACGTATTATGACGTGCTTATTTCGAATCTTCAAACGAAAATGTCGAAAACTCATCAGAAATATTTTTGGCGCCAAAAAAACCATTTGAAAACTGATTCAGAGCTGACCAACTTGAGAACGGTTAGAGATAGACGAATTCTGCGAACGCCAATCGATTTAAAATGGCCAAATTCGTATACACTGAGAATTTGAATGAGAAAAATTGACAGACAAAAAAGTCGAGTATACCATGATATTATAGATGATTTTTTGAACTTTTTTATTTTTCATTTTTCAGATTTTAAGTTTTTGTCCTCAAACGTATTATGACGTGCTTATTCCGAATCTTCAAACGAAAATGTCGAAAACTCATCGGAAATATTTTTGGCGCCAAAAAAACCATTTGAAAACTGATTCAGAGCTGACCAACTTGAGAACGGTTAGAGATAGACGAATTCTGCGAACGCCAATCGATTTAAAATGGCCAAATTAGTATACACTGAGAATATGAACAAAAAAAATTGACGGACAAAAAAGTCGAGTATCTCATGATATTATAGATGATTTTTTGAACTTTTTTATTTTTCATATTTCAGATTTTAAGTTCTTGTCCCCAAACGTATTATGGGGTGCTAATTTCGAATCTTTGAACGAAAATGTTGAAAACTCATGAGAAATATTTTTGGCGCCAAAAAAATCATATGAAAACTGATTCAGAGCTGACCAACTTGAGAACGGTTAGAGGTAGACGAATTCTGCGAACGCCAATCGATTTAAAATGGCCGAATTAGTGAATACTGAGAATTTGAATGAGAAAAATTGACGGACAAAAAAGTCGAGTATATCATATTATAGATAATTTTTTGAACTTTTTTATTTTTAATTTTTCAGATTTTAAGTTTTTGTCCTCAAACGTATTATGACGTGCTTATTCCGAATCTTCAAACGAAAATGTCGAAAACTCATCGGAAATATTTTTGGCGCCAAAAAAACCATTTGAAAACTGATTCAGAGCTGACCAACTTGAGAACGGTTAGAGATAGACGAATTCTGCGAACGCCAATCGATTTAAAATGGCCAAATTAGTATACACTGAGAATATGAACAAAAAAAATTGACGGACAAAAAAGTCGAGTATCTCATGATATTATAGATGATTTTTTGAACTTTTTTATTTTTCATATTTCAGATTTTAAGTTCTTGTCCCCAAACGTATTATGGGGTGCTAATTTCGAATCTTTGAACGAAAATGTTGAAAACTCATGAGAAATATTTTTGGCGCCAAAAAAATCATATGAAAACTGATTCAGAGCTGACCAACTTGAGAACGGTTAGAGGTAGACGAATTCTGCGAACGCCAATCGATTTAAAATGGCCGAATTAGTAAATACTGAGAATTTGAATGAGAAAAATTGACGGACAAAAAAGTCGAGTATATCATATTATAGATAATTTTTTGAACTTTTTTATTTTTAATTTTTCAGATTTTAAGTTTTTGTCCTCAAACGTATTATGACGTGCTTATTCCGAATCTTCAAACGAAAATGTCGAAAACTCATCGGAAATATTTTTGGCGCCAAAAAAACCATTTGAAAACTGATTCAGAGCTGACCAACTTGAGAACGGTTAGAGATAGACGAATTCTGCGAACGCCAATCGATTTAAAATGGCCAAATTAGTATACACTGAGAATATGAACAAAAAAAATTGACGGACAAAAAAGTCGAGTATCTCATGATATTATAGATGATTTTTTGAACTTTTTTATTTTTCATATTTCAGATTTTAAGTTCTTGTCCTCAAACGTATTATGACGTGCTTATTCCGAATCTTGGAACGAAAATGTCGAAAACTCATCGGAAATATTTTTGGCGCCAAAAAAACCATTTGAAAACTGATTCAGAGCTGACCAACTTGAGAACGGTTAGAGGTAGACGAATTCTGCGAACGCCAATCGATTTAAAATGGCCGAATTAGTAAATACTGAGAATTTGAATGAGAAAAATTGACGGACAAAAAAGTCGAGTATATCATATTATAGATAATTTTTTGAACTTTTTTATTTTTCATTTTTCAGATTTTAAGTTTTTGTCCTCAAACGTATTATGACGTGCTTATTTCGAATCTTCAAACGAAAATGTCGAAAACTCATCAGAAATATTTTTGGCGCCAAAAATACCAATTAAAAACTGATTCAGAGCTGGCCAACTCGAGAACGGTTAGGGATAGACGAATTCTGCGTACGCCAATCGATTTTAAATGGCCGAATTAGTGTATACTGAGAATTTGAACAAAAAAAATTTACGGACAAAAAAGTCGAGTATATCATGATATTATAGATGATTTTTTGAACTTTTTAATTTTTCATTTTTCAGATTTTAAGTTCTTGTCCCCAAACGTATTATGACGTGCTAATTTCGAATCTTTGAACGAAAATGTTGAAAACTCATGAGAAATATTTTTGGCGCCAAAAAAATCATATGAAAACTGATTCAGAGCTGACTAACTCGAGAACGGTTAGAGGTAGACGAATTCTGCGAACGCCAATCGATTTAAAATGGCCGAATTAGTAAATACTGAGAATTTGAATGAGAAAAATTGACGGACAAAAAAGTCGAGTATATCATATTATAGATAATTTTTTGAACTTTTTTATTTTTCATTTTTCAGATTTTAAGTTTTTGTCCTCAAACGTATTATGACGTGCTTATTCCGAATCTTCAAACGAAAATGTCGAAAACTCATCGGAAATGTTTTTGGCGCCAAAAAAACCATTTGAAAACTGATTCAGAGCTGACCAACTTGAGAACGGTTAGAGATAGACGAATTCTGCGAACGCCAATCGATTTAAAATGGCCAAATTAGTATACACTGAGAATATGAACAAAAAAAATTGACGGACAAAAAAGTCGAGTATCTCATGATATTATAGATGATTTTTTGAACTTTTTTATTTTTCATATTTCAGATTTTAAGTTCTTGTCCCCAAACGTATTATGAGGTGCTAATTTCGAATCTTTGAACGAAAATGTTGAAAACTCATGAGAAATATTTTTGGCGCCAAAAAAATCATATGAAAACTGATTCAGAGCTGACCAACTTGAGAACGGTTAGAGGTAGACGAATTCTGCGAACGCCAATCGATTTAAAATGGCCGAATTAGTAAATACTGAGAATTTGAATGAGAAAAATTGACGGACAAAAAAGTCGAGTATATCATATTATAGATAATTTTTTGAACTTTTTTATTTTTCATATTTTAGATTTTAAGTTTTTGTCCTCAAACGTATTATGACGTGCTTATTCCGAATCTTCAAACGAAAATGTCGAAAACTCATCGGAAATATTTTTGGCGCCAAAAAAACCATTTGAAAACTGATTCAGAGGTGACCAACTTGAGAACGGTTAGAGATAGACGAATTCTGCGAACGCCAATCGATTTAAAATGGCCAAATTAGTATACACTGAGAATATGAACAAAAAAAATTGACGGACAAAAAAGTCGAGTATCTCATGATATTATAGATGATTTTTTGAACTTTTTTATTTTTCATATTTCAGATTTTAAGTTCTTGTCCTCAAACGTATTATGAGGTGCTTATTCCGAATCTTGGAACGAAAATGTCGAAAACTCATCGGAAATATTTTTGGCGCCAAAAAAACCATTTGAAAACTGATTCAGAGCTGGCCAACTCGAGAACGGTTAGGGATAGACGAATTCTGCGTACGCCAATCGATTTTAAATGGCCGAATTAGTAAATACTGAGAATTTGAATGAGAAAAATTGACGGACAAAAAAGTCGAGTATATCATATTATAGATAATTTTTTGAACTTTTTTATTTTTCATTTTTCAGATTTTAAGTTTTTGTCCTCAAACGTATTATGACGTGCTTATTTCGAATCTTCAAACGAAAATGTCGAAAACTCATCAGAAATATTTTTGGCGCCAAAAAAACCATTTGAAAACTGATTCAGAGCTGACCAACTTGAGAACGGTTAGAGATAGACGAATTCTGCGAACGCCAATCGATTTAAAATGGCCAAATTCGTATACACTGAGAATTTGAATGAGAAAAATTGACGGACAAAAAAGTCGAGTATACCATGATATTATAGATGATTTTTTGAACTTTTTTATTTTTCATTTTTCAGATTTTAAGTTTTTGTCCTCAAACGTATTATGACGTGCTTATTCCGAATCTTCAAACGAAAATGTCGAAAACTCATCGGAAATATTTTTGGCGCCAAAAAAACCATTTGAAAACTGATTCAGAGCTGACCAACTTGAGAACGGTTAGAGATAGACGAATTCTGCGAACGCCAATCGATTTAAAATGGCCAAATTAGTATACACTGAGAATATGAACAAAAAAAATTGACGGACAAAAAAGTCGAGTATCTCATGATATTATAGATGATTTTTTGAACTTTTTTATTTTTCATATTTCAGATTTTAAGTTCTTGTCCTCAAACGTATTATGACGTGCTTATTTCGAATCTTCAAACGAAAATGTCGAAAACTCATCAGAAATATATTTGGCGCCAAAAATACCAATTAAAAACTGATTCAGAGCTGGCCAACTCGAGAACGGTTAGGGATAGACGAATTCTGCGTACGCCAATCGATTTTAAATGGCCGAATTAGTATATACTGAGAATTTGAACAAAAAAAATTTACGGACAAAAAAGTCGAGTATATCATGATATTATAGATGATTTTTTGAACTTTTTAATTTTTCATTTTTCAGATTTTAAGTTTTTGTCCTCAAACGTATTATGACGTGCTTATTTCGAATCTTCAAACGAAAATGTCGAAAACTCATCAGAAATATTTTTGGCGCCAAAAATACCAATTAAAAACTGATTCAGAGCTGGCCAACTCGAGAACGGTTAGGGATAGACGAATTCTGCGTACGCCAATCGATTTTAAATGGCCGAATTAGTATATACTGAGAATTTGAACAAAAAAAATTTACGGACAAAAAAGTCGAGTATATCATGATATTATAGATGATTTTTTGAACTTTTTAATTTTTCATTTTTCAGATTTTAAGTTTTTGTCCTCAAACGTATTATGACGTGCTTATTTCGAATCTTCAAACGAAAATGTCGAAAACTCATCAGAAATATTTTTGGCGCCAAAAATACCAATTAAAAACTGATTCAGAGCTGGCCAACTCGAGAACGGTTAGGGATAGACGAATTCTGCGTACGCCAATCGATTTTAAATGGCCGAATTAGTATATACTGAGAATTTGAACAAAAAAAATTTACGGACAAAAAAGTCGAGTATATCATGATATTATAGATGATTTTTTGAACTTTTTAATTTTTCATTTTTCAGATTTTAAGTTTTTGTCCTTAAACGTATTATGACGTGCTTATTTCGAATCTTCAAACGAAAATGTCGAAAACTCATCAGAAATATTTTTGGCGCCAAAAAAACCATTTGAAAACTGATTCAGAGCTGACCAACTTGAGAACGGTTAGAGATAGACGAATTCTGCGAACGCCAATCGATTTAAAATGGCCAAATTCGTATACACTGAGAATTTGAATGAGAAAAATTGACGGACAAAAAAGTCGAGTATATCATGATATTATAGATGATTTTTTGAACTTTTTTATTTTTCATATTTCAGATTTTAAGTTCTTGTCCCCAAACGTATTATGACGTGCTAATTTCGAATCTTTGAACGAAAATGTTGAAAACTCAAATATTTTTGGCGCCAAAAAAACCATTTGAAAACTGATTCAAAGCTGACCAACTTGAGAACGGTTAGAGGTAGACGAATTCTGCGAACGCCAATCGATTTAAAATGGCCGAATTAGTAAATACTGAGAATTTGAATGAGAAAAATTGACGGACAAAAAAGTCGAGTATATCATATTATAGATAATTTTTTGAACTTTTTTATTTTTCATTTTTCAGATTTTAAGTTTTTGTCCTCAAACGTATTATGACGTGCTTATTCCGAATCTTGGAACGAAAATGTCGAAAACTCATCGGAAATATTTTTGGCGCCAAAAAAAACATTTGAAAACTGATTCAGAGCTGACCAACTTGAGAACGGTTAGAGATAGACGAATTCTGCGAACGCCAATCGATTTAAAATGGCCAAATTAGTATACACTGAGAATATGAACCAAAAAAATTGACGGACAAAAAAGTCGAGTATCTCATGATTTTATAGATGATTTTTTGAACTTTTTTATTTTTCATATTTCAGATTTTAAGTTCTTGTCCCCAAACGTATTATGGGGTGCTAATTTCGAATCTTTGAACGAAAATGTCGAAAACTCATCGGAAATATTTTTGGCGCCAAAAAAACCATTTGAAAACTGATTCAGAGCTGACCAACTTGAGAACGGTTAGAGGTAGACGAATTCTGCGTACGCCAATCGATTTAAAATGGCCGAATTAGTAAATACTGAGAATTTGAATGAGAAAAATTGACGGACAAAAAAGTCGAGTATATCATATTATAGATAATTTTTTGAACTTTTTTATTTTTCATTTTTCAGATTTTAAGTTTTTGTCCTCAAACGTATTATGACGTGCTTATTTCGAATCTTCAAACGAAAATGTCTAAAACTCATCAGAAATATTTTTGGCGCCAAAAATACCAATTAAAAACTGATTCAGAGCTGGCCAACTCGAGAACGGTTAGGGATAGACGAATTCTGCGTACGCCAATCGATTTTAAATGGCCAAATTCGTATACACTGAGAATTTGAATGAGAAAAATTGACAGACAAAAAAGTCGAGTATACCATGATATTATAGATGATTTTTTGAACTTTTTTATTTTTCATTTTTCAGATTTTAAGTTTTTGTCCTCAAACGTATTATGACGTGCTTATTCCGAATCTTCAAACGAAAATGTCGAAAACTCATCGGAAATATTTTTGGCGCCAAAAAAACCATTTGAAAACTGATTCAGAGCTGACCAACTTGAGAACGGTTAGAGATAGACGAATTCTGCGAACGCCAATCGATTTAAAATGGCCAAATTAGTATACACTGAGAATATGAACAAAAAAAATTGACGGACAAAAAAGTCGAGTATCTCATGATATTATAGATGATTTTTTGAACTTTTTTATTTTTCATATTTCAGATTTTAAGTTCTTGTCCTCAAACGTATTATGACGTGCTTATTCCGAATCTTGGAACGAAAATGTCGAAAACTCATCGGAAATATTTTTGGCGCCAAAAAAACCATTTGAAAACTGATTCAGAGCTGACCAACTTGAGAACGGTTAGAGGTAGACGAATTCTGCGAACGCTAATCGATTTAAAATGGCCGAATTAGTAAATACTGAGAATTTGAATGAGAAAAATTGACGGACAAAAAAGTCGAGTATATCATATTATAGATAATTTTTTGAACTTTTTTATTTTTCATTTTTCAGATTTTAAGTTTTTGTCCTCAAACGTATTATGACGTGCTTATTTCGAATCTTCAAACGAAAATGTCGAAAACTCATCAGAAATATTTTTGGCGCCAAAAATACCAATTAAAAACTGATTCAGAGCTGGCCAACTCGAGAACGGTTAGGGATAGACGAATTCTGCGTACGCCAATCGATTTTAAATGGCCGAATTAGTATATACTGAGAATTCGAACAAAAAAAATTTACGGACAAAAAAGTCGAGTATATCATGATATTATAGATGATTTTTTGAACTTTTTAATTTTTCATTTTTCAGATTTTAAGTTTTTGTCCTCAAACGTATTATGACGTGCTTATTTCGAATCTTCAAACGAAAATGTCGAAAACTCATCAGAAATATTTTTGGCGCCAAAAAAACCATTTGAAAACTGATTCAGAGCTGACCAACTTGAGAACGGTTAGAGATAGACGAATTCTGCGAACGCCAATCGATTTAAAATGGCCAAATTCGTATACACTGAGAATTTGAATGAGAAAAATTGACGGACAAAAAAGTCGAGTATACCATGATATTATAGATGATTTTTTGAACTTTTTTATTTTTCATATTTCAGATTTTAAGTTCTTGTCCCCAAACGTATTATGACGTGCTAATTTCGAATCTTTGAACGAAAATGTTGAAAACTCATGAGAAATATTTTTGGCGCCAAAAAAATCATATGAAAACTGATTCAGAGCTGACTAACTCGAGAACGGTTAGAGGTAGACGAATTCTGCGAACGCCAATCGATTTAAAATGGCCGAATTAGTAAATACTGAGAATTTGAATGAGGAAAATTGACGGACAAAAAAGTCGAGTATATCATATTATAGATAATTTTTTGAACTTTTTTATTTTTCATTTTTCAGATTTTAAGTTTTTGTCCTCAAACGTATTATGACGTGCTTATTCCGAATCTTCAAACGAAAATGTCGAAAACTCATCAGAAATATTTTTGGCGCCAAAAATACCAATTAAAAACTGATTCAGAGCTGGCCAACTCGAGAACGGTTAGGGATAGACGAATTCTGCGTACGCCAATCGATTTTAAATGGCCGAATTAGTATATACTGAGAATTTGAACAAAAAAAATTTACGGACAAAAAAGTCGAGTATATCATGATATTATAGATGATTTTTTGAACTTTTTAATTTTTCATTTTTCAGATTTTAAGTTTTTGTCCTCAAACGTATTATGACGTGCTTATTTCGAATCTTCAAACGAAAATGTCGAAAACTCATCAGAAATATTTTTGGCGCCAAAAAAAACATTTGAAAACTGATTCAGAGCTGACCAACTTGAGAACGGTTAGAGATAGACGAATTCTGCGAACGCCAATCGATTTAAAATGGCCAAATTCGTATACACTGAGAATTTGAATGAGAAAAATTGACAGACAAAAAAGTCGAGTATACCATGATATTATAGATGATTTTTTGAACTTTTTTATTTTTCATTTTTCAGATTTTAAGTTTTTGTCCTCAAACGTATTATGACGTGCTTATTCCGAATCTTCAAACGAAAATGTCGAAAACTCATCGGAAATATTTTTGGCGCCAAAAAAACCATTTGAAAACTGATTCAGAGCTGACCAACTTGAGAACGGTTAGAGATAGACGAATTCTGCGAACGCCAATCGATTTAAAATGGCCAAATTAGTATACACTGAGAATATGAACAAAAAAAATTGACGGACAAAAAAGTCGAGTATCTCATGATATTATAGATGATTTTTTGAACTTTTTTATTTTTCATATTTCAGATTTTAAGTTCTTGTCCCCAAACGTATTATGGGGTGCTAATTTCGAATCTTTGAACGAAAATGTTGAAAACTCATGAGAAATATTTTTGGCGCCAAAAAAATCATATGAAAACTGATTCAGAGCTGACCAACTTGAGAACGGTTAGAGGTAGACGAATTCTGCGAACGCCAATCGATTTAAAATGGCCGAATTAGTGAATACTGAGAATTTGAATGAGAAAAATTGACGGACAAAAAAGTCGAGTATATCATATTATAGATAATTTTTTGAACTTTTTTATTTTTAATTTTTCAGATTTTAAGTTTTTGTCCTCAAACGTATTATGACGTGCTTATTCCGAATCTTCAAACGAAAATGTCGAAAACTCATCGGAAATATTTTTGGCGCCAAAAAAACCATTTGAAAACTGATTCAGAGCTGACCAACTTGAGAACGGTTAGAGATAGACGAATTCTGCGAACGCCAATCGATTTAAAATGGCCAAATTAGTATACACTGAGAATATGAACAAAAAAAATTGACGGACAAAAAAGTCGAGTATCTCATGATATTATAGATGATTTTTTGAACTTTTTAATTTTTCATTTTTCAGATTTTAAGTTCTTGTCCCCAAACGTATTATGACGTGCTAATTTCGAATCTTTGAACGAAAATGTTGAAAACTCATGAGAAATATTTTTGGCGCAAAAAAAATCATATGAAAACTGATTCAGAGCTGACTAACTCGAGAACGGTTAGAGGTAGACGAATTCTGCGAACGCCAATCGATTTAAAATGGCCGAATTAGTAAATACTGAGAATTTGAATGAGAAAAATTGACGGACAAAAAAGTCGAGTATATCATATTATAGATAATTTTTTGAACTTTTTTATTTTTCATTTTTCAGATTTTAAGTTTTTGTCCTCAAACGTATTATGACGTGCTTATTCCGAATCTTCAAACGAAAATGTCGAAAACTCATCGGAAATGTTTTTGGCGCCAAAAAAACCATTTGAAAACTGATTCAGAGCTGACCAACTTGAGAACGGTTAGAGATAGACGAATTCTGCGAACGCCAATCGATTTAAAATGGCCAAATTAGTATACACTGAGAATATGAACAAAAAAAATTGACGGACAAAAAAGTCGAGTATCTCATGATATTATAGATGATTTTTTGAACTTTTTTATTTTTCATATTTCAGATTTTAAGTTCTTGTCCCCAAACGTATTATGAGGTGCTAATTTCGAATCTTTGAACAAAAATGTTGAAAACTCATGAGAAATATTTTTGGCGCCAAAAAAATCATATGAAAACTGATTCAGAGCTGACCAACTTGAGAACGGTTAGAGGTAGACGAATTCTGCGAACGCCAATCGATTTAAAATGGCCGAATTAGTAAATACTGAGAATTTGAATGAGAAAAATTGACGGACAAAAAAGTCGAGTATATCATATTATAGATAATTTTTTGAACTTTTTTATTTTTCATTTTTTAGATTTTAAGTTTTTGTCCTCAAACGTATTATGACGTGCTTATTCCGAATCTTCAAACGAAAATGTCGAAAACTCATCGGAAATATTTTTGGCGCCAAAAAAACCATTTGAAAACTGATTCAGAGGTGACCAACTTGAGAACGGTTAGAGATAGACGAATTCTGCGAACGCCAATCGATTTTAAATGGCCAAATTAGTATACACTGAGAATATGAACAAAAAAAATTGACGGACAAAAAAGTCGAGTATCTCATGATATTATAGATGATTTTTTGAACTTTTTTATTTTTCATATTTCAGATTTTAAGTTCTTGTCCTCAAACGTATTATGAGGTGCTTATTCCGAATCTTGGAACGAAAATGTCGAAAACTCATCGGAAATATTTTTGGCGCCAAAAAAACCATTTGAAAACTGATTCAGAGCTGGCCAACTCGAGAACGGTTAGGGATAGACGAATTCTGCGTACGCCAATCGATTTTAAATGGCCGAATTAGTAAATACTGAGAATTTGAATGAGAAAAATTGACGGACAAAAAAGTCGAGTATATCATATTATAGATAATTTTTTGAACTTTTTTATTTTTCATTTTTCAGATTTTAAGTTTTTGTCCTCAAACGTATTATGACGTGCTTATTCCGAATCTTGGAACGAAAATGTCGAAAACTCATCGGAAATATTTTTGGCGCCAAAAAAACCATTTGAAAACTGATTCAGAGCTGACCAACTTGAGAATGGTTAGAGATAGACGAATTCTGCGAACGCCAATCGATATAAAATGGCCAAATTAGTATACACTGAGAATATGAACAAAAAAAATTGACGGACAAAAAAGTCGAGTATATCATGATATTATAGATGATTTTTTGAACTTTTTAATTTTTCATTTTTCAGATTTTAAGTTTTTGTCCTCAAACGTATTATGACGTGCTTATTTCGAATCTTCAAACGAAAATGTCGAAAACTCATCAGAAATATTTTTGGCGCCAAAAAAACCATTTGAAAACTGATTCAGAGCTGACCAACTTGAGAACGGTTAGAGATAGACGAATTCTGCGAACGCAAATCGATTTAAAATGGCCAAATTCGTATACACTGAGAATTTGAATGAGGAAAATTGACGGACAAAAAAGTCGAGTATACCATGATATTATAGATGATTTTTTGAACTTTTTTATTTTTCATATTTCAGATTTTAAGTTCTTGTCCCCAAACGTATTATGACGTGCTAATTTCGAATCTTTGAACGAAAATGTTGAAAACTCATGAGAAATATTTTTGGCGCCAAAAAAATCATATGAAAACTGATTCAGAGCTGACTAACTCGAGAACGGTTAGAGGTAGACGAATTCTGCGAACGCCAATCGATTTAAAATGGCCGAATTAGTAAATAATGAGAATTTGAATGAGAAAAATTGACGGACAAAAAAGTCGAGTATATCATATTATAGATAATTTTTTGAACTTTTTTATTTTTCATTTTTCAGATTTTAAGTTTTTGTCCTCAAACGTATTATGACGTGCTTATTCCGAATCTTCAAACGAAAATGTCGAAAACTCATCGGAAATATTTTTGGCGCCAAAAAAACCATTTGAAAACTGATTCAGAGCTGACCAACTTGAGAACGGTTAGAGATAGACGAATTCTGCGAACGCCAATCGATTTAAAATGGCCAAATTAGTATACACTGAGAATATGAACAAAAAAAATTGACGGACAAAAAAGTCGAGTATCTCATGATATTATAGATGATTTTTTGAACTTTTTTATTTTTCATATTTCAGATTTTAAGTTCTTGTCCCCAAACGTATTATGGGGTGCTAATTTCGAATCTTTGAACGAAAATGTTGAAAACTCATGAGAAATATTTTTGGCGCCAAAAAAATCATATGAAAACTGATTCAGAGCTGACCAACTTGAGAACGGTTAGAGGTAGACGAATTCTGCGAACGCCAATCGATTTAAAATGGCCGAATTAGTAAATACTGAGAATTTGAATGAGAAAAATTGACGGACAAAAAAGTCGAGTATATCATATTATAGATAATTTTTTGAACTTTTTTATTTTTAATTTTTCAGATTTTAAGTTTTTGTCCTCAAACGTATTATGACGTGTTTATTCCGAATCTTCAAACGAAAATGTCGAAAACTCATCGGAAATATTTTTGGCGCCAAAAAAACCATTTGAAAACTGATTCAGAGCTGACCAACTTGAGAACGGTTAGAGATAGACGAATTCTGCGAACGTCAATCGATTTAAAATGGCCAAATTAGTATACACTGAGAATATGAACAAAAAAAATTGACGGACAAAAAAGTCGAGTATCTCATGATATTATAGATGATTTTTTGAACTTTTTTATTTTTCATATTTCAGATTTTAAGTTCTTGTCCTCAAACGTATTATGACGTGCTTATTCCGAATCTTGGAACGAAAATGTCGAAAACTCATCGGAAATATTTTTGGCGCCAAAAAAACCATTTGAAAACTGATTCAGAGCTGACCAACTTGAGAACGGTTAGAGATAGACGAATTCTGCGAACGCCAATCGATTTAAAATGGCCAAATTAGTATACACTGAGAATATGAACAAAAAAAATTGACGGACAAAAAAGTCGAGTATCTCATGATATTATAGATGATTTTTTGAACTTTTTTATTTTTCATATTTCAGATTTTAAGTTCTTGTCCTCAAACGTATTATGACGTGCTTATTCCGAATCTTGGAACGAAAATGTCGAAAACTCATCGGAAATATTTTTGGCGCCAAAAAAACCATTTGAAAACTGATTCAGAGCTGACCAACTTGAGAACGGTTAGAGGTAGACGAATTCTGCGTACGCCAATCGATTTAAAATGGCCGAATTAGTAAATACTGAGAATTTGAATGAGAAAAATTGACGGACAAAAAAGTCGAGTATATCATATTATAGATAATTTTTTGAACTTTTTTATTTTTCATTTTTCAGATTTTAAGTTTTTGTCCTCAAACGTATTATGACGTGCTTATTTCGAATCTTCAAACGAAAATGTCGAAAACTCATCAGAAATATTTTTGGCGCCAAAAAAACCATTTGAAAACTGATTCAGAGCTGACCAACTTGAGAACGGTTAGAGATAGACGAATTCTGCGAACGCCAATCGATTTAAAATGGCCAAATTCGTATACACTGAGAATTTGAATGAGAAAAATTGACGGACAAAAAAGTCGAGTATACCATGATATTATAGATGATTTTTTGAACTTTTTTATTTTTCATTTTTCAGATTTTAAGTTTTTGTCCTCAAACGTATTATGACGTGCTTATTCCGAATCTTCAAACGAAAATGTCGAAAACTCATCGGAAATATTTTTGGCGCCAAAAAAACCATTTGAAAACTGATTCAGAGCTGACCAACTTGAGAACGGTTAGAGATAGACGAATTCTGCGAACGCCAATCGATTTAAAATGGCCAAATTAGTATACACTGAGAATATGAACAAAAAAAATTGACGGACAAAAAAGTCGAGTATCTCATGATATTATAGATGATTTTTTGAACTTTTTTATTTTTCATATTTCAGATTTTAAGTTCTTGTCCCCAAACGTATTATGGGGTGCTAATTTCGAATCTTTGAACGAAAATGTTGAAAACTCATGAGAAATATTTTTGGCGCCAAAAAAATCATATGAAAACTGATTCAGAGCTGACCAACTTGAGAACGGTTAGAGGTAGACGAATTCTGCGAACGCCAATCGATTTAAAATGGCCGAATTAGTAAATACTGAGAATTTGAATGAGAAAAATTGACGGACAAAAAAGTCGAGTATATCATATTATAGATAATTTTTTGAACTTTTTTATTTTTAATTTTTCAGATTTTAAGTTTTTGTCCTCAAACGTATTATGACGTGCTTATTCCGAATCTTCAAACGAAAATGTCGAAAACTCATCGGAAATATTTTTGGCGCCAAAAAAACCATTTGAAAACTGATTCAGAGCTGACCAACTTGAGAACGGTTAGAGATAGACGAATTCTGCGAACGCCAATCGATTTAAAATGGCCAAATTAGTATACACTGAGAATATGAACAAAAAAAATTGACGGACAAAAAAGTCGAGTATCTCATGATATTATAGATGATTTTTTGAACTTTTTTATTTTTCATATTTCAGATTTTAAGTTCTTGTCCTCAAACGTATTATGACGTGCTTATTCCGAATCTTGGAACGAAAATGTCGAAAACTCATCGGAAATATTTTTGGCGCCAAAAAAACCATTTGAAAACTGATTCAGAGCTGACCAACTTGAGAACGGTTAGAGGTAGACGAATTCTGCGAACACCAATCGATTTAAAATGGCCGAATTAGTAAATACTGAGAATTTGAATGAGAAAAATTGACGGACAAAAAAGTCGAGTATATCATATTATAGATAATTTTTTGAACTTTTTTATTTTTCATTTTTCAGATTTTAAGTTTTTGTCCTCAAACGTATTATGACGTGCTTATTTCGAATCTTCAAACGAAAATGTCGAAAACTCATCAGAAATATTTTTGGCGCCAAAAATACCAATTAAAAACTGATTCAGAGCTGGCCAACTCGAGAACGGTTAGGGATAGACGAATTCTGCGTACGCCAATCGATTTTAAATGGCCGAATTAGTATATACTGAGAATTCGAACAAAAAAAATTTACGGACAAAAAAGTCGAGTATATCATGATATTATAGATGATTTTTTGAACTTTTTAATTTTTCATTTTTCAGATTTTAAGTTTTTGTCCTCAAACGTATTATGACGTGCTTATTTCGAATCTTCAAACGAAAATGTCGAAAACTCATCAGAAATATTTTTGGCGCCAAAAAAACCATTTGAAAACTGATTCAGAGCTGACCAACTTGAGAACGGTTAGAGATAGACGAATTCTGCGAACGCCAATCGATTTAAAATGGCCAAATTCGTATACACTGAGAATTTGAATGAGAAAAATTGACGGACAAAAAAGTCGAGTATACCATGATATTATAGATGATTTTTTGAACTTTTTTATTTTTCATATTTCAGATTTTAAGTTCTTGTCCCCAAACGTATTATGACGTGCTAATTTCGAATCTTTGAACGAAAATGTTGAAAACTCATGAGAAATATTTTTGGCGCCAAAAAAATCATATGAAAACTGATTCAGAGCTGACTAACTCGAGAACGGTTAGAGGTAGACGAATTCTGCGAACGCCAATCGATTTAAAATGGCCGAATTAGTAAATACTGAGAATTTGAATGAGAAAAATTGACGGACAAAAAAGTCGAGTATATCATATTATAGATAATTTTTTGAACTTTTTTATTTTTCATTTTTCAGATTTTAAGTTTTTGTCCTCAAACGTATTATGACGTGCTTATTCCGAATCTTCAAACGAAAATGTCGAAAACTCATCGGAAATATTTTTGGCGCCAAAAAAACCATTTGAAAACTGATTCAGAGCTGACCAACTTGAGAACGGTTAGAGATAGACGAATTCTGCGAACGCCAATCGATTTAAAATGGCCAAATTAGTATACACTGAGAATATGAACAAAAAAAATTGACGGACAAAAAAGTCGAGTATCTCATGATATTATAGATGATTTTTTGAACTTTTTTATTTTTCATATTTCAGATTTTAAGTTCTTGTCCCCAAACGTATTATGAGGTGCTAATTTCGAATCTTTGAACGAAAATGTTGAAAACTCATGAGAAATATTTTTGGCGCCAAAAAAATCATATGAAAACTGATTCAGAGCTGACCAACTTGAGAACGGTTAGAGGTAGACGAATTCTGCGAATGCCAATCGATTTAAAATGGCCGAATTAGTAAATACTGAGAATTTGAATGAGAAAAATTGACGGACAAAAAAGTCGAGTATATCATATTATAGATAATTTTTTGAACTTTTTTATTTTTCATTTTTCAGATTTTAAGTTTTTGTCCTCAAACGTATTATGACGTGCTTATTCCGAATCTTCAAACGAAAATGTCGAAAACTCATCGGAAATATTTTTGGCGCCAAAAAAAACATTTGAAAACTGATTCAGAGCTGACCAACTTGAGAACGGTTAGAGATAGACGAATTCTGCGAACGCTAATCGATTTAAAATGGCCAAATTAGTATACACTGAGAATATGAACAAAAAAAATTGACGGACAAAAAAGTCGAGTATCTCATGATATTATAGATGATTTTTTGAACTTTTTTATTTTTCATATTTCAGATTTTAAGTTCTTGTCCTCAAACGTATTATGACGTGCTTATTTCGAATCTTCAAACGAAAATGTCGAAAACTCATCAGAAATATATTTGGCGCCAAAAATACCAATTAAAAACTGATTCAGAGCTGGCCAACTCGAGAACGGTTAGGGATAGACGAATTCTGCGTACGCCAATCGATTTTAAATGGCCGAATTAGTATATACTGAGAATTTGAACAAAAAAAATTTACGGACAAAAAAGTCGAGTATATCATGATATTATAGATGATTTTTTGAACTTTTTTATTTTTCATTTTTCAGATTTTAAGTTTTTGTCCTCAAACGTATTATGACGTGCTTATTCCGAATCTTCAAACGAAAATGTCGAAAACTCATCGGAAATATTTTTGGCGCCAAAAAAACCATTTGAAAACTGATTCAGAGCTGACCAACTTGAGAACGGTTAGAGATAGACGAATTCTGCGAACGCCAATCGATTTAAAATGGCCAAATTAGTATACACTGAGAATATGAACAAAAAAAATTGACGGACAAAAAAGTCGAGTATCTCATGATATTATAGATGATTTTTTGAACTTTTTTATTTTTCATATTTCAGATTTTAAGTTCTTGTCCCCAAACGTATTATGGGGTGCTAATTTCGAATCTTTGAACGAAAATGTTGAAAACTCATGAGAAATATTTTTGGCGCCAAAAAAATCATATGAAAACTGATTCAGAGCTGACCAACTTGAGAACGGTTAGAGGTAGACGAATTCTGCGAACGCCAATCGATTTAAAATGGCC
The DNA here is from genome assembly GCA_958298965.1 of Chrysolina haemoptera. Lineage (NCBI taxonomy): Eukaryota > Metazoa > Arthropoda > Insecta > Coleoptera > Chrysomelidae > Chrysolina > Chrysolina haemoptera. The sequence goes on from OY282592.1 coordinate 1,592,360, forward strand.
GAATTAGTAAATACTGAGAATTTGAATGAGAAAAATTGACGGACAAAAAAGTCGAGTATATCATATTATAGATAATTTTTTGAACTTTTTTATTTTTAATTTTTCAGATTTTAAGTTTTTGTCCTCAAACGTATTATGACGTGCTTATTCCGAATCTTCAAACGAAAATGTCGAAAACTCATCGGAAATATTTTTGGCGCCAAAAAAACCATTTGAAAACTGATTCAGAGCTGACCAACTTGAGAACGGTTAGAGATAGACGAATTCTGCGAACGCCAATCGATTTAAAATGGCCAAATTAGTATACACTGAGAATATGAACAAAAAAAATTGACGGACAAAAAAGTCGAGTATCTCATGATATTATAGATGATTTTTTGAACTTTTTTATTTTTCATATTTCAGATTTTAAGTTCTTGTCCTCAAACGTATTATGACGTGCTTATTCCGAATCTTGGAACGAAAATGTCGAAAACTCATCGGAAATATTTTTGGCGCCAAAAAAACCATTTGAAAACTGATTCAGAGCTGACCAACTTGAGAACGGTTAGAGGTAGACGAATTCTGCGAACACCAATCGATTTAAAATGGCCGAATTAGTAAATACTGAGAATTTGAACAAAAAAAATTTACGGACAAAAAAGTCGAGTATATCATGATATTATAGATGATTTTTTGAACTTTTTAATTTTTCATTTTTCAGATTTTAAGTTTTTGTCCTCAAACGTATTATGACGTGCTTATTTCGAATCTTCAAACGAAAATGTCGAAAACTCATCAGAAATATTTTTGGCGCCAAAAATACCAATTAAAAACTGATTCAGAGCTGGCCAACTCGAGAACGGTTAGGGATAGACGAATTCTGCGTACGCCAATCGATTTTAAATGGCCGAATTAGTATATACTGAGAATTTGAACAAAAAAAATTTACGGACAAAAAAGTCGAGTATATCATGATATTATAGATGATTTTTTGAACTTTTTAATTTTTCATTTTTCAGATTTTAAGTTTTTGTCCTTAAACGTATTATGACGTGCTTATTTCGAATCTTCAAACGAAAATGTCGAAAACTCATCAGAAATATTTTTGGCGCCAAAAAAACCATTTGAAAACTGATTCAGAGCTGACCAACTTGAGAACGGTTAGAGATAGACGAATTCTGCGAACGCCAATCGATTTAAAATGGCCAAATTCGTATACACTGAGAATTTGAATGAGAAAAATTGACGGACAAAAAAGTCGAGTATATCATGATATTATAGATGATTTTTTGAACTTTTTTATTTTTCATATTTCAGATTTTAAGTTCTTGTCCCCAAACGTATTATGACGTGCTAATTTCGAATCTTTGAACGAAAATGTTGAAAACTCATGAGAAATATTTTTGGCGCCAAAAAAATCATATGAAAACTGATTCAGAGCTGACTAACTCGAGAACGGTTAGAGGTAGACGAATTCTGCGAACGCCAATCGATTTAAAATGGCCGAATTAGTAAATACTGAGAATTTGAATGAGAAAAATTGACGGACAAAAAAGTCGAGTATATCATATTATAGATAATTTTTTGAACTTTTTTATTTTTCATTTTTCAGATTTTAAGTTTTTGTCCTCAAACGAATTATGACGTGCTTATTCCGAATCTTGGAACGAAAATGTCGAAAACTCATCGGAAATATTTTTGGCGCCAAAAAAACCATTTGAAAACTGATTCAGAGCTGACCAACTTGAGAACGGTTAGAGATAGACGAATTCTGCGAACGCCAATCGATTTAAAATGGCCAAATTAGTATACACTGAGAATATGAACAAAAAAAATTGACGGACAAAAAAGTCGAGTATCTCATGATATTATAGATGATTTTTTGAACTTTTTTATTTTTCATTTTTCAGATTTTAAGTTTTTGTCCTCAAACGTATTATGACGTGCTTATTCCGAATCTTCAAACGAAAATGTCGAAAACTCATCGGAAATATTTTTGGCGCCAAAAAAACCATTTGAAAACTGATTCAGAGCTGACCAACTTGAGAACGGTTAGAGATAGACGAATTCTGCGAACGTCAATCGATTTAAAATGGCCCAATTAGTATACACTGAGAATTTGAATGAGAAAAATTGACGGACAAAAAAGTCGAGTATATCATGATATTATAGATGATTTTTTGAACTTTTTTATTTTTCATATTTCAGATTTTAAGTTCTTGTCCCCAAACGTATTATGACGTGCTAATTTCGAATCTTTGAACGAAAATGTTGAAAACTCAAATATTTTTGGCGCCAAAAAAACCATTTGAAAACTGATTCAGAGCTGACCAACTTGAGAACGGTTAGAGGTAGACGAATTCTGCGAACGCCAATCGATTTAAAATGGCCGAATTAGTAAATACTGAGAATTTGAATGAGAAAAATTGACGGACAAAAAAGTCGAGTATATCATATTATAGATAATTTTTTGAACTTTTTTATTTTTCATTTTTCAGATTTTAAGTTTTTGTCCTCAAACGTATTATGACGTGCTTATTCCGAATCTTGGAACGAAAATGTCGAAAACTCATCGGAAATATTTTTGGCGCCAAAAAAAACATTTGAAAACTGATTCAGAGCTGACCAACTTGAGAACGGTTAGAGAAAGACGAATTCTGCGAACGCCAATCGATTTAAAATGGCCAAATTAGTATACACTGAGAATATGAACAAAAAAAATTGACGGACAAAAAAGTCGAGTATCTCATGATTTTATAGATGATTTTTTGAACTTTTTTATTTTTCATATTTCAGATTTTAAGTTCTTGTCCCCAAACGTATTATGGGGTGCTAATTTCGAATCTTTGAACGAAAATGTCGAAAACTCATCGGAAATATTTTTGGCGCCAAAAAAACCATTTAAAAACTGATTCAGAGCTGACCAACTTGAGAACGGTTAGAGATAGACGAATTCTGCGAACGCCAATCGATTTAAAATGGCCAAATTAGTATACACTGAGAATATGAACAAAAAAAATTGACGGACAAAAAAGTCGAGTATCTCATGATATTATAGATGATTTTTTGAACTTTTTTATTTTTCATATTTCAGATTTTAAGTTCTTGTCCCCAAACGTATTATGGGGTGCTAATTTCGAATCTTTGAACGAAAATGTTGAAAACTCATGAGAAATATTTTTGGCGCCAAAAAAATCATATGAAAACTGATTCAGAGCTGACCAACTTGAGAACGGTTAGAGGTAGACGAATTCTGCGAACGCTAATCGATTTAAAATGGCCAAATTAGTATACACTGAGAATATGAACAAAAAAAATTGACGGACAAAAAAGTCGAGTATCTCATGATATTATAGATGATTTTTTGAACTTTTTTATTTTTCATATTTCAGATTTTAAGTTCTTGTCCTCAAACGTATTATGACGTGCTTATTTCGAATCTTCAAACGAAAATGTCGAAAACTCATCAGAAATATATTTGGCGCCAAAAATACCAATTAAAAACTGATTCAGAGCTGGCCAACTCGAGAACGGTTAGGGATAGACGAATTCTGCGTACGCCAATCGATTTTAAATGGCCGAATTAGTATATACTGAGAATTTGAACAAAAAAAATTTACGGACAAAAAAGTCGAGTATATCATGATATTATAGATGATTTTTTGAACTTTTTTATTTTTCATTTTTCAGATTTTAAGTTTTTGTCCTCAAACGTATTATGACGTGCTTATTCCGAATCTTCAAACGAAAATGTCGAAAACTCATCGGAAATATTTTTGGCGCCAAAAAAACCATTTGAAAACTGATTCAGAGCTGACCAACTTGAGAACGGTTAGAGATAGACGAATTCTGCGAACGCCAATCGATTTAAAATGGCCAAATTAGTATACACTGAGAATATGAACAAAAAAAATTGACGGACAAAAAAGTCGAGTATCTCATGATATTATAGATGATTTTTTGAACTTTTTTATTTTTCATATTTCAGATTTTAAGTTCTTGTCCCCAAACGTATTATGGGGTGCTAATTTCGAATCTTTGAACGAAAATGTTGAAAACTCATGAGAAATATTTTTGGCGCCAAAAAAATCATATGAAAACTGATTCAGAGCTGACCAACTTGAGAACGGTTAGAGGTAGACGAATTCTGCGAACGCCAATCGATTTAAAATGGCCGAATTAGTAAATACTGAGAATTTGAATGAGAAAAATTGACGGACAAAAAAGTCGAGTATATCATATTATAGATAATTTTTTGAACTTTTTTATTTTTAATTTTTCAGATTTTAAGTTTTTGTCCTCAAACGTATTATGACGTGCTTATTCCGAATCTTCAAACGAAAATGTCGAAAACTCATCGGAAATATTTTTGGCGCCAAAAAAACCATTTGAAAACTGATTCAGAGCTGACCAACTTGAGAACGGTTAGAGATAGACGAATTCTGCGAACGCCAATCGATTTAAAATGGCCAAATTAGTATACACTGAGAATATGAACAAAAAAAATTGACGGACAAAAAAGTCGAGTATCTCATGATATTATAGATGATTTTTTGAACTTTTTTATTTTTCATATTTCAGATTTTAAGTTCTTGTCCTCAAACGTATTATGACGTGCTTATTCCGAATCTTGGAACGAAAATGTCGAAAACTCATCGGAAATATTTTTGGCGCCAAAAAAACCATTTGAAAACTGATTCAGAGCTGACCAACTTGAGAACGGTTAGAGGTAGACGAATTCTGCGAACACCAATCGATTTAAAATGGCCGAATTAGTAAATACTGAGAATTTGAATGAGAAAAATTGACGGACAAAAAAGTCGAGTATATCATATTATAGATAATTTTTTGAACTTTTTTATTTTTCATTTTTCAGATTTTAAGTTTTTGTCCTCAAACGTATTATGACGTGCTTATTTCGAATCTTCAAACGAAAATGTCGAAAACTCATCAGAAATATTTTTGGCGCCAAAAATACCAATTAAAAACTGATTCAGAGCTGGCCAACTCGAGAACGGTTAGGGATAGACGAATTCTGCGTACGCCAATCGATTTTAAATGGCCGAATTAGTATATACTGAGAATTCGAACAAAAAATATTTACGGACAAAAAAGTCGAGTATATCATGATATTATAGATGATTTTTTGAACTTTTTAATTTTTCATTTTTCAGATTTTAAGTTTTTGTCCTCAAACGTATTATGACGTGCTTATTTCGAATCTTCAAACGAAAATGTCGAAAACTCATCAGAAATATTTTTGGCGCCAAAAAAACCATTTGAAAACTGATTCAGAGCTGACCAACTTGAGAACGGTTAGAGATAGACGAATTCTGCGAACGCCAATCGATTTAAAATGGCCAAATTCGTATACACTGAGAATTTGAATGAGAAAAATTGACGGACAAAAAAGTCGAGTATACCATGATATTATAGATGATTTTTTGAACTTTTTTATTTTTCATATTTCAGATTTTAAGTTCATGTCCCCAAACGTATTATGACGTGCTAATTTCGAATCTTTGAACGAAAATGTTGAAAACTCATGAGAAATATTTTTGGCGCCAAAAAAATCATATGAAAACTGATTCAGAGCTGACTAACTCGAGAACGGTTAGAGGTAGACGAATTCTGCGAACGCCAATCGATTTAAAATGGCCGAATTAGTAAATACTGAGAATTTGAATGAGAAAAATTGACGGACAAAAAAGTCGAGTATATCATATTATAGATAATTTTTTGAACTTTTTTATTTTTCATTTTTCAGATTTTAAGTTTTTGTCCTCAAACGTATTATGACGTGCTTATTCCGAATCTTCAAACGAAAATGTCGAAAACTCATCGGAAATATTTTTGGCGCCAAAAAAACCATTTGAAAACTGATTCAGAGCTGACCAACTTGAGAACGGTTAGAGATAGACGAATTCTGCGAACGCCAATCGATTTAAAATGGCCAAATTAGTATACACTGAGAATATGAACAAAAAAAATTGACGGACAAAAAAGTCGAGTATCTCATGATATGAGATGATTTTTTGAACTTTTTTATTTTTCATATTTCAGATTTTAAGTTCTTGTCCCCAAACGTATTATGAGGTGCTAATTTCGAATCTTTGAACGAAAATGTTGAAAACTCATGAGAAATATTTTTGGCGCCAAAAAAATCATATGAAAACTGATTCAGAGCTGACCAACTTGAGAACGGTTAGAGGTAGACGAATTCTGCGAATGCCAATCGATTTAAAATGGCCGAATTAGTAAATACTGAGAATTTGAATGAGAAAAATTGACGGACAAAAAAGTCGAGTATATCATATTATAGATAATTTTTTGAACTTTTTTATTTTTCATTTTTCAGATTTTAAGTTTTTGTCCTCAAACGTATTATGACGTGCTTATTCCGAATCTTCAAACGAAAATGTCGAAAACTCATCGGAAATATTTTTGGCGCCAAAAAAAACATTTGAAAACTGATTCAGAGCTGACCAACTTGAGAACGGTTAGAGATAGACGAATTCTGCGAACGCTAATCGATTTAAAATGGCCAAATTAGTATACACTGAGAATATGAACAAAAAAAATTGACGGACAAAAAAGTCGAGTATCTCATGATATTATAGATGATTTTTTGAACTTTTTTATTTTTCATATTTCAGATTTTAAGTTCTTGTCCTCAAACGTATTATGACGTGCTTATTTCGAATCTTCAAACGAAAATGTCGAAAACTCATCAGAAATATATTTGGCGCCAAAAATACCAATTAAAAACTGATTCAGAGCTGGCCAACTCGAGAACGGTTAGGGATAGACGAATTCTGCGTACGCCAATCGATTTTAAATGGCCGAATTAGTATATACTGAGAATTTGAACAAAAAAAATTTACGGACAAAAAAGTCGAGTATATCATGATATTATAGATGATTTTTTGAACTTTTTAATTTTTCATTTTTCAGATTTTAAGTTTTTGTCCTCAAACGTATTATGACGTGCTTATTTCGAATCTTCAAACGAAAATGTCGAAAACTCATCAGAAATATTTTTGGCGCCAAAAATACCAATTAAAAACTGATTCAGAGCTGGCCAACTCGAGAACGGTTAGGGATAGACGAATTCTGCGTACGCCAATCGATTTTAAATGGCCTAATTAGTATATACTGAGAATTTGAACAAAAAAAATTTACGGACAAAAAAGTCGAGTATATCATGATATTATAGATGATTTTTTGAACTTTTTAATTTTTCATTTTTCAGATTTTAAGTTTTTGTCCTTAAACGTATTATGACGTGCTTATTTCGAATCTTCAAACGAAAATGTCGAAAACTCATCAGAAATATTTTTGGCGCCAAAAAAACCATTTGAAAACTGATTCAGAGCTGACCAACTTGAGAACGGTTAGAGATAGACGAATTCTGCGAACGCCAATCGATTTAAAATGGCCAAATTCGTATACACTGAGAATTTGAATGAGAAAAATTGACGGACAAAAAAGTCGAGTATATCATGATATTATAGATGATTTTTTGAACTTTTTTATTTTTCATATTTCAGATTTTAAGTTCTTGTCCCCAAACGTATTATGACGTGCTAATTTCGAATCTTTGAACGAAAATGTTGAAAACTCATGAGAAATATTTTTGGCGCCAAAAAAATCATATGAAAACTGATTCAGAGCTGACTAACTCGAGAACGGTTAGAGGTAGACGAATTCTGCGAACGCCAATCGATTTAAAATGGCCGAATTAGTAAATACTGAGAATTTGAATGAGAAAAATTGACGGACAAAAAAGTCGAGTATATCATATTATAGATAATTTTTTGAACTTTTTTATTTTTCATTTTTCAGATTTTAAGTTTTTGTCCTCAAACGAATTATGACGTGCTTATTCCGAATCTTGGAACGAAAATGTCGAAAACTCATCGGAAATATTTTTGGCGCCAAAAAAACCATTTGAAAACTGATTCAGAGCTGACCAACTTGAGAACGGTTAGAGATAGACGAATTCTGCGAACGCCAATCGATTTAAAATGGCCAAATTAGTATACACTGAGAATATGAACAAAAAAAATTGACGGACAAAAAAGTCGAGTATCTCATGATATTATAGATGATTTTTTGAACTTTTTTATTTTTCATTTTTCAGATTTTAAGTTTTTGTCCTCAAACGTATTATGACGTGCTTATTCCGAATCTTCAAACGAAAATGTCGAAAACTCATCGGAAATATTTTTGGCGCCAAAAAAACCATTTGAAAACTGATTCAGAGCTGACCAACTTGAGAACGGTTAGAGATAGACGAATTCTGCGAACGTCAATCGATTTAAAATGGCCCAATTAGTATACACTGAGAATTTGAATGAGAAAAATTGACGGACAAAAAAGTCGAGTATATCATGATATTATAGATGATTTTTTGAACTTTTTTATTTTTCATATTTCAGATTTTAAGTTCTTGTCCCCAAACGTATTATGACGTGCTAATTTCGAATCTTTGAACGAAAATGTTGAAAACTCAAATATTTTTGGCGCCAAAAAAACCATTTGAAAACTGATTCAGAGCTGACCAACTTGAGAACGGTTAGAGGTAGACGAATTCTGCGAACGCCAATCGATTTAAAATGGCCGAATTAGTAAATACTGAGAATTTGAATGAGAAAAATTGACGGACAAAAAAGTCGAGTATATCATATTATAGATAATTTTTTGAACTTTTTTATTTTTCATTTTTCAGATTTTAAGTTTTTGTCCTCAAACGTATTATGACGTGCTTATTCCGAATCTTGGAACGAAAATGTCGAAAACTCATCGGAAATATTTTTGGCGCCAAAAAAAACATTTGAAAACTGATTCAGAGCTGACCAACTTGAGAACGGTTAGAGAAAGACGAATTCTGCGAACGCCAATCGATTTAAAATGGCCAAATTAGTATACACTGAGAATATGAACAAAAAAAATTGACGGACAAAAAAGTCGAGTATCTCATGATTTTATAGATGATTTTTTGAACTTTTTTATTTTTCATATTTCAGATTTTAAGTTCTTGTCCCCAAACGTATTATGGGGTGCTAATTTCGAATCTTTGAACGAAAATGTCGAAAACTCATCGGAAATATTTTTGGCGCCAAAAAAACCATTTAAAAACTGATTCAGAGCTGACCAACTTGAGAACGGTTAGAGATAGACGAATTCTGCGAACGCCAATCGATTTAAAATGGCCAAATTAGTATACACTGAGAATATGAACAAAAAAAATTGACGGACAAAAAAGTCGAGTATCTCATGATATTATAGATGATTTTTTGAACTTTTTTATTTTTCATATTTCAGATTTTAAGTTCTTGTCCCCAAACGTATTATGGGGTGCTAATTTCGAATCTTTGAACGAAAATGTTGAAAACTCATGAGAAATATTTTTGGCGCCAAAAAAATCATATGAAAACTGATTCAGAGCTGACCAACTTGAGAACGGTTAGAGGTAGACGAATTCTGCGAACGCCAATCGATTTAAAATGGCCGAATTAGTAAATACTGAGAATTTGAATGAGAAAAATTGACGGACAAAAAAGTCGAGTATATCATATTATAGATAATTTTTTGAACTTTTTTATTTTTAATTTTTCAGATTTTAAGTTTTTGTCCTCAAACGTATTATGACGTGCTTATTCCGAATCTTCAAACGAAAATGTCGAAAACTCATCGGAAATATTTTTGGCGCCAAAAAAACCATTTGAAAACTGATTCAGAGCTGACCAACTTGAGAACGGTTGGAGATAGACGAATTCCTGGAACGCCAATCGATTTAAAATGGCCAAATTAGTATACACTGAGAATATGAACAAAAAAAATTGACGGACAAAAAAGTCGAGTATCTCATGATATTATAGATGATTTTTTGAACTTTTTTATTTTTCATATTTCAGATTTTAAGTTCTTGTCCTCAAACGTATTATGACGTGCTTATTCCGAATCTTGGAACGAAAATGTCGAAAACTCATCGGAAATATTTTTGGCGCCAAAAAAACCATTTGAAAACTGATTCAGAGCTGACCAACTTGAGAACGGTTAGAGGTAGACGAATTCTGCGTACGCCAATCGATTTAAAATGGCGGAATTAGTAAATACTGAGAATTTGAATGAGAAAAATTGACGGACAAAAAAGTCGAGTATATCATATTATAGATAATTTTTTGAACTTTTTTATTTTTCATTTTTCAGATTTTAAGTTTTTGTCCTCAAACGTATTATGACGTGCTTATTTCGAATCTTCAAACGAAAATGTCGAAAACTCATCAGAAATATTTTTGGCGCCAAAAATACCAATTAAAAACTGATTCAGAGCTGGCCAACTCGAGAACGGTTAGGGATAGACGAATTCTGCGTACGCCAATCGATTTTAAATGGCCGAATTAGTATATACTGAGAATTTGAACAAAAAAAATTTACGGACAAAAAAGTCGAGTATACCATGATATTATAGATGATTTTTTGAACTTTTTTATTTTTCATTTTTCAGATTTTAAGTTTTTGTCCTCAAACGTATTATGACGTGCTTATTCCGAATCTTCAAACGAAAATGTCGAAAACTCATCGGAAATATTTTTGGCGCCAAAAAAACCATTTGAAAACTGATTCAGAGCTGACCAACTTGAGAACGGTTAGAGATAGACGAATTCTGCGAACGCCAATCGATTTAAAATGGCCAAATTAGTATACACTGAGAATATGAACAAAAAAAATTGACGGACAAAAAAGTCGAGTATCTCATGATATTATAGATGATTTTTTGAACTTTTTTATTTTTCATATTTCAGATTTTAAGTTCTTGACCCCAAACGTATTATGGGGTGCTAATTTCGAATCTTTGAACGAAAATGTTGAAAACTCATGAGAAATATTTTTGGCGCCAAAAAAATCATATGAAAACTGATTCAGAGCTGACCAACTTGAGAACGGTTAGAGGTAGACGAATTCTGCGAACGCCAATCGATTTAAAATGGCCAAATTAGTATACACTGAGAATATGAACAAAAAAAATTGACGGACAAAAAAGTCGAGTATCTCATGATATTATAGATGATTTTTTGAACTTTTTTATTTTTCATATTTCAGATTTTAAGTTCTTGACCCCAAACGTATTATGGGGTGCTAATTTCGAATCTTTGAACGAAAATGTTGAAAACTCATGAGAAATATTTTTGGCGCCAAAAAAATCATATGAAAACTGATTCAGAGCTGACCAACTTGAGAACGGTTAGAGGTAGACGAATTCTGCGAACGCCAATCGATTTAAAATGGCCAAATTAGTATACACTGAGAATATGAACAAAAAAAATTGACGGACAAAAAAGTCGAGTATCTCATGATATTATAGATGATTTTTTGAACTTTTTTATTTTTCATATTTCAGATTTTAAGTTCTTGTCCTCAAACGTATTATGACGTGCTTATTCCGAATCTTGGAACGAAAATGTCGAAAACTCATCGGAAATATTTTTGGCGCCAAAAAAACCATTTGAAAACTGATTCAGAGCTGACCAACTTGAGAACGGTTAGAGGTAGACGAATTCTGCGAACACCAATCGATTTAAAATGGCCGAATTAGTAAATACTGAGAATTTGAATGAGAAAAATTGACGGACAAAAAAGTCGAGTATATCATATTATAGATAATTTTTTGAACTTTTTTATTTTTCATTTTTCAGATTTTAAGTTTTTGTCCTCAAACGTATTATGACGTGCTTATTTCGAATCTTCAAACGAAAATGTCGAAAACTCATCAGAAATATTTTTGGCGCCAAAAATACCAATTAAAAACTGATTCAGAGCTGGCCAACTCGAGAACGGTTAGGGATAGACGAATTCTGCGTACGCCAATCGATTTTAAATGGCCGAATTAGTATATACTGAGAATTCGAACAAAAAAAATTTACGGACAAAAAAGTCGAGTATATCATGATATTATAGATGATTTTTTGAACTTTTTAATTTTTCATTTTTCAGATTTTAAGTTTTTGTCCTCAAACGTATTATGACGTGCTTATTTCGAATCTTCAAACGAAAATGAACTCATCAGAAATATTTTTGGCGCCAAAAAAACCATTTGAAAACTGATTCAGAGCTGACCAACTTGAGAACGGTTAGAGATAGACGAATTCTGCGAACGCCAATCGATTTAAAATGGCCAAATTCGTATACACTGAGAATTTGAATGAGAAAAATTGACGGACAAAAAAGTCGAGTATACCATGATATTATAGATGATTTTTTGAACTTTTTTATTTTTCATATTTCAGATTTTAAGTTCATGTCCCCAAACGTATTATGACGTGCTAATTTCGAATCTTCAAACGAAAATGTCGAAAACTCATCGGAAATATTTTTGGCGCCAAAAAAACCATTTGAAAACTGATTCAGAGCTGACCAACTTGAGAACGGTTAGAGATAGACGAATTCTGCGAACGCCAATCGATTTAAAATGGCCAAATTAGTATACACTGAGAATATGAACAAAAAAAATTGACGGACAAAAAAGTCGAGTATCTCATGATATTATAGATGATTTTTTGAACTTTTTTATTTTTCATATTTCAGATTTTAAGTTCTTGTCCTCAAACGTATTATGACGTGCTTATTCCGAATCTTGGAACGAAAATGTCGAAAACTCATCGGAAATATTTTTGGCGCCAAAAAAACCATTTGAAAACTGATTCAGAGCTGACCAACTTGAGAACGGTTAGAGGTAGACGAATTCTGCGAACACCAATCGATTTAAAATGGCCGAATTAGTAAATACTGAGAATTTGAATGAGAAAAATTGACGGACAAAAAAGTCGAGTATATCATATTATAGATAATTTTTTGAACTTTTTTATTTTTCATTTTTCAGATTTTAAGTTTTTGTCCTCAAACGTATTATGACGTGCTTATTTCGAATCTTCAAACGAAAATGTCGAAAACTCATCAGAAATATTTTTGGCGCCAAAAATACCAATTAAAAACTGATTCAGAGCTGGCCAACTCGAGAACGGTTAGGGATAGACGAATTCTGCGTACGCCAATCGATTTTAAATGGCCGAATTAGTATATACTGAGAATTCGAACAAAAAAAATTTACGGACAAAAAAGTCGAGTATATCATGATATTATAGATGATTTTTTGAACTTTTTAATTTTTCATTTTTCAGATTTTAAGTTTTTGTCCTCAAACGTATTATGACGTGCTTATTTCGAATCTTCAAACGAAAATGTCGAAAACTCATCAGAAATATTTTTGGCGCCAAAAAAACCATTTGAAAACTGATTCAGAGCTGACCAACTTGAGAACGGTTAGAGATAGACGAATTCTGCGAACGCCAATCGATTTAAAATGGCCAAATTCGTATACACTGAGAATTTGAATGAGAAAAATTGACGGACAAAAAAGTCGAGTATACCATGATATTATAGATGATTTTTTGAACTTTTTTATTTTTCATATTTCAGATTTTAAGTTCATGTCCCCAAACGTATTATGACGTGCTAATTTCGAATCTTTGAACGAAAATGTTGAAAACTCATGAGAAATATTTTTGGCGCCAAAAAAATCATATGAAAACTGATTCAGAGCTGACTAACTCGAGAACGGTTAGAGGTAGACGAATTCTGCGAACGCCAATCGATTTAAAATGGCCGAATTAGTAAATACTGAGAATTTGAATGAGAAAAATTGACGGACAAAAAAGTCGAGTATATCATATTATAGATAATTTTTTGAACTTTTTTATTTTTCATTTTTCAGATTTTAAGTTTTTGTCCTCAAACGTATTATGACGTGCTTATTCCGAATCTTCAAACGAAAATGTCGAAAACTCATCGGAAATATTTTTGGCGCCAAAAAAACCATTTGAAAACTGATTCAGAGCTGACCAACTTGAGAACGGTTAGAGATAGACGAATTCTGCGAACGCCAATCGATTTAAAATGGCCAAATTAGTATACACTGAGAATATGAACAAAAAAAATTGACGGACAAAAAAGTCGAGTATCTCATGATATTATAGATGATTTTTTGAACTTTTTTATTTTTCATATTTCAGATTTTAAGTTCTTGTCCCCAAACGTATTATGAGGTGCTAATTTCGAATCTTTGAACGAAAATGTTGAAAACTCATGAGAAATATTTTTGGCGCCAAAAAAATCATATGAAAACTGATTCAGAGCTGACCAACTTGAGAACGGTTAGAGGTAGACGAATTCTGCGAATGCCAATCGATTTAAAATGGCCGAATTAGTAAATACTGAGAATTTGAATGAGAAAAATTGACGGACAAAAAAGTCGAGTATATCATATTATAGATAATTTTTTGAACTTTTTTATTTTTCATTTTTCAGATTTTAAGTTTTTGTCCTCAAACGTATTATGACGTGCTTATTCCGAATCTTCAAACGAAAATGTCGAAAACTCATCGGAAATATTTTTGGCGCCAAAAAAAACATTTGAAAACTGATTCAGAGCTGACCAACTTGAGAACGGTTAGAGATAGACGAATTCTGCGAACGCTAATCGATTTAAAATGGCCAAATTAGTATACACTGAGAATATGAACAAAAAAAATTGACGGACAAAAAAGTCGAGTATCTCATGATATTATAGATGATTTTTTGAACTTTTTTATTTTTCATATTTCAGATTTTAAGTTCTTGTCCTCAAACGTATTATGACGTGCTTATTTCGAATCTTCAAACGAAAATGTCGAAAACTCATCAGAAATATATTTGGCGCCAAAAATACCAATTAAAAACTGATTCAGAGCTGGCCAACTCGAGAACGGTTAGGGATAGACGAATTCTGCGTACGCCAATCGATTTTAAATGGCCGAATTAGTATATACTGAGAATTTGAACAAAAAAAATTTACGGACAAAAAAGTCGAGTATATCATGATATTATAGATGATTTTTTGAACTTTTTAATTTTTCATTTTTCAGATTTTAAGTTTTTGTCCTCAAACGTATTATGACGTGCTTATTTCGAATCTTCAAACGAAAATGTCGAAAACTCATCAGAAATATTTTTGGCGCCAAAAATACCAATTAAAAACTGATTCAGAGCTGGCCAACTCGAGAACGGTTAGGGATAGACGAATTCTGCGTACGCCAATCGATTTTAAATGGCCGAATTAGTATATACTGAGAATTTGAACAAAAAAAATTTACGGACAAAAAAGTCGAGTATATCATGATATTATAGATGATTTTTTGAACTTTTTAATTTTTCATTTTTCAGATTTTAAGTTTTTGTCCTTAAACGTATTATGACGTGCTTATTTCGAATCTTCAAACGAAAATGTCGAAAACTCATCAGAAATATTTTTGGCGCCAAAAAAACCATTTGAAAACTGATTCAGAGCTGACCAACTTGAGAACGGTTAGAGATAGACGAATTCTGCGAACGCCAATCGATTTAAAATGGCCAAATTCGTATACACTGAGAATTTGAATGAGAAAAATTGACGGACAAAAAAGTCGAGTATATCATGATATTATAGATGATTTTTTGAACTTTTTTATTTTTCATATTTCAGATTTTAAGTTCTTGTCCCCAAACGTATTATGACGTGCTAATTTCGAATCTTTGAACGAAAATGTTGAAAACTCATGAGAAATATTTTTGGCGCCAAAAAAATCATATGAAAACTGATTCAGAGCTGACTAACTCGAGAACGGTTAGAGGTAGACGAATTCTGCGAACGCCAATCGATTTAAAATGGCCGAATTAGTAAATACTGAGAATTTGAATGAGAAAAATTGACGGACAAAAAAGTCGAGTATATCATATTATAGATAATTTTTTGAACTTTTTTATTTTTCATTTTTCAGATTTTAAGTTTTTGTCCTCAAACGAATTATGACGTGCTTATTCCGAATCTTGGAACGAAAATGTCGAAAACTCATCGGAAATATTTTTGGCGCCAAAAAAACCATTTGAAAACTGATTCAGAGCTGACCAACTTGAGAACGGTTAGAGATAGACGAATTCTGCGAACGCCAATCGATTTAAAATGGCCAAATTAGTATACACTGAGAATATGAACAAAAAAAATTGACGGACAAAAAAGTCGAGTATCTCATGATATTATAGATGATTTTTTGAACTTTTTTATTTTTCATTTTTCAGATTTTAAGTTTTTGTCCTCAAACGTATTATGACGTGCTTATTCCGAATCTTCAAACGAAAATGTCGAAAACTCATCGGAAATATTTTTGGCGCCAAAAAAACCATTTGAAAACTGATTCAGAGCTGACCAACTTGAGAACGGTTAGAGATAGACGAATTCTGCGAACGTCAATCGATTTAAAATGGCCCAATTAGTATACACTGAGAATTTGAATGAGAAAAATTGACGGACAAAAAAGTCGAGTATATCATGATATTATAGATGATTTTTTGAACTTTTTTATTTTTCATATTTCAGATTTTAAGTTCTTGTCCCCAAACGTATTATGACGTGCTAATTTCGAATCTTTGAACGAAAATGTTGAAAACTCAAATATTTTTGGCGCCAAAAAAACCATTTGAAAACTGATTCAGAGCTGACCAACTTGAGAACGGTTAGAGGTAGACGAATTCTGCGAACGCCAATCGATTTAAAATGGCCGAATTAGTAAATACTGAGAATTTGAATGAGAAAAATTGACGGACAAAAAAGTCGAGTATATCATATTATAGATAATT
This sequence comes from Chrysolina haemoptera, assembly GCA_958298965.1. Taxonomy (NCBI): domain Eukaryota; kingdom Metazoa; phylum Arthropoda; class Insecta; order Coleoptera; family Chrysomelidae; genus Chrysolina; species Chrysolina haemoptera. The sequence goes on from OY282592.1 coordinate 1,609,055, forward strand.
TTTTGAACTTTTTTATTTTTCATTTTTCAGATTTTAAGTTTTTGTCCTCAAACGTATTATGACGTGCTTATTCCGAATCTTGGAACGAAAATGTCGAAAACTCATCGGAAATATTTTTGGCGCCAAAAAAAACATTTGAAAACTGATTCAGAGCTGACCAACTTGAGAACGGTTAGAGAAAGACGAATTCTGCGAACGCCAATCGATTTAAAATGGCCAAATTAGTATACACTGAGAATATGAACAAAAAAAATTGACGGACAAAAAAGTCGAGTATCTCATGATTTTATAGATGATTTTTTGAACTTTTTTATTTTTCATATTTCAGATTTTAAGTTCTTGTCCCCAAACGTATTATGGGGTGCTAATTTCGAATCTTTGAACGAAAATGTCGAAAACTCATCGGAAATATTTTTGGCGCCAAAAAAACCATTTAAAAACTGATTCAGAGCTGACCAACTTGAGAACGGTTAGAGATAGACGAATTCTGCGAACGCCAATCGATTTAAAATGGCCAAATTAGTATACACTGAGAATATGAACAAAAAAAATTGACGGACAAAAAAGTCGAGTATCTCATGATATTATAGATGATTTTTTCAACTTTTTTATTTTTCATATTTCAGATTTTAAGTTCTTGTCCCCAAACGTATTATGGGGTGCTAATTTCGAATCTTTGAACGAAAATGTTGAAAACTCATGAGAAATATTTTTGGCGCCAAAAAAATCATATGAAAACTGATTCAGAGCTGACCAACTTGAGAACGGTTAGAGGTAGACGAATTCTGCGAACGCCAATCGATTTAAAATGGCCGAATTAGTAAATACTGAGAATTTGAATGAGAAAAATTGACGGACAAAAAAGTCGAGTATATCATATTATAGATAATTTTTTGAACTTTTTTATTTTTAATTTTTCAGATTTTAAGTTTTTGCCCTCAAACGTATTATGACGTGCTTATTCCGAATCTTCAAACGAAAATGTCGAAAACTCATCGGAAATATTTTTGGCGCCAAAAAAACCATTTGAAAACTGATTCAGAGCTGACCAACTTGAGAACGGTTAGAGATAGACGAATTCTGCGAACGCCAATCGATTTAAAATGGCCAAATTAGTATACACTGAGAATATGAACAAAAAAAATTGACGGACAGAAAAGTCGAGTATCTCATGATATTATAGATGATTTTTTGAACTTTTTTATTTTTCATATTTCAGATTTTAAGTTCTTGTCCTCAAACGTATTATGACGTGCTTATTCCGAATCTTGGAACGAAAATGTCGAAAACTCATCGGAAATATTTTTGGCGCCAAAAAAACCATTTGAAAACTGATTCAGAGCTGACCAACTTGAGAACGGTTAGAGGTAGACGAATTCTGCGTACGCCAATCGATTTAAAATGGCGGAATTAGTAAATACTGAGAATTTGAATGAGAAAAATTGACGGACAAAAAAGTCGAGTATATCATATTATAGATAATTTTTTGAACTTTTTTATTTTTCATTTTTCAGATTTTAAGTTTTTGTCCTCAAACGTATTATGACGTGCTTATTTCGAATCTTCAAACGAAAATGTCGAAAACTCATCAGAAATATTTTTGGCGCCAAAAATACCAATTAAAAACTGATTCAGAGCTGGCCAACTCGAGAACGGTTAGGGATAGACGAATTCTGCGTACGCCAATCGATTTTAAATGGCCGAATTAGTATATACTGAGAATTTGAACAAAAAAAATTTACGGACAAAAAAGTCGAGTATATCATGATATTATAGATGATTTTTTGAACTTTTTAATTTTTCATTTTTCAGATTTTAAGTTTTTGTCCTCAAACGTATTATGACGTGCTTATTTCGAATCTTCAAACGAAAATGTCGAAAACTCATCAGAAATATTTTTGGCGCCAAAAAAACCATTTGAAAACTGATTCAGAGCTGACCAACTTGAGAACGGTTAGAGATAGACGAATTCTGCGAACGCCAATCGATTTAAAATGGCCAAATTCGTATACACTGAGAATTTGAATGAGAAAAATTGACGGACAAAAAAGTCGAGTATACCATGATATTATAGATGATTTTTTGAACTTTTTTATTTTTCATTTTTCAGATTTTAAGTTTTTGTCCTCAAACGTATTATGACGTGCTTATTCCGAATCTTCAAACGAAAATGTCGAAAACTCATCGGAAATATTTTTGGCGCCAAAAAAACCATTTGAAAACTGATTCAGAGCTGACCAACTTGAGAACGGTTAGAGATAGACGAATTCTGCGAACGCCAATCGATTTAAAATGGCCAAATTAGTATACACTGAGAATATGAACAAAAAAAATTGACGGACAAAAAAGTCGAGTATCTCATGATATTATAGATGATTTTTTGAACTTTTTTATTTTTTATATTTCAGATTTTAAGTTCTTGTCCTCAAACGTATTATGACGTGCTTAATCCGAATCTTGGAACGAAAATGTCGAAAACTCATCGGAAACATTTTTGGCGCCAAAAAAACCATTTGAAAACTGATTCAGAGCTGACCAACTTGAGAACGGTTAGAGGTAGACGAATTCTGCGAACGCCAATCGATTTAAAATGGCCGAATTAGTAAATACTGAGAATTTGAATGAGAAAAATTGACGGACAAAAAAGTCGAGTATATCATATTATAGATAATTTTTTGAATTTTTTTATTTTTCATTTTTCAGATTTTAAGTTTTTGTCCTCAAACGTATTATGACGTGCTTATTTCGAATCTTCAAACGAAAATGTCGAAAACTCATCAGAAATATTTTTGGCGCCAAAAATACCAATTAAAAACTGATTCAGAGCTGGCCAACTCGAGAACGGTTAGGGATAGACGAATTCTGCGTACGCCAATCGATTTTAAATGGCCGAATTAGTATATACTGAGAATTCGAACAAAAAAAATTTACGGACAAAAAAGTCGAGTATATCATGATATTATAGATGATTTTTTGAACTTTTTAATTTTTCATTTTTCAGATTTTAAGTTTTTGTCCTCAAACGTATTATGACGTGCTTATTTCGAATCTTCAAACGAAAATGTCGAAAACTCATCAGAAATATTTTTGGCGCCAAAAAAACCATTTGAAAACTGATTCAGAGCTGACCAACTTGAGAACGGTTAGAGATAGACGAATTCTGCGAACGCCAATCGATTTAAAATGGCCAAATTCGTATACACTGAGAATTTGAATGAGAAAAATTGACGGACAAAAAAGTCGAGTATACCATGATATTATAGATGATTTTTTGAACTTTTTTATTTTTCATATTTCAGATTTTAAGTTCTTGTCCCCAAACGTATTATGACGTGCTAATTTCGAATCTTTGAACGAAAATGTTGAAAACTCATGAGAAATATTTTTGGCGCCAAAAAAATCATATGAAAACTGATTCAGAGCTGACTAACTCGAGAACGGTTAGAGGTAGACGAATTCTGCGAACGCCAATCGATTTAAAATGGCCGAATTAGTAAATACTGAGAATTTGAATGAGAAAAATTGACGGACAAAAAAGTCGAGTATATCATATTATAGATAATTTTTTGAACTTTTTTATTTTTCATTTTTTAGATTTTAAGTTTTTGTCCTCAAACGTATTATGACGTGCTTATTCCGAATCTTCAAACGAAAAAGTCGAAAACTCATCGGAAATATTTTTGGCGCCAAAAAAACCATTTGAAAACTGATTCAGAGGTGACCAACTTGAGAACGGTTAGAGATAGACGAATTCTGCGAACGCCAATCGATTTAAAATGGCCAAATTAGTATACACTGAGAATATGAACAAAAAAAATTGACGGACAAAAAAGTCGAGTATATCATGATATTATAGATGATTTTTTGAACTTTTTAATTTTTCATTTTTCAGATTTTAAGTTTTTGTCCTCAAACGTATTATGACGTGCTTATTTCGAATCTTCAAACGAAAATGTCGAAAACTCATCAGAAATATTTTTGGCGCCAAAAAAACCATTTGAAAACTGATTCAGAGCTGACCAACTTGAGAACGGTTAGAGATAGACGAATTCTGCGAACGCCAATCGATTTAAAATGGCCAAATTCGTATACACTGAGAATTTGAATGAGAAAAATTGACGGACAAAAAAGTCGAGTATACCATGATATTATAGATGATTTTTTGAACTTTTTTATTTTTCATATTTCAGATTTTAAGTTCTTGTCCCCAAACGTATTATGACGTGCTAATTTCGAATCTTTGAACGAAAATGTTGAAAACTCATGAGAAATATTTTTGGCGCCAAAAAAATCATATGAAAACTGATTCAGAGCTGACTAACTCGAGAACGGTTAGAGGTAGACGAATTCTGCGAACGCCAATCGATTTAAAATGGCCGAATTAGTAAATACTGAGAATTTGAATGAGAAAAATTGACGGACAAAAAAGTCGAGTATATCATATTATAGATAATTTTTTGAACTTTTTTATTTTTCATTTTTCAGATTTTAAGTTTTTGTCCTCAAACGTATTATGACGTGCTTATTCCGAATCTTCAAACGAAAATGTCGAAAACTCATCGGAAATATTTTTGGCGCCAAAAAAACCATTTGAAAACTGATTCAGAGCTGACCAACTTGAGAACGGTTAGAGATAGACGAATTCTGCGAACGCCAATCGATTTAAAATGGCCAAATTAGTATACACTGAGAATATGAACAAAAAAAATTGACGGACAAAAAAGTCGAGTATCTCATGATATTATAGATGATTTTTTGAACTTTTTTATTTTTCATATTTCAGATTTTAAGTTCTTGTCCCCAAACGTATTATGGGGTGCTAATTTCGAATCTTTGAACGAAAATGTTGAAAACTCATGAGAAATATTTTTGGCGCCAAAAAAATCATATGAAAACTGATTCAGAGCTGACTAACTCGAGAACGGTTAGAGGTAGACGAATTCTGCGAACGCCAATCGATTTAAAATGGCCGAATTAGTAAATACTGAGAATTTGAATGAGAAAAATTGACGGACAAAAAAGTCGAGTATATCATATTATAGATAATTTTTTGAACTTTTTTATTTTTCATTTTTCAGATTTTAAGTTTTTGTCCTCAAACGTATTATGACGTGCTTATTCCGAATCTTCAAACGAAAATGTCGAAAACTCATCGGAAATATTTTTGGCGCCAAAAAAACCATTTGAAAACTGATTCAGAGCTGACCAACTTGAGAACGGTTAGAGATAGACGAATTCTGCGAACGCCAATCGATTTAAAATGGCCAAATTAGTATACACTGAGAATATGAACAAAAAAAATTGACGGACAAAAAAGTCGAGTATCTCATGATATTATAGATGATTTTTTGAACTTTTTTATTTTTCATATTTCAGATTTTAAGTTCTTGTCCCCAAACGTATTATGGGGTGCTAATTCCGAATCTTCAAACGAAAATGTCGAAAACTCATCGGAAATATTTTTGGCGCCAAAAAAACCATTTGAAAACTGATTCAGAGCTGACCAACTTGAGAACGGTTAGAGATAGACGAATTCTTCGAACGCCAATCGATTTAAAATGGCCAAATTAGTATACACTGAGAATATGAACAAAAAAAATTGACGGACAAAAAAGTCGAGTATCTCATGATATTATAGATGATTTTTTGAACTTTTTTATTTTTCATATTTCAGATTTTAAGTTCTTGTCCTCAAACGTATTATGACGTGCTTATTCCGAATCTTGGAACGAAAATGTCGAAAACTCATCGGAAATATTTTTGGCGCCAAAAAAACCATTTGAAAACTGATTCAGAGCTGACCAACTTGAGAACGGTTAGAGGTAGACGAATTCTGCGAACGCCAATCGATTTAAAATGGCCGAATTAGTAAATACTGAGAATTTGAATGAGAAAAATTGACGGACAAAAAAGTCGAGTATATCATATTATAGATAATTTTTTGAACTTTTTTATTTTTCATTTTTCAGATTTTAAGTTTTTGTCCTCAAACGTATTATGACGTGCTTATTTCGAATCTTCAAACGAAAATGTCGAAAACTCATCAGAAATATTTTTGGCGCCAAAAATACCAATTAAAAACTGATTCAGAGCTGGCCAACTCGAGAACGGTTAGGGATAGACGAATTCTGCGTACGCCAATCGATTTTAAATGGCCGAATTAGTGTATACTGAGAATTTGAACAAAAAAAATTTACGGACAAAAAAGTCGAGTATATCATGATATTATAGATGATTTTTTGAACTTTTTAATTTTTCATTTTTCAGATTTTAAGTTTTTGTCCTCAAACGTATTATGACGTGCTTATTTCGAATCTTCAAACGAAAATGTCGAAAACTCATCAGAAATATTTTTGGCGCCAAAAAAACCATTTGAAAACTGATTCAGAGCTGACCAACTTGAGAACGGTTAGAGATAGACGAATTCTGCGAACGCCAATCGATTTAAAATGGCCAAATTCGTATACACTGAGAATTTGAATGAGAAAAATTGACGGACAAAAAAGTCGAGTATACCATGATATTATAGATGATTTTTTGAACTTTTTTATTTTTCATTTTTCAGATTTTAAGTTTTTGTCCTCAAACGTATTATGACGTGCTTATTCCGAATCTTCAAACGAAAATGTCGAAAACTCATCGGAAATATTTTTGGCGCCAAAAAAACCATTTGAAAACTGATTCAGAGCTGACCAACTTGAGAACGGTTAAAGATAGACGAATTCTGCGAACGCCAATCGATTTAAAATGGCCAAATTAGTATACACTGAGAATATGAACAAAAAAAATTGACGGACAAAAAAGTCGAGTATCTCATGATATTATAGATGATTTTTTGAACTTTTTTATTTTTAATTTTTCAGATTTTAAGTTTTTGTCCTCAAACGTATTATGGGGTGCTAATTTCGAATCTTCAAACGAAAATATCGAAAACTCATCGGAAATATTTTTGGCGCCAAAAAAACCATTTGAAAACTGATTCAGAGCTGACCAACTTGAGAACGGTTAGAGATAGACGAATTCTGCGAACGCCAATCGATTTAAAATGGCCAAATTAGTATACACTGAGAATATGAACAAAAAAAATTGACGGACAAAAAAGTCGAGTATCTCATGATATTATAGATGATTTTTTGAACTTTTTTATTTTTCATATTTCAGATTTTAAGTTCTTGTCCTCAAACGTATTATGACGTGCTTATTCCGAATCTTGGAACGAAAATGTCGAAAACTCATCGGAAATATTTTTGGCGCCAAAAAAACCATTTGAAAACTGATTCAGAGCTGACCAACTTGAGAACGGTTAGAGGTAGACGAATTCTGCGAACGCCGATCGATTTAAAATGGCCGAATTAGTAAATACTGAGAATTTGAATGAGAAAAATTGACGGACAAAAAAGTCGAGTATATCATATTATAGATAATTTTTTGAATTTTTTTATTTTTCATTTTTCAGATTTTAAGTTTTTGTCCTCAAACGTATTATGACGTGCTTATTTCGAATCTTCAAACGAAAATGTCGAAAACTCATCAGAAATATTTTTGGCGCCAAAAATACCAATTAAAAACTGATTCAGAGCTGGCCAACTCGAGAACGGTTAGGGATAGACGAATTCTGCGTACGCCAATCGATTTTAAATGGCCGAATTAGTATATACTGAGAATTCGAACAAAAAAAATTTACGGACAAAAAAGTCGAGTATATCATGATATTATAGATGATTTTTTGAACTTTTTAATTTTTCATTTTTCAGATTTTAAGTTTTTGTCCTCAAACGTATTATGACGTGCTTATTTCGAATCTTCAAACGAAAATGTCGAAAACTCATCAGAAATATTTTTGGCGCCAAAAAAACCATTTGAAAACTGATTCAGAGCTGACCAACTTGAGAACGGTTAGAGATAGACGAATTCTGCGAACGCCAATCGATTTAAAATGGCCAAATTCGTATACACTGAGAATTTGAATGAGAAAAATTGACGGACAAAAAAGTCGAGTATACCATGATATTATAGATGATTTTTTGAACTTTTTTATTTTTCATATTTCAGATTTTAAGTTCTTGTCCCCAAACGTATTATGACGTGCTAATTTCGAATCTTTGAACGAAAATGTTGAAAACTCATGAGAAATATTTTTGGCGCCAAAAAAATCATATGAAAACTGATTCAGAGCTGACTAACTCGAGAACGGTTAGAGGTAGACGAATTCTGCGAACGCCAATCGATTTAAAATGGCCGAATTAGTAAATACTGAGAATTTGAATGAGAAAAATTGACGGACAAAAAAGTCGAGTATATCATATTATAGATAATTTTTTGAACTTTTTTATTTTTCATTTTTCAGATTTTAAGTTTTTGTCCTCAAACGTATTATGACGTGCTTATTCCGAATCTTCAAACGAAAATGTCGAAAACTCATCGGAAATATTTTTGGCGCCAAAAAAACCATTTGAAAACTGATTCAGAGCTGACCAACTTGAGAACGGTTAGAGATAGACGAATTCTGCGAACGCCAATCGATTTAAAATGGCCAAATTAGTATACACTGAGAATATGAACAAAAAAAATTGACGGACAAAAAAGTCGAGTATCTCATGATATTATAGATGATTTTTTGAACTTTTTTATTTTTCATATTTCAGATTTTAAGTTCTTGTCCTCAAACGTATTATGACGTGCTTATTCCGAATCTTGGAACGAAAATGTCGAAAACTCATCGGAAATATTTTTGGCGCCAAAAAAACCATTTGAAAACTGATTCAGAGCTGACCAACTTGAGAACGGTTAGAGGTAGACGAATTCTGCGAACGCCAATCGATTTAAAATGGCCGAATTAGTAAATACTGAGAATTTGAATGAGAAAAATTGACGGACAAAAAAGTCGAGTATATCATATTATAGATAATTTTTTGAACTTTTTTATTTTTCATTTTTCAGATTTTAAGTTTTTGTCCTCAAACGTATTATGACGTGCTTATTTCGAATCTTCAAACGAAAATGTCGAAAACTCATCAGAAATATTTTTGGCGCCAAAAATACCAATTAAAAACTGATTCAGAGCTGGCCAACTCGAGAACGGTTAGGGATAGACGAATTCTGCGTACGCCAATCGATTTTAAATGGCCGAATTAGTGTATACTGAGAATTTGAACAAAAAAAATTTACGGACAAAAAAGTCGAGTATATCAGATGATTTTTTGAACTTTTTAATTTTTCATTTTTCAGATTTTAAGTTTTTGTCCCCAAACGTATTATGACGTGCTTATTTCGAATCTTCAAACGAAAATGTCGAAAACTCATCGGAAATATTTTTGGCGCCAAAATAACCATTTGAAAACTGATTCAGAGCTGACCAACTTGAGAACGGTTAGAGATAGACGAATTCTGCGAACGCCAATCGATTTAAAATGGCCAAATTAGTATACACTGAGAATATGAACAAAAAAAATTGACGGACAAAAAAGTCGAGTATCTCATGATATTATAGATGATTTTTTGAACTTTTTTATTTTTCATATTTCAGATTTTAAGTTCTTGTCCCCAAACGTATTATGAGGTGCTAATTTCGAATCTTTGAACGAAAATGTTGAAAACTCATGAGAAATATTTTTGGCGCCAAAAAAATCATATGAAAACTGATTCAGAGCTGACCAACTTGAGAACGGTTAGAGGTAGACGAATTCTGCGAACGCCAATCGATTTAAAATGGCCGAATTAGTAAATACTGAGAATTTGAATGAGAAAAATTGACGGACAAAAAAGTCGAGTATATCATATTATAGATAATTTTTTGAACTTTTTTATTTTTCATTTTTTAGATTTTAAGTTTTTGTCCTCAAACGTATTATGACGTGCTTATTCCGAATCTTCAAACGAAAAAGTCGAAAACTCATCGGAAATATTTTTGGCGCCAAAAAAACCATTTGAAAACTGATTCAGAGGTGACCAACTTGAGAACGGTTAGAGATAGACGAATTCTGCGAACGCCAATCGATTTAAAATGGCCAAATTAGTATACACTGAGAATATGAACAAAAAAAATTGACGGACAAAAAAGTCGAGTATATCATGATATTATAGATGATTTTTTGAACTTTTTAATTTTTCATTTTTCAGATTTTAAGTTTTTGTCCTCAAACGTATTATGACGTGCTTATTTCGAATCTTCAAACGAAAATGTCGAAAACTCATCAGAAATATTTTTGGCGCCAAAAAAACCATTTGAAAACTGATTCAGAGCTGACCAACTTGAGAACGGTTAGAGATAGACGAATTCTGCGAACGCCAATCGATTTAAAATGGCCAAATTAGTATACACTGAGAATATGAACAAAAAAAATTGACGGACAAAAAAGTCGAGTATCTCATGATATTATAGATGATTTTTTGAACTTTTTTATTTTTCATATTTCAGATTTTAAGTTCTTGTCCCCAAACGTATTATGGGGTGCTAATTTCGAATCTTTGAACGAAAATGTTGAAAACTCATGAGAAATATTTTTGGCGCCAAAAAAATCATATGAAAACTGATTCAGAGCTGACCAACTTGAGAACGGTTAGAGGTAGACGAATTCTGCGAACGCCAATCGATTTAAAATGGCCGAATTAGTAAATACTGAGAATTTGAATGAGAAAAATTGACGGACAAAAAAGTCGAGTATATCATATTATAGATAATTTTTTGAACTTTTTTATTTTTAATTTTTCAGATTTTAAGTTTTTGTCCTCAAACGTATTATGACGTGCTTATTCCGAATCTTCAAACGAAAATGTCGAAAACTCATCGGAAATATTTTTGGCGCCAAAAAAACCATTTGAAAACTGATTCAGAGCTGACCAACTTGAGAACGGTTAGAGATAGACGAATTCTTCGAACGCCAATCGATTTAAAATGGCCAAATTAGTATACACTGAGAATATGAACAAAAAAAATTGACGGACAAAAAAGTCGAGTATCTCATGATATTATAGATGATTTTTTGAACTTTTTTATTTTTCATATTTCAGATTTTAAGTTCTTGTCCTCAAACGTATTATGACGTGCTTATTCCGAATCTTGGAACGAAAATGTCGAAAACTCATCGGAAATATTTTTGGCGCCAAAAAAACCATTTGAAAACTGATTCAGAGCTGACCAACTTGAGAACGGTTAGAGGTAGACGAATTCTGCGAACGCCAATCGATTTAAAATGGCCGAATTAGTAAATACTGAGAATTTGAATGAGAAAAATTGACGGACAAAAAAGTCGAGTATATCATATTATAGATAATTTTTTGAACTTTTTTATTTTTCATTTTTCAGATTTTAAGTTTTTGTCCTCAAACGTATTATGACGTGCTTATTTCGAATCTTCAAACGAAAATGTCGAAAACTCATAAGAAATATTTTTGGCGCCAAAAATACCAATTAAAAACTGATTCAGAGCTGGCCAACTCGAGAACGGTTAGGGATAGACGAATTCTGCGTACGCCAATCGATTTTAAATGGCCGAATTAGTGTATACTGAGAATTTGAACAAAAAAAATTTACGGACAAAAAAGTCGAGTATATCATGATATTATAGATGATTTTTTGAACTTTTTAATTTTTCATTTTTCAGATTTTAAGTTTTTGTCCTCAAACGTATTATGACGTGCTTATTTCGAATCTTCAAACGAAAATGTCGAAAACTCATCAGAAATATTTTTGGCGCCAAAAAAACCATTTGAAAACTGATTCAGAGCTGACCAACTTGAGAACGGTTAGAGATAGACGAATTCTGCGAACGCCAATCGATTTAAAATGGCCAAATTCGTATACACTGAGAATTTGAATGAGAAAAATTGACGGACAAAAAAGTCGAGTATACCATGATATTATAGATGATTTTTTGAACTTTTTTATTTTTCATTTTTCAGATTTTAAGTTTTTGTCCTCAAACGTATTATGACGTGCTTATTCCGAATCTTCAAACGAAAATGTCGAAAACTCATCGGAAATATTTTTGGCGCCAAAAAAACCATTTGAAAACTGATTCAGAGCTGACCAACTTGAGAACGGTTAAAGATAGACGAATTCTGCGAACGCCAATCGATTTAAAATGGCCAAATTAGTATACACTGAGAATATGAACAAAAAAAATTGACGGACAAAAAAGTCGAGTATCTCATGATATTATAGATGATTTTTTGAACTTTTTTATTTTTAATTTTTCAGATTTTAAGTTTTTGTCCTCAAACGTATTATGGGGTGCTAATTTCGAATCTTCAAACGAAAATATCGAAAACTCATCGGAAATATTTTTGGCGCCAAAAAAACCATTTGAAAACTGATTCAGAGCTGACCAACTTGAGAACGGTTAGAGATAGACGAATTCTGCGAACGCCAATCGATTTAAAATGGCCAAATTAGTATACACTGAGAATATGAACAAAAAAAATTGACGGACAAAAAAGTCGAGTATCTCATGATATTATAGATGATTTTTTGAACTTTTTTATTTTTCATATTTCAGATTTTAAGTTCTTGTCCTCAAACGTATTATGACGTGCTTATTCCGAATCTTGGAACGAAAATGTCGAAAACTCATCGGAAATATTTTTGGCGCCAAAAAAACCATTTGAAAACTGATTCAGAGCTGACCAACTTGAGAACGGTTAGAGGTAGACGAATTCTGCGAACGCCAATCGATTTAAAATGGCCGAATTAGTAAATACTGAGAATTTGAATGAGAAAAATTGACGGACAAAAAAGTCGAGTATATCATATTATAGATAATTTTTTGAATTTTTTTATTTTTCATTTTTCAGATTTTAAGTTTTTGTCCTCAAACGTATTATGACGTGCTTATTTCGAATCTTCAAACGAAAATGTCGAAAACTCATCAGAAATATTTTTGGCGCCAAAAATACCAATTAAAAACTGATTCAGAGCTGGCCAACTCGAGAACGGTTAGGGATAGACGAATTCTGCGTACGCCAATCGATTTTAAATGGCCGAATTAGTATATACTGAGAATTCGAACAAAAAAAATTTACGGACAAAAAAGTCGAGTATATCATGATATTATAGATGATTTTTTGAACTTTTTAATTTTTCATTTTTCAGATTTTAAGTTTTTGTCCTCAAACGTATTATGACGTGCTTATTTCGAATCTTCAAACGAAAATGTCGAAAACTCATCAGAAATATTTTTGGCGCCAAAAAAACCATTTGAAAACTGATTCAGAGCTGACCAACTTGAGAACGGTTAGAGATAGACGAATTCTGCGAACGCCAATCGATTTAAAATGGCCAAATTCGTATACACTGAGAATTTGAATGAGAAAAATTGACGGACAAAAAAGTCGAGTATACCATGATATTATAGATGATTTTTTGAACTTTTTTATTTTTCATATTTCAGATTTTAAGTTCTTGTCCCCAAACGTATTATGACGTGCTAATTTCGAATCTTTGAACGAAAATGTTGAAAACTCATGAGAAATATTTTTGGCGCCAAAAAAATCATATGAAAACTGATTCAGAGCTGACTAACTCGAGAACGGTTAGAGGTAGACGAATTCTGCGAACGCCAATCGATTTAAAATGGCCGAATTAGTAAATACTGAGAATTTGAATGAGAAAAATTGACGGACAAAAAAGTCGAGTATATCATATTATAGATAATTTTTTGAACTTTTTTATTTTTCATTTTTCAGATTTTAAGTTTTTGTCCTCAAACGTATTATGACGTGCTTATTCCGAATCTTCAAACGAAAATGTCGAAAACTCATCGGAAATATTTTTGGCGCCAAAAAAACCATTTGAAAACTGATTCAGAGCTGACCAACTTGAGAACGGTTAGAGATAGACGAATTCTGCGAACGCCAATCGATTTAAAATGGCCAAATTAGTATACACTGAGAATATGAACAAAAAAAATTGACGGACAAAAAAGTCGAGTATCTCATGATATTATAGATGATTTTTTGAACTTTTTTATTTTTCATATTTCAGATTTTAAGTTCTTGTCCTCAAACGTATTATGACGTGCTTATTCCGAATCTTGGAACGAAAATGTCGAAAACTCATCGGAAATATTTTTGGCGCCAAAAAAACCATTTGAAAACTGATTCAGAGCTGACCAACTTGAGAACGGTTAGAGGTAGACGAATTCTGCGAACGCCAATCGATTTAAAATGGCCGAATTAGTAAATACTGAGAATTTGAATGAGAAAAATTGACGGACAAAAAAGTCGAGTATATCATATTATAGATAATTTTTTGAACTTTTTTATTTTTCATTTTTCAGATTTTAAGTTTTTGTCCTCAAACGTATTATGACGTGCTTATTTCGAATCTTCAAACGAAAATGTCGAAAACTCATCAGAAATATTTTTGGCGCCAAAAATACCAATTAAAAACTGATTCAGAGCTGGCCAACTCGAGAACGGTTAGGGATAGACGAATTCTGCGTACGCCAATCGATTTTAAATGGCCGAATTAGTGTATACTGAGAATTTGAACAAAAAAAATTTACGGACAAAAAAGTCGAGTATATCAGATGATTTTTTGAACTTTTTAATTTTTCATTTTTCAGATTTTAAGTTTTTGTCCCCAAACGTATTATGACGTGCTTATTTCGAATCTTCAAACGAAAATGTCGAAAACTCATCAGAAATATTTTTGGCGCCAAAAAAACCATTTGAAAACTGATTCAGAGCTGACCAACTTGAGAACGGTTAGAGATAGACGAATTCTGCGAACGCCAATCGATTTAAAATGGCCAAATTCGTATACACTGAGAATTTGAATGAGAAAAATTGACGGACAAAAAAGTCGAGTATACCATGATATTATAGATGATTTTTTGAACTTTTTTATTTTTCATATTTCAGATTTTAAGTTCTTGTCCCCAAACGTATTATGACGTGCTAATTTCGAATCTTTGAACGAAAATGTTGAAAACTCATGAGAAATATTTTTGGCGCCAAAAAAATCATATGAAAACTGATTCAGAGCTGACTAACTCGAGAACGGTTAGAGGTAGACGAATTCTGCGAACGCCAATCGATTTAAAATGGCCGAATTAGTAAATACTGAGAATTTGAATGAGAAAAATTGACGGACAAAAAAGTCGAGTATATCATATTATAGATAATTTTTTGAACTTTTTTATTTTTCATTTTTCAGATTTTAAGTTTTTGTCCTCAAACGTATTATGACGTGCTTATTCCGAATCTTCAAACGAAAATGTCGAAAACTCATCGGAAATATTTTTGGCGCCAAAAAAACCATTTGAAAACTGATTCAGAGCTGACCAACTTGAGAACGGTTAGAGATAGACGAATTCTGCGAACGCCAATCGATTTAAAATGGCCAAATTAGTATACACTGAGAATATGAACAAAAAAAATTGACGGACAAAAAAGTCGAGTATCTCATGATATTATAGATGATTTTTTGAACTTTTTTATTTTTCATATTTCAGATTTTAAGTTCTTGTCCCCAAACGTATTATGGGGTGCTAATTTCGAATCTTTGAACGAAAATGTTGAAAACTCATGAGAAATATTTTTGGCGCCAAAAAAATCATATGAAAACTGATTCAGAGCTGACCAACTTGAGAACGGTTAGAGGTAGACGAATTCTGCGAACGCCAATCGATTTAAAATGGCCGAATTAGTAAATACTGAGAATTTGAATGAGAAAAATTGACGGACAAAAAAGTCGAGTATATCATATTATAGATAATTTTTTGAACTTTTTTATTTTTAATTTTTCAGATTTTAAGTTTTTGTCCTCAAACGTATTATGACGTGCTTATTCCGAATCTTCAAACGAAAATGTCGAAAACTCATCGGAAATATTTTTGGCGCCAAAAAAACCATTTGAAAACTGATTCAGAGCTGACCAACTTGAGAACGGTTAGAGATAGACGAATTCTTCGAACGCCAATCGATTTAAAATGGCCAAATTAGTATACACTGAGAATATGAACAAAAAAAATTGACGGACAAAAAAGTCGAGTATCTCATGATATTATAGATGATTTTTTGAACTTTTTTATTTTTCATATTTCAGATTTTAAGTTCTTGTCCTCAAACGTATTATGACGTGCTTATTCCGAATCTTGGAACGAAAATGTCGAAAACTCATCGGAAATATTTTTGGCGCCAAAAAAACCATTTGAAAACTGATTCAGAGCTGACCAACTTGAGAACGGTTAGAGGTAGACGAATTCTGCGAACGCCAATCGATTTAAAATGGCCGAATTAGTAAATACTGAGAATTTGAATGAGAAAAATTGACGGACAAAAAAGTCGAGTATATCATATTATAGATAATTTTTTGAACTTTTTTATTTTTCATTTTTCAGATTTTAAGTTTTTGTCCTCAAACGTATTATGACGTGCTTATTTCGAATCTTCAAACGAAAATGTCGAAAACTCATCAGAAATATTTTTGGCGCCAAAAATACCAATTAAAAACTGATTCAGAGCTGGCCAACTCGAGAACGGTTAGGGATAGACGAATTCTGCGTACGCCAATCGATTTTAAATGGCCGAATTAGTGTATACTGAGAATTTGAACAAAAAAAATTTACGGACAAAAAAGTCGAGTATATCATGATATTATAGATGATTTTTTGAACTTTTTAATTTTTCATTTTTCAGATTTTAAGTTTTTGTCCTCAAACGTATTATGACGTGCTTATTTCGAATCTTCAAACGAAAATGTCGAAAACTCATCAGAAATATTTTTGGCGCCAAAAAACCATTTGAAAACTGATTCAGAGCTGACCAACTTGAGAACGGTTAGAGATAGACGAATTCTGCGAACGCCAATCGATTTAGAATGGCCAAATTCGTATACACTGAGAATTTGAATGAGAAAAATTGACGAACAAAAAAGTCGAGTATACCATGATATTATAGATGATTTTTTGAACTTTTTTATTTTTCATATTTCAGATTTTAAGTTCTTGTCCCCAAACGTATTATGACGTGCTAATTTCGAATCTTTGAACGAAAATGTTGAAAACTCATGAGAAATATTTTTGGCGCCAAAAAAATCATATGAAAACTGATTCAGAGCTGACTAACTCGAGAACGGTTAGAGGTAGACGAATTCTGCGAACGCCAATAGATTTAAAATGGCCGAATTAGTAAATACTGAGAATTTGAATGAGAAAGATTGACGAACAAAAAAGTCGAGTATATCATATTATAGATAATTTTTTGAACTTTTTTATTTTTCATTTTTCAGATTTTAAGTTTTTGTCCTCAAACGTATTATGACGTGCTTATTCCGAATCTTCAAACGAAAATGTCGAAAACTCATCGGAAATATTTTTGGCGCCAAAAAAACCATTTGAAAACTGATTCAGAGCTGACCAACTTGAGAACGGTTAGAGATAGACGAATTCTGCGAACGCCAATCGATTTAAAATGGCCAAATTAGTATACACTGAGAATATGAACAAAAAAAATTGACGGACAAAAAAGTCGAGTATCTCATGATATTATAGATGATTTTTTGAACTTTTTTATTTTTCATATTTCAGATTTTAAGTTCTTGTCCCCAAACGTATTATGAGGTGCTAATTTCGAATCTTTGAACGAAAATGTTGAAAACTCATGAGAAATATTTTTGGCGCCAAAAAAATCATATGAAAACTGATTCAGAGCTGACCAACTTGAGAACGGTTAGAGGTAGACGAATTCTGCGAACGCCAATCGATTTAAAATGGCCGAATTAGTAAATACTGAGAATTTGAATGAGAAAAATTGACGGACAAAAAAGTCGAGTATATCATATTATAGATAATTTTTTGAACTTTTTTATTTTTAATTTTTCAGATTTTAAGTTTTTGTCCTCAAACGTATTATGACGTGCTTATTCCGAATCTTCAAACGAAAATGTCGAAAACTCATCGGAAATATTTTTGGCGCCAAAAAAACCATTTGAAAACTGATTCAGAGCTGACCAACTTGAGAACGGTTAGAGATAGACGAATTCTTCGAACGCCAATCGATTTAAAATGGCCAAATTAGTATACACTGAGAATATGAACAAAAAAAATTGACGGACAAAAAAGTCGAGTATCTCATGATATTATAGATGATTTTTTGAACTTTTTTATTTTTCATATTTCAGATTTTAAGTTCTTGTCCTCAAACGTATTATGACGTGCTTATTCCGAATCTTGGAACGAAAATGTCGAAAACTCATCGGAAATATTTTTGGCGCCAAAAAAACCATTTGAAAACTGATTCAGAGCTGACCAACTTGAGAACGGTTAGAGGTAGACGAATTCTGCGAACGCCAATCGATTTAAAATGGCCGAATTAGTAAATACTGAGAATTTGAATGAGAAAAATTGACGGACAAAAAAGTCGAGTATATCATATTATAGATAATTTTTTGAACTTTTTTATTTTTCATTTTTCAGATTTTAAGTTTTTGTCCTCAAACGTATTATGACGTGCTTATTTCGAATCTTCAAACGAAAATGTCGAAAACTCATCAGAAATATTTTTGGCGCCAAAAATACCAATTAAAAACTGATTCAGAGCTGGCCAACTCGAGAACGGTTAGGGATAGACGAATTCTGCGTACGCCAATCGATTTTAAATGGCCGAATTAGTGTATACTGAGAATTTGAACAAAAAAAATTTACGGACAAAAAAGTCGAGTATATCATGATATTATAGATGATTTTTTGAACTTTTTAATTTTTCATTTTTCAGATTTTAAGTTTTTGTCCTCAAACGTATTATGACGTGCTTATTTCGAATCTTCAAACGAAAATGTCGAAAACTCATCAGAAATATTTTTGGCGCCAAAAAAACCATTTGAAAACTGATTCAGAGCTGACCAACTTGAGAACGGTTAGAGATAGACGAATTCTGCGAACGCCAATCGATTTAAAATGGCCAAATTCGTATACACTGAGAATTTGAATGAGAAAAATTGACGGACAAAAAAGTCGAGTATACCATGATATTATAGATGATTTTTTGAACTTTTTTATTTTTCATTTTTCAGATTTTAAGTTTTTGTCCTCAAACGTATTATGACGTGCTTATTCCGAATCTTCAAACGAAAATGTCGAAAACTCATCGGAAATATTTTTGGCGCCAAAAAAACCATTTGAAAACTGATTCAGAGCTGACCAACTTGAGAACGGTTAAAGATAGACGAATTCTGCGAACGCCAATCGATTTAAAATGGCCAAATTAGTATACACTGAGAATATGAACAAAAAAAATTGACGGACAAAAAAGTCGAGTATCTCATGATATTATAGATGATTTTTTGAACTTTTTTATTTTTAATTTTTCAGATTTTAAGTTTTTGTCCTCAAACGTATTATGGGGTGCTAATTTCGAATCTTCAAACGAAAATATCGAAAACTCATCGGAAATATTTTTGGCGCCAAAAAAACCATTTGAAAACTGATTCAGAGCTGACCAACTTGAGAACGGTTAGAGATAGACGAATTCTGCGAACGCCAATCGATTTAAAATGGCCAAATTAGTATACACTGAGAATATGAACAAAAAAAATTGACGGACAAAAAAGTCGAGTATCTCATGATATTATAGATGATTTTTTGAACTTTTTTATTTTTCATATTTCAGATTTTAAGTTCTTGTCCTCAAACGTATTATGACGTGCTTATTCCGAATCTTGGAACGAAAATGTCGAAAACTCATCGGAAATATTTTTGGCGCCAAAAAAACCATTTGAAAACTGATTCAGAGCTGACCAACTTGAGAACGGTTAGAGGTAGACGAATTCTGCGAACGCCAATCGATTTAAAATGGCCGAATTAGTAAATACTGAGAATTTGAATGAGAAAAATTGACGGACAAAAAAGTCGAGTATATCATATTATAGATAATTTTTTGAATTTTTTTATTTTTCATTTTTCAGATTTTAAGTTTTTGTCCTCAAACGTATTATGACGTGCTTATTTCGAATCTTCAAACGAAAATGTCGAAAACTCATCAGAAATATTTTTGGCGCCAAAAATACCAATTAAAAACTGATTCAGAGCTGGCCAACTCGAGAACGGTTAGGGATAGACGAATTCTGCGTACGCCAATCGATTTTAAATGGCCGAATTAGTATATACTGAGAATTCGAACAAAAAAAATTTACGGACAAAAAAGTCGAGTATATCATGATATTATAGATGATTTTTTGAACTTTTTAATTTTTCATTTTTCAGATTTTAAGTTTTTGTCCTCAAACGTATTATGACGTGCTTATTTCGAATCTTCAAACGAAAATGTCGAAAACTCATCAGAAATATTTTTGGCGCCAAAAAAACCATTTGAAAACTGATTCAGAGCTGACCAACTTGAGAACGGTTAGAGATAGACGAATTCTGCGAACGCCAATCGATTTAAAATGGCCAAATTCGTATACACTGAGAATTTGAATGAGAAAAATTGACGGACAAAAAAGTCGAGTATACCATGATATTATAGATGATTTTTTGAACTTTTTTATTTTTCATATTTCAGATTTTAAGTTCTTGTCCCCAAACGTATTATGACGTGCTAATTTCGAATCTTTGAACGAAAATGTTGAAAACTCATGAGAAATATTTTTGGCGCCAAAAAAATCATATGAAAACTGATTCAGAGCTGACTAACTCGAGAACGGTTAGAGGTAGACGAATTCTGCGAACGCCAATCGATTTAAAATGGCCGAATTAGTAAATACTGAGAATTTGAATGAGAAAAATTGACGGACAAAAAAGTCGAGTATATCATATTATAGATAATTTTTTGAACTTTTTTATTTTTCATTTTTCAGATTTTAAGTTTTTGTCCTCAAACGTATTATGACGTGCTTATTCCGAATCTTCAAACGAAAATGTCGAAAACTCATCGGAAATATTTTTGGCGCCAAAAAAACCATTTGAAAACTGATTCAGAGCTGACCAACTTGAGAACGGTTAGAGATAGACGAATTCTGCGAACGCCAATCGATTTAAAATGGCCAAATTAGTATACACTGAGAATATGAACAAAAAAAATTGACGGACAAAAAAGTCGAGTATCTCATGATATTATAGATGATTTTTTGAACTTTTTTATTTTTCATATTTCAGATTTTAAGTTCTTGTCCTCAAACGTATTATGACGTGCTTATTCCGAATCTTGGAACGAAAATGTCGAAAACTCATCGGAAATATTTTTGGCGCCAAAAAAACCATTTGAAAACTGATTCAGAGCTGACCAACTTGAGAACGGTTAGAGGTAGACGAATTCTGCGAACGCCAATCGATTTAAAATGGCCGAATTAGTAAATACTGAGAATTTGAATGAGAAAAATTGACGGACAAAAAAGTCGAGTATATCATATTATAGATAATTTTTTGAACTTTTTTATTTTTCATTTTTCAGATTTTAAGTTTTTGTCCTCAAACGTATTATGACGTGCTTATTTCGAATCTTCAAACGAAAATGTCGAAAACTCATCAGAAATATTTTTGGCGCCAAAAATACCAATTAAAAACTGATTCAGAGCTGGCCAACTCGAGAACGGTTAGGGATAGACGAATTCTGCGTACGCCAATCGATTTTAAATGGCCGAATTAGTGTATACTGAGAATTTGAACAAAAAAAATTTACGGACAAAAAAGTCGAGTATATCAGATGATTTTTTGAACTTTTTAATTTTTCATTTTTCAGATTTTAAGTTTTTGTCCCCAAACGTATTATGACGTGCTTATTTCGAATCTTCAAACGAAAATGTCGAAAACTCATCAGAAATATTTTTGGCGCCAAAAAAACCATTTGAAAACTGATTCAGAGCTGACCAACTTGAGAACGGTTAGAGATAGACGAATTCTGCGAACGCCAATCGATTTAAAATGGCCAAATTCGTATACACTGAGAATTTGAATGAGAAAAATTGACGGACAAAAAAGTCGAGTATACCATGATATTATAGATGATTTTTTGAACTTTTTTATTTTTCATATTTCAGATTTTAAGTTCTTGTCCCCAAACGTATTATGACGTGCTAATTTCGAATCTTTGAACGAAAATGTTGAAAACTCATGAGAAATATTTTTGGCGCCAAAAAAATCATATGAAAACTGATTCAGAGCTGACTAACTCGAGAACGGTTAGAGGTAGACGAATTCTGCGAACGCCAATCGATTTAAAATGGCCGAATTAGTAAATACTGAGAATTTGAATGAGAAAAATTGACGGACAAAAAAGTCGAGTATATCATATTATAGATAATTTTTTGAACTTTTTTATTTTTCATTTTTCAGATTTTAAGTTTTTGTCCTCAAACGTATTATGACGTGCTTATTCCGAATCTTCAAACGAAAATGTCGAAAACTCATCGGAAATATTTTTGGCGCCAAAAAAACCATTTGAAAACTGATTCAGAGCTGACCAACTTGAGAACGGTTAGAGATAGACGAATTCTGCGAACGCCAATCGATTTAAAATGGCCAAATTAGTATACACTGAGAATATGAACAAAAAAAATTGACGGACAAAAAAGTCGAGTATCTCATGATATTATAGATGATTTTTTGAACTTTTTTATTTTTCATATTTCAGATTTTAAGTTCTTGTCCCCAAACGTATTATGGGGTGCTAATTTCGAATCTTTGAACGAAAATGTTGAAAACTCATGAGAAATATTTTTGGCGCCAAAAAAATCATATGAAAACTGATTCAGAGCTGACCAACTTGAGAACGGTTAGAGGTAGACGAATTCTGCGAACGCCAATCGATTTAAAATGGCCGAATTAGTAAATACTGAGAATTTGAATGAGAAAAATTGACGGACAAAAAAGTCGAGTATATCATATTATAGATAATTTTTTGAACTTTTTTATTTTTAATTTTTCAGATTTTAAGTTTTTGTCCTCAAACGTATTATGACGTGCTTATTCCGAATCTTCAAACGAAAATGTCGAAAACTCATGGGAAATATTTTTGGCGCCAAAAAAACCATTTGAAAACTGATTCAGAGCTGACCAACTTGAGAACGGTTAGAGATAGACGAATTCTTCGAACGCCAATCGATTTAAAATGGCCAAATTAGTATACACTGAGAATATGAACAAAAAAAATTGACGGACAAAAAAGTCGAGTATCTCATGATATTATAGATGATTTTTTGAACTTTTTTATTTTTCATATTTCAGATTTTAAGTTCTTGTCCTCAAACGTATTATGACGTGCTTATTCCGAATCTTGGAACGAAAATGTCGAAAACTCATCGGAAATATTTTTGGCGCCAAAAAAACCATTTGAAAACTGATTCAGAGCTGACCAACTTGAGAACGGTTAGAGGTAGACGAATTCTGCGAACGCCAATCGATTTAAAATGGCCGAATTAGTAAATACTGAGAATTTGAATGAGAAAAATTGACGGACAAAAAAGTCGAGTATATCATATTATAGATAATTTTTTGAACTTTTTTATTTTTCATTTTTCAGATTTTAAGTTTTTGTCCTCAAACGTATTATGACGTGCTTATTTCGAATCTTCAAACGAAAATGTCGAAAACTCATCAGAAATATTTTTGGCGCCAAAAATACCAATTAAAAACTGATTCAGAGCTGGCCAACTCGAGAACGGTTAGGGATAGACGAATTCTGCGTACGCCAATCGATTTTAAATGGCCGAATTAGTGTATACTGAGAATTTGAACAAAAAAAATTTACGGACAAAAAAGTCGAGTATATCATGATATTATAGATGATTTTTTGAACTTTTTAATTTTTCATTTTTCAGATTTTAAGTTTTTGTCCTCAAACGTATTATGACGTGCTTATTTCGAATCTTCAAACGAAAATGTCGAAAACTCATCAGAAATATTTTTGGCGCCAAAAAACCATTTGAAAACTGATTCAGAGCTGACCAACTTGAGAACGGTTAGAGATAGACGAATTCTGCGAACGCCAATCGATTTAGAATGGCCAAATTCGTATACACTGAGAATTTGAATGAGAAAAATTGACGAACAAAAAAGTCGAGTATACCATGATATTATAGATGATTTTTTGAACTTTTTTATTTTTCATATTTCAGATTTTAAGTTCTTGTCCCCAAACGTATTATGACGTGCTAATTTCGAATCTTTGAACGAAAATGTTGAAAACTCATGAGAAATATTTTTGGCGCCAAAAAAATCATATGAAAACTGATTCAGAGCTGACTAACTCGAGAACGGTTAGAGGTAGACGAATTCTGCGAACGCCAATAGATTTAAAATGGCCGAATTAGTAAATACTGAGAATTTGAATGAGAAAGATTGACGAACAAAAAAGTCGAGTATATCATATTATAGATAATTTTTTGAACTTTTTTATTTTTCATTTTTCAGATTTTAAGTTTTTGTCCTCAAACGTATTATGACGTGCTTATTCCGAATCTTCAAACGAAAATGTCGAAAACTCATCGGAAATATTTTTGGCGCCAAAAAAACCATTTGAAAACTGATTCAGAGCTGACCAACTTGAGAACGGTTAGAGATAGACGAATTCTGCGAACGCCAATCGATTTAAAATGGCCAAATTAGTATACACTGAGAATATGAACAAAAAAAATTGACGGACAAAAAAGTCGAGTATCTCATGATATTATAGATGATTTTTTGAACTTTTTTATTTTTCATATTTCAGATTTTAAGTTCTTGTCCCCAAACGTATTATGAGGTGCTAATTTCGAATCTTTGAACGAAAATGTTGAAAACTCATGAGAAATATTTTTGGCGCCAAAAAAATCATATGAAAACTGATTCAGAGCTGACCAACTTGAGAACGGTTAGAGGTAGACGAATTCTGCGAACGCCAATCGATTTAAAATGGCCGAATTAGTAAATACTGAGAATTTGAATGAGAAAAATTGACGGACAAAAAAGTCGAGTATATCATATTATAGATAATTTTTTGAACTTTTTTATTTTTCATTTTTTAGATTTTAAGTTTTTGTCCTCAAACGTATTATGACGTGCTTATTCCGAATCTTCAAACGAAAATGTCGAAAACTCATCGGAAATATTTTTGGCGCCAAAAAAACCATTTGAAAACTGATTCAGAGGTGACCAACTTGAGAACGGTTAGAGATAGACGAATTCTGCGAACGCCAATCGATTTAAAATGGCCAAATTAGTATACACTGAGAATATGAACAAAAAAAATTGACGGACAAAAAAGTCGAGTATCTCATGATATTATAGATGATTTTTTGAACTTTTTTATTTTTCATATTTCAGATTTTAAGTTCTTGTCCTCAAACGTATTATGACGTGCTTATTCCGAATCTTGGAACGAAAATGTCGAAAACTCATCGGAAATATTTTTGGCGCCAAAAAAACCATTTGAAAACTGATTCAGAGCTGGCCAACTCGAGAACGGTTAGGGATAGACGAATTCTGCGTACGCCAATCGATTTTAAATGGCCGAATTAGTAAATACTGAGAATTTGAATGAGAAAAATTGACGGACAAAAAAGTCGAGTATATCATATTATAGATAATTTTTTGAACTTTTTTATTTTTCATTTTTCAGATTTTAAGTTTTTGTCCTCAAACGTATTATGACGTGCTTATTCCGAATCTTGGAACGAAAATGTCGAAAACTCATCGGAAATATTTTTGGCGCCAAAAAAACCATTTGAAAACTGATTCAGAGCTGACCAACTTGAGAATGGTTAGAGATAGACGAATTCTGCGAACGCCAATCGATATAAAATGGCCAAATTAGTATACACTGAGAATATGAACAAAAAAAATTGACGGACAAAAAAGTCGAGTATATCATGATATTATAGATGATTTTTTGAACTTTTTTATTTTTCATATTTCAGATTTTAAGTTCTTGTCCCCAAACGTATTATGACGTGCTAATTTCGAATCTTTGAACGAAAATGTTGAAAACTCAAATATTTTTGGCGCCAAAAAAATCATATGAAAACTGATTCAGAGCTGACCACCTCGAGAACGGTTAGAGGTAAACGAATTCTGCGAACGCCATTCGATTTAAATGTCCGAATTAGTATATACTGTGGATTTGAACAAAAAAAATTGACGGACAAAAAAGTCGAGTATATCATGATATTAGATAATTTTTTGAACTTTTTAATTTTTCATTTTTCAGATTTTAAGTTTTTGTCCTTAAACGTATTATGACGTGCTAATTTCGAATCTTCAAACGAAAATGTCGAAAACTCATCAGAAATATTTTTGGCGCCAAAAAAAAAACATGAAAACTGATTCAGAGCTGACCAACTCGAGAACGGTTAGGGATAGACGAATTCTGCGAACGCCAATCGATTTAAAATGGCCGAATTAGTATATACTGAGAATTTGAACAAAAAAATTTTACGGCCAAAAAAGTCGAGTATATCATGATATTATAGATGATTTTTTGAACTTTTTAATTTTTCATTTTTAAAATTTTAAGTTTTTGTCCTCAAAGTATTATGACGTGCTAATTTCGAATCTTCGAACGAAAATGTCGAAAACTCATCAGAAATATTTTTGGCGCCAAAAAAACCATATCAAAACTGATTCAGAGCTGACCAACTCGAGAACGGTTAGAGGTAGACGAATTCTACGAACGCCATTCGATTTAAATGGCCGAATTAGTATATACTGAGGATTTGAACAAAAAAAATTGACGGACAAAAAAGTCGAGTATATCATGATATAGATAATTTTTTGAACTTTTTTATTTTTCATTTTCCAGATTTTAAGTTTTTGTCCTCAAACGTATTATGACGTGCTAATTCCGAATCGTGGAACGAAAATGTCGAAAACTCATCGGAAATATTTTTGGCGCCAAAAAAAACATTTGAAAACTGTTTCAGAGCTGGCCAACTCGAGAACGGTTAGGGATAGACGAATTCTGCGCACGCCAATCGATTTAAAATGGCCAAATTAGTATACACTGAGAATATGAACAAAAAAAATTGACGGACAAAAAAGTCGAGTATCTCATGATATTATAGATGATTTTTTGAACTTTTTTATTTTTCATATTTCAGATTTTAAGTTCTTGTCCTCAAACGTATTATGACGTGCTTATTCCGAATCTTGGAACGAAAATGTCGAAAACTCATCGGAAATATTTTTGGCGCCAAAAAAACCATTTGAAAACTGATTCAGAGCTGGCCAACTCGAGAACGGTTAGGGATAGACGAATTCTGCGTACGCCAATCGATTTTAAATGGCCGAATTAGTAAATACTGAGAATTTGAATGAGAAAAATTGACGGACAAAAAAGTCGAGTATATCATATTATAGATAATTTTTTGAACTTTTTTATTTTTCATTTTTCAGATTTTAAGTTTTTGTCCTCAAACGTATTATGACGTGCTTATTCCGAATCTTGGAACGAAAATGTCGAAAACTCATCGGAAATATTTTTGGCGCCAAAAAAACCATTTGAAAACTGATTCAGAGCTGACCAACTTGAGAATGGTTAGAGATAGACGAATTCTGCGAACGCCAATCGATATAAAATGGCCAAATTAGTATACACTGAGAATATGAACAAAAAAAATTGACGGACAAAAAAGTCGAGTATATCATGATATTATAGATGATTTTTTGAACTTTTTTATTTTTCATATTTCAGATTTTAAGTTCTTGTCCCCAAACGTATTATGACGTGCTAATTTCGAATCTTTGAACGAAAATGTTGAAAACTCAAATATTTTTGGCGCCAAAAAAATCATATGAAAACTGATTCAGAGCTGACCACCTCGAGAACGGTTAGAGGTAAACGAATTCTGCGAACGCCATTCGATTTAAATGTCCGAATTAGTATATACTGTGGATTTGAACAAAAAAAATTGACGGACAAAAAAGTCGAGTATATCATGATATTAGATAATTTTTTGAACTTTTTAATTTTTCATTTTTCAGATTTTAAGTTTTTGTCCTTAAACGTATTATGACGTGCTAATTTCGAATCTTCAAACGAAAATGTCGAAAACTCATCAGAAATATTTTTGGCGCCAAAAAAAAAACATGAAAACTGATTCAGAGCTGACCAACTCGAGAACGGTTAGAGGTAGACAAATTCTGCGAACGCCATTCGATTTAAAATGGCCGAATTAGTACATACTGAGGATTTGAACAAAAAAAATTGACGGACAAAAAAGTCGAGTATATCATGATATTATAGATAATTTTTTGAACTTTTTCATTTTTCATTTTTCGAATTTCAAGTTATTGTCCTCAAACGTATTATGACGTGCTTATTCCGAATCTTGGAACGAAAATGTCGAAAACTCATCGGAAATATTTTTGGCGCCAAAAAAACCATTTGAAAACTGAGTCAGAGCTGACCAACTTGAGAACGGTTAGAGATAGACGAATACTGCGAACGCCAATCGATATAAAATGGCCAAATTAGTATACACTGAGAATTTAAACAAAAAAAATTGACGGACAAAAAAGTCGAGTGTATCATGATATTATGGATGATTTTTTAAACTTTTTTATTTTTCATTTTTCAGATTTTAAGTTCTTGTCTCCAAACGTATTATGACGTGCTTATTTCGAATCTTTGAATGAAAATGTCGAAAACTCATCAGAAATATTTTTGGCGCCAAAACAACCATTTGAAAACTGATTCAGAGCTGACCAACTTGAGAACGGTTAGAGATAGACGAATTCTGCGAACGCCAATCGATATAAAATGGCCAAATTAGTATACACTGAGAATTTAAACAAAAAAAATTGACGGACAAAAAAGTCGAGTGTATCATGATATTATGGATGATTTTTTGAACTTTTTTATTTTTTCATTTTTCAGATTTTAAGTTCTTGTCTCCAAACGTATTATGACGTGCTTATTTCGAATCTTTGAATGAAAATGTCGAAAACTCATCAGAAATATTTTTGGCGCCAAAACAACCATTTGAAAACTGATTCAGAGCTGACCAACTCGAGAACGGTTAGAGATAGACGAATTCTGCGAACAGCAATCGATTTAAAATGGCCGAATTAGTGTATACTGAGAATTGGAAGGAATAAAATGGACGGCCAAAAAAGTCGAGTATGTCATGATATTATAGATAATTTTTTGAACTTTTTTATTTTTCATTTTTCGAAACATTATAGATAGATTGATGGATAGATATATGGTTTATTCACTATTTCACATACCAATGTAAATTCATAGCATGTCATGTTGCATTTGGATGATATCCAAACTCAGGGAAAATACAAATGTTATATGTAAATATAAATAATACATATCGTTACAATATATACAAATAAGATAAAACTATAAAAGAACATCACACACATTTTAAAATTTATAATTTAAATGCTCATTAGATGTATAAATAAAATATGAAAGGATAATCACAAAATTCAAAATTGAAAAGGGATAGCGTCTATATCGTCAAATAGTACCTGGCAAATATCAAAATTGAGATTTTCTTCCACTGAATAAAAGGTAGTTTATTATACACCCCAATATTAAAATAATACCTCTCTGACTTACTAGTCTATGTATTGATTTTCTCAGCAAATCTCGTGATTTAGTGGGATATTGGTGACCCACGTTTTCAGCCTCATAATCTTATTGTGAATTTCTAAAAGAGTCAAATAAAGAAAAATTGTAGGAACTTGCATGATTTGGAGATTGCGAAAAAGTGGATATATTTCGCCCCGCTCATGATTCTAATGACTTTTTTTACTGAGCAAATATTTTTTGAGAATAATGGAAACTGCCTCATAGAAGTATGCCATAAATTATATGACTATGGAATAAACTGAAATAACTTGATTTGAGAACATCAGAATTCACAAAGTGAATTCTACGAATCAGAAAAGTAGTGCTGGATGATTTACGACCTAACTGTTCGATGTGAGCTGCCCAATTTAGTTTATCATCAATCACTATAACCAGTAATGTAACAGTGTTACCAATCGATATGTTCGGGTGAGATGAAATCAACAACTCTTGATTTTTATCACTGTATAATTTAAGGTTATTAGAATTGAACCACGTACTGGCATTTTTCAAAGACAATTTCGCAGATTCAGTTATAGTATGCAGATTCCTATCACAATTTATCAGCGAATAGTACAGTATTTATCGGAAGCATATGATGGTACCAGTCGTTGATGTGAATAATGAACAGCAGAGGCCCTAATTGATCCTTGTGGGACACCATGAGTGAGTTTAGCAATGGGCAAACTAAAAATCCCTCAATCCACAAAAATTCCAAATCACTGCGTTTACTCAGTTAAGGAATACTTGAATACACCAATTACTTCACCAAGTCTATCATTATTTACCTTATTTATTAACCACGTTCAAATCCGGTTATCCTAATATTTTACTGCTTTCTTATGTTGTAGATGGTACCACTTTTTACGCCCACAGTAACCCAGATTGAAATATATCTCGATCGGTTAATTATACCGTATCAAGTGTGTAATACTGACGAAACTAATATTCATTTCACGAAAATATTGTTCAAGAATTTGCAAAGATATCAATATCTAGGGGCAGTCGTGTTGAACCTGAATCAGGAATTTCACGGAGGTACCTCAGGGTACGGATGGACAGTTTGCCTGCCAACTCAGAAGGCCTCGACCTATCCACAACCCTTGGCGCAGATATTTAAGCAACCTGATACTCAGATTTGTATTGTATTTAGCCCGTTTAGTAATAGGAGGCATTGATTTTTTGTTTACAAGAAAAAGACGGTGGTATTGGCAACAAAAAACGAGAACGCCTTCAAATTACCACCGTTTTTGAAAAAAATTCAAGTTATATGAAGAGATTTTTCACGTTATTTCGTATGTCTCAAGAATTATGGCTTCAAAAATTTACCTGAACTTCTAAAACCATGCTCAAGCAAAGAGCACCAAGGACAGCAGAAAACCGATTGGTTTAACTGAAAGAATTTTGGCATAATGTTCACTATGGAACATGGATTGAAATGAATTGTATATTGATTTTAGTTCGAAAATATTAATAGGAAATTCATAAAATCTATTGTGGAATCATCTGCGACTAAAAGACAAACTTTAGTCGCTATTTTCCATCGTTCAAGATAACCTCTTGGGAGGTATTCATGTTCAAAAGGGGAACATCCTCCATGAAAATTAAAAAATGAAAAATGTAATTTATTTTTTTCTCATCCTGCTTACAAGGAAAAATGTTTGCCCACGCCACTGGTCACATAGTTTGTGACCTTTCCAATTGTAGTTTTAATCAAATGTATGTAACAAGCCTAAGCAAAATCCATTAAATATTTTCGTATCCTGTTCAGTTTCTGAAAACATCGGATCGATTGTTGCATCTATAATATGTTTGGTTTATACGAATGAATTGCAATACTTTGAGAGATAGTCGAAGGCTTTGGGGAGAGTGAATGTACACGGTGAACTACGACCACTTTCCACCTGAAGAAGTGGAAAACTAAGTGCAATTTGTATGTAGGAGCACTGTACCTTGATGTGAACAAGTGGACAGCTTCATGGTATTGTTAATACTATATTTGATGCGATGGGATTAAAATATAGAACTAACAAGGATCAATTCTTTTTTTGAACCGTAGCTCTATCTACTCAAATAAAAAAAATAACCCTCCTCTATATTCTCGGCCTATTTCATAATTTTAATCATTTTTTCACGAAAATCAGCTGTTTTTTCGTTTATTTATAGGGTATCGCAAAAATTTTTACGTGACTTTTTTGTAGGTCTATTTAAGGGGAACAAAATTGTTTATATAAAATTTTTCGATATCTCGTTTGGTTTTCGAGTTTTGGGCAATTTTGGAGGGGGAGTACAATTTTTTTATTTTTTTTTTCATTTGTTTCTTATTTTTCCCATCTTTTTATGCGGTTGGAGAAAAACTGTTTGGAAGTATTACTGAAGCATATGTTGCGGATACGATGCACTTTTATTTTTTTCATTACCTCTATTAGTACGGTCAATATTTCGATTTTCCAATTTTTTTAGATATCTCCCGGACTATTAATTTTGGGAAAAAAATTAAAAAACAAAATTGTAGATTTTCCAAAGGCAGTCAAAAGCTGTCTCGGTGATTCGGAAAAATATCGACCATTTCCGAGTAATTTCGTATTATCCGAAATTCAAATGTTTTTTTTCATATATTTGAAATTTTCCCAGTTTTCCGATCATCTTAGAAAAAATATCGAAGATGTGATTTGTTGGTATATTCGTGCTCTACCAAAAACATTTTTCGGAATTCAGTTTCGATTATTGGTTTCGTTGTTTTTTGTGTTTTGCAATATCGGAATTTTTCGGAAAATTTCCCGGAAAACCCGGTTATCATTTTCCGATCATTCTCAAAATTCACAGCCTTCTGTGAGACATATTGAAGTATATCTAGAAGAAATTTGAAAGGATTCGAATCAATTCTTGAACCGGCATCGAGAAAAGTAGGAACTTGAAAAAAAAAATCGGAAAATCACCGTAAAATTTTTCCGAATTTTCCGATCGCCAAAAAAGTCACGTGACAAATACCGTCATCGAGTTGATAAAATGACTGAAAGTCCCAAGCGATATCTTTGATAGTTTGGGAAATATAGCCTTTTAAAAATTTTCGAGGGACAAAAATTTTTTTTTATTTTTTTTTATTTTTTTCAGTTTTTTCATCTTTTATAGTGTCAAATAAGGATCAGTAACCCGTTTGAACCATCTTTCTATCTTTTCGAATAAAAAAGTTAGGCACACCTACAGGTCGAAGTTATTATTATTATTATTATTATTATTTCGATTTTTTTCCACTTTTTAATAAGGATCAAGGTCCCGTTGGATTCAAAGTTCTATCTGTCCAAATAAAAAAGTTAGGCTCCCTCTGTCCGAAAGACCGTAGGAATACTACTTCTCTAAAGATCGTAGTATAACAAGCATTGATCGTAGTATTCACATTATTGGTGTCCAATTATAGTTTCAAACTGACCCAACGATAAAGACAGACACGCATTGATCGTAGTATTCACATTATTGGTGTCCAATTATAGTTTCAAACGGACTCAATGATGAAGACAGACACGCATTGATCGTAGTATTCACATTACTGGTGTCCAATTATAGTTTCAAACGGATTCAATGATAAAGAAAGACACTCATTGATCGTAGTATTCACATTATTGGTGTCCAATTATAGTTTCAAACTGACTCGATGATAAAGACAGGCACGCATTGATCGTAGTATTAACATTATTGGTGTCCAATTATAGTTTCAAACTGACCCAACGATAAAGACAGACACGCATTGATCGTAGTATTCACATTATTGGTGTCCAATTATAGTTTCAAACGGACTCAATGATGAAGACAGACACGCATTGATCGTAGTATTCACATTACTGGTGTCCAATTATAGTTTCAAACGGATTCAATGATAAAGAAAGACACTCATTGATCGTAGTATTCACATTATTGGTGTCCAATTATAGTTTCAAACTGACTCGATGATAAAGACAGGCACGCATTGATCGTAGTATTAACATTATTGGTGTCCAATTATAGTTTCAAACTGACCCAACGATAAAGACAGACACGCATTGATCGTAGTATTCACATTATTGGTGTCCAATTATAGTTTCAAACGGACTCAATGATGAAGACAGACAAGCATTGATCGTAGTATTCACATTATTGGTGTCCAATTATAGTATCAAATAGATTCAATTATAAAGACAGTCACGCATTGATCGTAGTATTCACATTATTGGTATCCAATTATAGTTTCTAATCATTTTGACAATGAACCTTTAAAATAAGAACAACGCCTTAAGATCGTAGTATTCAAATAATTGGTAGATACGTGTACACGGAAAGGATATACGTGTACACGGAATGGATATACGTGTACACGGAAAGGATATACGTGTACACGGAAAGGATATACGTGTACACGGGGGGCTAGGATCGTCGCGCGAAGCGCGACAGTTAAGCCGCCGGCAGGCCAAGTGTGGGCGCAAGGCGGATGCTAGCGTAGGCGAATCCCGCGCCCAAACTTGTTATACTACGATCTTTAGAGAGTAGTATTCTACGGTCTTTCGGACAGAGAAATACAGAGGGAGCCTAACTTTTTTATTTGAATAGATAGAACTTTGAATCCAACGGGACCTTGATCCTTAATGAAAAATAGAAAAAAATCAAGAAAAAAATAATAATAATAATAATAACTTCGACCTGTAGGGGTGTCTAACTTTTTTATTCGAAAAGATAGAGAGATGGTTCAAACGGCTTAATGATCCATATCTGACACTATAAAGCATGAAAAAATTGAAAAAAATTAAAAAAAATAAAAAAAAATTTTTGTGTGCCGAAAATTTTTAAAACGCTATATTTCCCAAAATATCGAAGATATCCCAAGGGACTTTCAGTCATTTTATCAACGCGATGACGGTATTTGTCACGTGATTTTTTTTGGCGATCGGAAAATCCGGAAAAATTTTACGGTGATTTTCCAATTTTTTTTTTCAAGTTCCTACTTTTCTCGATACCGGTTCAAGAATTGATTAGAATTCTTTCAAATTTTTTCTAGATATACTTCAATATGTCTTACGGAAGGCTGTGAGCTTTGAGAATGATCGGAAAATGATGACCGGGTTTTCCGGGAAATTTTCCGAAAAATTCCGATATTGTAAAACACAAAAAACAACGAAACCAACAATCGAAACTGAATTGTGAAAAATGTTTTTGGCAGTGCACGAATATACCAACAAATCGTAGCTCTTCGATATTTTCTCTAAAATGATCGGAAAACTGGGAAAATTTCAAATATATGAAAAAAAAACATTTGAATTTCGGATAATACGAAATTACTCGGAAATGATCGATATTTTTCCGAATCACCGAGATAGCTTTTGACTGCCTTCGGAAAATCTACAATTTTATTTTTTAATTTTTTTCCCAAAATTAATAGTCCGGGAGATATCTAAAAAAATTGGAAAATCGAAATATTGACCGTACTAATAGAGGTAATGAAAAAAATAAAAGTGCATCGTATCCGCAACACATGCCTCAGTAATACCTCCAAACCGTTTTTTTCCAACTACATAAAAAGATGGAAAAAATACGAAAAAAGTGAAAAAAATATTAAAAATTTTTTACTCCCCCTCCAAAATTGCCCAAAACTCGAAAAACAAACGAGATATCGAAAAATTTTATATAAACAATTTTGTTCCCCTTGAATAGACCTACAAAAAAGTCACGTAAAAATTTTTGCGATACCCTATAAATAAACGAAAAAACAGCTGATTTTCGTGAAAAAATGATTAAAACAAGTATGGGCGCGGGATTCGCCTACGCTAGCATCCGCCTTGCGCCCACACTTGGCCTGCCGGCGGCTTAACTATCGCGCTTCGCGCGACGATCCTAGCCCCCCGTGTACACGTATATCCTTTCCGTGTACACGTATATCCTTTCCGTGTACACGTATATCCTTTCCGTGTACACGTATATCCTTTCCGTGTACACGTATATCCTTTCCGTGTACACGTACATACCAATTATTTGAATACAACGATCTTAAGGCGTTGTTCTTATTTTAAACGTTCATTGTCAAAATGATTAAAAACTATAATTGGACACCAATAATGTGAATACTACGATCAATGCATGTCTGTCTTTATCATTGAATCCATTTGATACTATAATTGGACACCAATAATGTGAATATTGCGATCAACGTGTGTCTGTCTTTATCATTGAATCCGTTTGAAACTATAATTGGACACCAATAATGTGAATACTACGATCAATGCTTGTTTGTCTTCATCATTGAGTCCGTTTGAAACTATAATTAGACACCAATAATGTGAATACTACGATCAATGCGTGTCTGTCTTTATCGTTGGGTTTGAAACTATAATTGGACACCAATAATGTGAATACTACGATCAATGAGTGTCTGTCTTCATCATTGAATCCGTTTGAAACTATAATTGGACACCAATAATGTGAATACTACGATCAATGCGTGTCTGTTTTTATCATTGAATCCATTTGAAACTATAATTGGATACCAATAATGTGAATACTACGATCAATGAGTGTCTTTCTTTATCATTGAATCCGTTTGAAACTATAATTGGACACCAATAATGTGAATACTACGATCAATGCGTGTCTGTTTTTATCATTGAATCCGTTTGAAACTATAATTGGACACCAAAAATGTGAATACTACGATCAATGTGTATAATATATCGATTTTTCCGCATTTTTTTCAAATATTTCATGAACTATTGATTTTGAAAAAACAATTCATTTATATTTTTTGTATATTTTCCAAGAGCAATCATAAAAGGTTCTATGAAAAATTGGGAAATATGCAGCCGTTTGGGAAACATTTGGAATTATTCAAAATTATCGAAAATTTTTTCCAAGTCCCGACGAATTTTTTTGGGTTTTATTTTTTTCCCGCTGCAGTAATGAATTCGAAGAAATCAAATTGGGATATGTTGATAGAGTCCATTGAGATGTATTTTTAACAAAAAAATCTTTTCTCATTTTTTATTGGTTCTGGAGATATATCGATTTTTCCGATTTTTTTTCAAATATTTCCCGGACTATTGATTTTGAGGAAACAATTCATCTACATTTTTTGTATATTTTCCAAAGGCAATCATAAAAGGTTCTATGAAAAATTTGGAAATATGCAGCCGTTTGGGAAATATTTAGAATTATTCAAAATTGTCGAAATTTTTTTCCAAGTCCCGACGAATTTTTTTGGGTTTTATTTTTTTTCTGCTCTGGTAATGAATTCGAAGAAACCAAATTGGGATATGTTGATAGAGTTAATTGAGAGGTATTTTTGACAAAAAAATCATTTCTCATTTTTTATTGGTTCTGGAGATATATCGATTTTTCCGATTTTTTTTCGATTATTTCTCGGACTATTGATTTTGAAGAAACAATTCATTTACATTTTTTGTAGACTTCCCAAAGGCAATCATAAAAGGTTCTATGAAAAATTGGGAAATATGCAGCCGTTTGGGAAATATTTAGAATTATTCAAAATTGGCGAAATTTTTTTCTAAGTCTCGACGAATTTTTTTGGGTTTTATTTTTTTTCTGCTCTGGTAATGAATTCGAAGAAACCAAACTGGGATATGTTGATAGAGTTCATTGAGAGGTATTTTTGACAAAAAAATCTTTTCTCATTTTTTATTGGTTCTGGAGATATATCGATTTTTCCGATTTTTTTTCGATTATTTCTCGGACTATTGATTTTGAAGAAACAATTCATTTACATTTTTTGTAGACTTCCCGAAGGCAATCATAAAAGGTTTTATGAAAAATTGAGAAATATGCAGCCGTTTGGGAAACATTTGGAATTATTCAAAATTATCGAAAATTTTTTCCAAGTCCCGACGAATTTTTTTGGGTTTTATTTTTTTCCCGCTGCAGTAATGAATTCGAAGAAATCAAATTGGGATATGTTGATAGAGTCCATTGAGATGTATTTTTAACAAAAAAATCTTTTCTCATTTTTTATTGGTTCTGGAGATATATCGATTTTTCCGATTTTTTTTCAAATATTTCCCGGACTATTGATTTTGAAGAAACAATTCATCTACATTTTTTGTATATTTTCCAAAGGCAATCATAAAAGGTTCTATGAAAAATTTGGAAATATGCAGCCGTTTGGGAAATATTTAGAATTATTCAAAATTGTCGAAATTTTTTTCCAAGTCCCGACGAATTTTTTTGGGTTTTATTTTTTTTCTGCTCTGGTAATGAATTCGAAGAAACCAAATTGGGATATGTTGATAGAGTTAATTGAGAGGTATTTTTGACAAAAAAATCATTTCTCATTTTTTATTGGTTCTGGAGATATATCGATTTTTCCGATTTTTTTTCGATTATTTCTCGGACTATTGATTTTGAAGAAACAATTCATTTACATTTTTTGTAGACTTCCCAAAGGCAATCATAAAAGGTTCTATGAAAAATTGAGAAATATGCAGCCGTTTGGGAAATATTTGGAATTATTCAAAATCGAAGAAATTTTTTTCTAAGTCCCGACGAATTTTTTTGGGTTTTATTTTTTTCCCGCTGCAGTAATGAATTCGAAGAAAGCAAATTGGGATGGGTTGATAGAGTCCATTGAGAGGTATTTTTGACAAAAAAATCATTTCTCATTTTTTATTGGTTCTGGAGATATATCGATTTTTCCGATTTTTTTTCGATTATTTCTCGGACTATTGATTTTGAAGAAACAATTCATTTACATTTTTTGTAGACTTCCCGAAGGCAATCATAAAAGGTTTTATGAAAAATTGAGAAATATGCAGCCGTTTGGGAAATATTTAGAATTATTCAAAATTGTCGAAATTTTTTTCTAAGTCCCGACGAATTTTTTTGGGTTTTATTTTTTTTCTTCTCTGGTAATGAATTCGAAGAAACCCAACTGGGATATGTTGATGGAGTTCATTGAGAGGTATTTTTGACAAAAAAATCATTTCTCAGTTTTTATTGGTTCTGGAGATATATCGATTTTACCGTTTTTTTTTCAAATATTTCCCGGACTATTGATTTTGAAGAAACAATTCATTAACATTTTTTGTATACTTTTCAAAAACAATCATAAAAGGTTCTATGAAAAATTTGGAAATATGCAGCCGTTTGGGAAATATTTGAAATTATTCAAAATTATCGAAAATTTTTTCCAAGTCCCGACGAATTTTTTTATTTTTGAAATAGGAAAAAAATTCATTCGAAACTTTTTGTAGTACTAATGAAGTACAATAAAATTGTTTCCATACACTTTTCCATATCTTGTTTAGTTTTTGAGATTTTGGTGCTTTTATAAAAAAAATTTCTAAGTCCAGCCTTTTTTTTGGATTTTATTTTTTTCCCGCTTTGTTATTGAATTCGAAAAAACCAAATTAACACGATCGATAGAGTTCATTGAGAGGTATCTTCTGCAAAAAATAAATTTCCAAGTTTTTTCTTAATTCGGGAGATATATCGATTTTCCCGTTTTTTTCAAATATTTCCTGTACTATTGAAAATAGGGAAATTATTTATTTACATATTTTATAGATTTTTTGAAGGCGGTCAAAAAAGGTATCGTGGTAAATTGGAAAAATATCAGCAGTTTCCGAGATATTTCGTATTTTTAAAAATTACAATTTTTTTTTTCATATTTTTCAATTTTTCTCAGTTTTCCGGACATTTTCTTAAAAGTGTTGAAGAGGTATGATTTTTTTGTATTTCCAAGCTCTATCCACTGCATTGTTCAAAATTCAATTTCGATCATCGGTGCGGTTTTTATTCGAAATTTTCACTTTTCGGAAAATCGTCCGGAAAACCCGTTTTCATTTTCCGATCCTTCTCAAAAACTATACACCTGAGAAGGCTATATAGGCGCATATTTCTAAAAAAATTGGAATGGAAAAAATCATTTCCTGAACCGCTATCGAGTTACCGGTGAAAACCTTAAAAATGACCTTGAAAATTTTCCGGGTTTTCCGATCGCAAAAAAAAATTTTTTTCGAGATACATTTTTTGAGTTATTGATTTGATTCAAATTTCAAAGCAATATCTCCAAGGGTTTGGAAATCATAGCGTTCGCCCCGGGGGCGACAGACAAAAAAAAAATGAGTCGACATTTTAATTTTTTTTAATTTTTTATTTTTTTATTTCCATATTCATTTTTCAAAGGGCCACATTTTCTCTTTATGAAAAATGATTCTATCTCTCCAAATAAAAAAGTGAGTGTCACAATTATTATTATTATTATTTTTTTTTTTTGTTTTTTTTCTTGGTTTCTTCCTAATTTTTTACAAGGATCAATTTCTTTTTTGAACCGTGGCTCTATCTCTTTAAATAAAAAAAATAGCCCCCCTCTGTATTCTCAGCCTCTTTCATAATTTTAATCATTTTTTCACGAAAATCAGCTGTTTTTTCGTTTATTTATAGGGTATCGCAAAAATTTTCACGTGATTTTTTTGTAGGTCTATTTAAGGGGAACAAAATTGTTTATATAAAATTTTTCGATATCTCGTTTGTTTTTCGAGTTTTGGGCAATTTTGGAGGGGGAGTAAAAAATTTTTAATATTTTTTTCACTTTTTTCGTATTTTTTCCATCTTTTTATGTAGTTGGAAAAAAACGGTTTGGAGGTATCACTGAGGCAAGTGTTGCGGATACGATGCACTTTTATTTTTTTCATTACCTCTATTAGTACGGTCAATATTTCGATTTTCCAATTTTTTTAGATATCTCCCGGACTATTAATTTTGGGAAAAAAATTAAAAAACAAAATTGTAGATTTTCCAAAGGCAGTCAAAATCTGTCTCGGTGATTCGGAAAAATATCGACCATTTCCGAGTAATTTCGTATTATCCGAAATTCAAATGTTTTTTTTCATTTTTTTGAAATTTTCCCAGTTTTCCGATCATTTTAGAGAAAATATCGAGGAGCTACGATTTGTTGGTATATTCGTGCACTGCCAAAAACATTTTTCACAATTCAGTTTCGATTGTTGGTTTCGTTGTTTTTTGTGTTTTACAATATCGGAATTTTTCGGAAAATTTCCCGGAAAACCCGGTCATCATTTTCCGATCATTCTCAAAACTCACAGCCTTCTGTGAGACATATTGAAGTATATCTAGAAGAAATTTGAAAGGATTCGAATCAATTCTTGAAACGGTATCGAGAAAAGTAGGAACTTGAAAAAAAAAATCGGAAAATCACCGTAAAATTTTTCCGGATTTTCCGATCGCAAAAAAAAATCACGTGACAAATACCGTCATCGCGTTGATAAAATGACTGAAAGTCCCGAGCGATATCTTCGATATTTTGGGAAATATAGCGTTTTAAAAATTTTCGACACACAAAAAATTTTTTTTATTTTTTTTAATTTTTTTCAATTTTTTCATGCTTTATAGTGTCAGATATGGATCATTAAGCCGTTTGAACCATCTCTCTATCTTTTCGAATAAAAAAGTTAGACACCCCTACAGGTCGAAGTTATTATTATTATTATTATTTTTTTTTCGATTTTTTTCCATTTTTTATTAAGGATCAAGGTCCCGTTGGATTCAAAGTTCTATCTATTCAAATAAAAAAGTTAGGCTCCCTCTGTATTTCTCTGTCCGAAAGACCGTAGAATACTACTCTCTAAAGATCGTAGTATAATAAGGGCCAAGTAGCTCAGTGGTTGAGACTGTCGCGTTCAAAACCATTGACTGCTGATCGACTAGGTTCGAATCCTAGCCGTGTTCGCAGTATTCCTCTTGAAGATGAATCGTTCCTAGATGTTCCACAGATGTTCTCGATGATTCGAGAGAACTATATAGAGAAGGATATTCGACAAATTAGACGAGGAGGTGATTCGAACCCCACGTACCTTGCCTTAGCAAGCGGGAACACTACCTGCGC
Organism: Chrysolina haemoptera; assembly: GCA_958298965.1. Taxonomy (NCBI): domain Eukaryota; kingdom Metazoa; phylum Arthropoda; class Insecta; order Coleoptera; family Chrysomelidae; genus Chrysolina; species Chrysolina haemoptera. The sequence continues at coordinate 1,650,426 of OY282592.1, forward strand.
GCCACCAAAACCCAAAACCCATTGAAGTTATAAGTTGATCAGAAGTTAGAGAGGATGAGTTTGAGATTAAAATCCAGTGAAGTACGTGGGGTATTTTTTACAAAAAGTATAATGGAAATACTTGACAGAAGACACATTGAATAAATTATTACAAATTGATCCAAACCTTCTTCAAATAAAGATCCATGTCTAGAATTGATATCGTTTCCACAATTACTCATCTTGAGGTTATTATATCCCCTTTTATCTTCTACATAAATATAGCTTATTGAAAGGTGCTGCCACAGTTACCGCATTACCATGATAAGGGCTATTTTTAGAATTCGACTAATCTTCAGCTACTGTGGTTGATTCACAATACAATCAGCAAATCCATTATTGTTAGTGGTATATTCTTTTTGTTGAATGCAGACGAAGTTTGTATGAGGTTTATATATTTTTCTTCGAGACTGCAAAGCGCTTTCGACTTTCGTCACCTTCAGTGCTTCCTGTTATTTTCTTACAAAATTCTGAACCAATGATATCTTTACAATGTTGTACTGGTCTCGATTCAACCTCCAGTTTACTATTCGGACGACTTTTTTCTATATTTCTATTAATTAGCCTTGATTTTCTCTCCGTTTGATTTTACTATCGGGTCTTGATTTGATTAGAGAACGATAGGTTTCCCCACCACTATCTGCTTTCGCATTATCATCAGCTTCTCCATTTTCTCTGTCATCTTCTGCTTCATTATTGTTATGATCACTCATTTCGCATTCTGTAACAGTTTCTTTTTCAGCTTGTGTGCTATCCTGGTCTTTCCGTGGGGAAATGCTCACTATCATCAAACAAATTTTCATTTTGATTTTCCTGCTCAGTCCTTGTTTCTTCGAAATTATTATTGTCTTGTTCGGGTTCTATTCCAGTAGCTTCTTCCTTTTCCGTTGTAACTACATTTTCTTCCTTATTATTTTGGTTCTCATCATCTTTAGTTTTTTCTTTTTCCGGTTCCACAGAATCAACTGAAAAAAATGGGTAAGAGTTATTCTTTTATTCCATTGATTGAACATTCAGTATCGGAAACTTTTCATCTGGGGTATAGACAGAAATCAACGAGAGCAACAAAGAACGCAATGATATGATAATACCACACAAACAAGAGAGACGCACTACTGTGCGCCTCTCCTGTTACCCCACCCGACACATTAATGAACCACGTGAAAGGGACCACGTGGCAATGCGACACACAGCTCACGTCGATATCTCTTCCTCGAGCGAGTAGAGGATAAATTGTAATGCTCTCTCAACATATAACAAGGTATTCTTTACGCTCTCATGAAACCACCGTACCCAAGATGAAAACTTTCCGATACTGTATACCTACCCAGACGTCTTTGGGACGTCCGGTTTATGTCCATTTTTGGTCCGAATGTCCCGAGCTATTGAAAGGACGTTTTCAGGACGTCCAGAAACGGATATCTTGTGGACGTCCAAACATGTACGTCTCTGGTACGTCCTTAGAGAAGTATACTTTTAATTTTTTTGACAATTTTATTTATTTTATGTATCATGAGTACTTACTGTTCATAAACCTGTTATTCTTCAGATAATATAGAACAAAACCTGTAATTTTTCAGATTAATATATAGAACGTTTTGATCGTGATTTTCATTTTATTTGTACTTACTGGCAATTTTCGAGATCTTTTATTGGTCAATCAGTGATGTGTTTATCATTATCGGTGTCTGGTCACAAATTAACATTATTCATGATAGAATTCAAAATATGAATGATGATTCTTCAGGAAGAAGTTACCACACTGCCGTCTGAATTTCTCTACTTGCTATGGTAGAACGCTTGTTGTAATGAGCGAGACGAGAGGCTTTGGCAGCGATACGTTCTTGTACTTGTAACTTGAACCTATTATATTTACGAATTCATGAATGACTCGTCATTTCCAAGGCCAACTATTCTTATTCCCATGATCAAAAATCTAAAAAAATTATAAGCGATTTCTTTTGACTGGACTCACGACCGTTTTTTATGGTGTGTCAAAATTGCGATGGGATGTGTCCTTCGATGAAAATCTTATTTAGGTATAAAATTTTAGAAATATCAACCCATTACTGCAAATTTTTGTTGTTATTTCAGAAAATATAAGATTTATCAAAAACGATTTCGAAAGGTTGAGAGATAATTCAACTCTCCACAAGAATGATTTTCAGAATACCTTATGAAATACGCTCGTTTTCTCAGAAAACGTGGTTTAACGCCGACGTCACATTTCATGCTCGCGCTAGCCCGCCACTGCAAGTTCAGGCAGGGTCGAAAATTAGATTTATCATAACTTTGCTAAAAGTGCATATCGTTCCTGAAGACTTCTACTTCCTCATGCAAATATAACATGTGAGTATCTGAGTACCTAAAATTTGTTTTGGCCCACTTCACATAACCCTTCTACGATATTTACGGAGGATCCGAAAATCATGGATATTTTAGTTATATGAATTATATGATATGAAATAATTATACTGAAGCAGGAATCAGTACCCTCTTTGGACCAGATGCAACGATTTAAGACTAGTGAGACAAGTCTCAATTATACATGCCAAAGAAAAAACTGGGTTTTACTCCTGCCTCAGTTTTCAACTCACCCAGTACATGTTGAAAAATAAATAATCGCTCTTACACATCCTACATTGAAAATGAAGTATGTGATTTCAAGCTTGAGGTTTACACTTCACAACAGTGATATGAGGATATGAATAAGCGACTATTTTCAACATTTACTGAAGAGAATGCCGTTTTTATGAGTAAGTTGAATATGAGGCAGGAGTAAAACATAGTATTTTTTTGGCACGTATAAGTTGTACCTGTCACACTACTTTAAATTTTTTGTTTATAGTCCAAAGAGGGTATGGCTTGCTGCTTCAGTATAATAATTCCATATTTACTAAATTATTCATGATCATCCGCAATCATCTCCGTGAAGTACGACAAAACACATTTTAGATACTCAAATACTCGCATAATATATTTGCATGAGAAAGTAGGAGTCTTCAGAAACGATATCAGCTTTTCCTTTTCCTTCTCCGGTCATGTTTAGCAGAGTTATGACCAATCAAATATTCGGCTTCGCCAGAACTTTCAGCGGCGGATAAGCGTGAACCTGAAATTTGATGTCGGCGTTCAAACACATTTTCTGAGAAAACGAGCGCATTTCATAAAAAAATTTTGTGGAAAATTGAATTGTTTTTCACCTTCTTGAGTTGTTTTTCCGATAAATCATATAAATTTTAAGATTACAGCAAAAATCTATTTATTTTTAAACGAAAAAAAAATATGTTCGACCCCTGGTTTCTTCGTGTTTATCATGGTTCCAACTACTAGCATACCAAGTTTGGTGGTGCTACAATCGATCCTTGTTTCAAAATCCAATCGTACTGGATTAATTTGCTCCAGCTTTTTATGGGTACGATCCAATATCTGAATAAGCTTATTCATCCAGGTCATACGTTACAAAAATATATTTATTATTGTTGTGTGAGTAAACACGATAGAATGAAAACATAGTAAGTAATTGAAAGATTACTGAAAGGAATATTATTATTGCCGAAACTATACTATGGATATGTTTCCAAATGACTTTGCTTTATTAATTTTCCTTCTTATTCCAAACAACCGTTGAAAGATGACACCGAACAACTTTACAATAAAAACATCGTGTGTTATATCAGAAAACAATCGCAAAATATGAAGGAATGTTTGCGTGACATCCCTGTTTGCATACCTACCGGCTTTTTTATTATTACTAAAGAATGTTTTCGATATCTCTCGGTCCATCACTGGACTAATCGATTATTGTTGTTTCTACAACTTAACAAACAATAAATAATTATCGCCCACCAGCAGAATAAAACGAATTGCCCTCTATAAATACCGAATACCGACAATGGCCTCTGACCCTAGTGACGTAAGGCGGTTATTTTGATCGCCAGCCATTCTGCTATGATAATGATAACGGCTGATGGGTTCTTATCAACACCAAAAATCTTTATGCCATTTAAATCGTACAGGATGAGGACGAATACTAGATGTTTAGTTGAATCAATTGAGATATAAAAATAGTTATTTGTTTTACTAGGCATAAAAGCACAAGATTTAATGCCGCGGCTGGTGTTTCATAGCCGAGCGTAGCGAGGCTATGAAACCATCCAAGGCATTAAATCTGCTTTTCTGCCGTGTGAAACACATATAATTTTTTCTTCAAATTTGTTCCAATTCCACGCAAAATCGACTTTTTCATATTTAAATTGCGTTTCATTATCAATATCCAAATAACTAAATTATTTCATCAAAGGTAACTGGGCCCTGCGTTACTATGTTTACCGCTGTTGACGTTTGTTGAATTTGTTTGTTTACTGTTTACTTTGTCATTGTCAATTTTGAAAAGTTGTCATGTTAGAAATGGATTTACTGCAAAGTGAGGATGAATTGATGCAATTAACACCACCTGAGATAAGAGACCAGGCGCGAGATGTGGAATTTAACCTTTTACCGGAAAAATCAAGAACTGTATATGAACTCACATACAGCATATTCATGGAATATAGACAGAAGAAAAATATAGGATCTTTCTCTGAAAATGTGCTGATTGTCTATTTTTCCGATCTTTCAAAGAAAATGAAGCCTTCGACGTTATGGTCTACCTATTCTATGTTGAAAGCTACCCTGAACATAAAATATAACATTGATTTGGCAAAATACCTGAAGTTTCGGGCTTTTTGAAACGCCAGTCAGACGGTTTCCATGCAAAAAAATCCCGAGTTTTTCAAAGAGAAGAAATCGAGAAATTTTTATCAGATGCCCCAGATGAACTGTATTTGTGTACGAAGGTAGGAATATATTGAAAATGATCTATTATGGATTAAAGAACTAATTTTCAATTTATATTTTAGGTTGTACTTATTGTTGCAGTCGCTGGGGCTTGTAGATGTGATGAGCTTTTGCAAATGAAAACAGATGATATAAATGATATGCTACCAAATACTAAGACCAAAAGATCAAGATCTTTTGTAGTAACGGAATATTTAAGCGTTTACAGAAAATATGCAGCCTCCAGACCCTCGAATTTAAATAATCTTCTATAAGTATGCGAACGGTAAAGCACATCATCAATTCATTGGCATTCACAAATTCGGTAAAATGCCAGAAGAAATGAAATTGCTACTTTTGCTTTCGCAGAACTTCGGCCACGTTGCATTCTGGTGGGGACATAATGTTGAAGCAACATGGAGAATGGAAGTCTTCCGATGTCGCGGAGGGCTATATTGAGGACTCGCTAGCCAATAAGTCGAACATCGGCAATAAAATATTTTCTGGCGTTTCCGGAGTATCAAGTATTGATACTGAAGTTGTTAGTTTTACTGGAAAGGAGGGAAGTGGACAGAGTTCAATTGTATTAAATAATTGTTCACAATTCACCATAAATATATCTAATAAATAAAAATTTCGTGTTGTAGTTTGTAGTTTTAATGCAATAAAACCAGTTTATTATCATCAGCATCATTTTGAGTTTTCTTAATGTCATTGTCAATTTTAATAACCAGTTTGATTTAAATTATTACTTGGAAGGTTGCCTAGCAACGAACTTTTTCTGCCTAGGCAGTAAAAGTGGACTTTTTCTGCATAGGCATTAAAAGTACAACTTCTAAGCCTGCCAAGTGTCATTAAAAGGCCGCTTTTAATGTCATTTGGAGAAAAAGGCTATTATCATTTGAATAAACTTGGGATAAATATATATGTGAATTGACCAAACCGAGATAAAATTAATCATCAACATGTCCAAATACTTACCTACTAGAACCGACCCGACTTGGTATGGGTGATGTTGTTTTGTAACAATACTTTGATTAATCGATGAGATAAATATTACGTACCTATAATAAACATTGTGTGAAAAATAATCACCCGTTAAATTAAACAGTAAAACCGAAAACACTTTCAGAATAGCAATTTTAATAGCTGAATGAATACCTATTATTATCGTATGAAATGAAAACATACCATATAATTGAAATATAACTTTGCTCTTAAAACCTTTTCAGAGTTCAGAGACGGTATGGTCTACCTTCACCATTTGTTAACCGGATGAAATATACTTTTTATGGAGTTTCATAAGAAGACGAATAACACCAATAATGGCTTCCCTATCAAAATGTAGTCCAGACTATATACGGTGAGTTTCAAAAATTTGCACCATATGGAAAACTTTTTTATTATTGATTTTTCAGAAAATTGTATTCCTCTAAAAATTGGTGCTTTGCAGAATACTCGCATATGAATTGTCAAAATTTCAAATTTTCCAAAAAGTGTACAGGGAAGAACAAAAAGTAGGAATCTTGATCAGGTGTAAAATACCCCTCATTTTTGACATTATCAAGTTCATTCAAAGATATTGTTTAAAATTGAAAACAATATTCAAATTTGGACTCGCAGCCAGGGAAGTTTACACTTGATCAAAATTCTATTTATTGTTCCTCCCTGTACACCGTTTGGAAATTTAGAATTTTGATAACTTGAGTTCAAGTATTCCGTAATGCACCAATTTTTGTGAGGATTAAAATAGTTCATAATAATAAAAAATAAAAAAGTTCATATGGTGCAAATTTTTAAAACTCACTGTATTCGGGGTGTTAATTAAGTACGTTGACAAACTTCGGAAGGAGATTCTCAGGACGAAAAGTTCATATAAACATATGTCCCAAACGGTTTGGTTTTTTAAATACAGGGTGATAAAAATAAATTTTTTTCAAGTATATTTGGAGTTAATTTCGACAATAATCAGTTCAAATTAGGCAAGTAAAATCCATTCAATAATACGCATGATACAAAATAATTCATTTCTCAAATAAATCACAGGGTCCTCCTTTTTTCAGAGTCGAGCCTTGTTCAACCCTCCAGAATTTTTTCCCGCCGTCACTGACATTTTATGAGACAGAAATAATCAATGTCGTTTCATTCAATATCTTTTTGTTCTCTTGAAGTTTTTCATTTACTCGTACGGTTCAGGATATCTTTCATTTGGAGATTTGCTTGGGGGAAAAGTAGTGCCAGGAGACGTTAAAGGTGCGTAGAAAAGTGCCGAAGTCGTCTCATTTATAGAGGCCTGGGATTACATTTTTTTGTTACATTCAACCCTCAGGATAGCATGTGCAAAATGACTGGAGAAAATATTGAGCCGAACACCTTCCCAGCCCTCTATAAATGAGACGACTTCGGCACTTTTCTACGTACCTTTAACGTCTCCTGGCACCACTTTTCCCCAAAGCAAATCTCCAGGCAATATTATTTTCGAATTTTGAACATAATTAGCTACAATCACACCAAAAACCAGTGCTCTATAAATTGAACAACTTCAATAGATTTTTCAACCCCTTTACGGCGGTACCACGCCCACACCCACCAATGAAAAGCTGCCAGGCGCCCGAATCAATTAATAACGGTGTTAAGGCAGACTGATTAGGTGGTTTTAATTGTTCTATAAATTGCTGCCCTATTTCTGTGGCTAGCTCTTAGTCTATTAAGTATTCATTGGAGGACAATTAAAATGTTTTCAAAACACTACATGTTGTGTTTGCTGAATATTCCATTAAAATTATTCTTTTATAGGGATTGAAACAGTTAGTAGGTTCATTTTATTGCGTATTATAAATAGATACTTACACTGGAATATATGGAGTACGCCTCTGGCTTATTGAACATAAACAGTTGGTAATTCAATACACCCATTGTGGTAATTAGACTGTGTAATATAAATTGTTGTTTATTGTTCAGCTTATTCAAATCAAATTAATTCTTGTTCTATTTTTAGAACTTACCTGGTTTAAAAACAGATTCAGTTTTGGGCAGGTTGAGCTTCGCTGATGGAAATGATGATTCACAATTAGAGCAGCGAAAAAAATGGTGAAAATGTTGAATCTGAATGAAAATTCCTCGGTAGTTAAAACACAAGAGTTTTTTCTATAATAAGTCAATAGTTGAATATTTATGTTTCAAGTGAGTAAAGTGATACTTTTTTTACCAGTAGAAAATTTCTACAAATAAAAAAGTATTACTTTACTCATGAGTTTCATACAGTATTTTTTCTACAGTTATTGTCAAAATAGCCCCGTCATCATGTCTACTGATGTGTATACAGTATCGGAAAGTTTTCATCTGGGGTATGTGGTTGTATGAGAGCGTAAAGAATAGCTTGCTATAATGTTGAGAGAGCATTACAATTTCTCCTCTACTCGCTCCAGGAAGGGATATCAACTGAGCTGTTAATTCGTCGGGCGAGGTAGTAGGAGAGGCGCGCAGTAGTGCGTCTCTCTTATTTATGTGGTATTATCATTGCTGCTCTTTCGGGTTGTGAAATGTTTCGCCGCTGCTCCGAAACGAGAATAGTTATTCCTTTGTTTGTGCTATCTGTCCACTAACTATCATTCTAGCACAAGAAGAAACCCAACCATATATGGAAGAGAATAGACGAGAATAAGGACACAACAATTATAGTACAATTTACATGGATGCATAATTGCTTCGAGCAAAACCTTTGCATCCACTGGACGAAGCCTCTATTCAACCCAAAGTAATAGAGGTAGAGCTGGACAAGTGCGCCAATGGGACGCAAGGTCCAAAAAAAACAGACTGAGAGAGATCATTGCTGCTCGCGTAGATTTCTGTCTACAGTACCGGAAACTTTTCATCTGGGGTATACCATAGTCTAATCAAACAACTGCCTTTCAGATCAAACTTGGTGTCATTCGATTCGGAATAGTGTGTAGATGATTTTTGAAAAAATGCAAGTACCGTTTGCAACAATTGCAAAAATTACAAACAAGGAACTGAAAAAAAAATTAGGATTTGGTTTTTTGCAAATATCTCAAAAACTGTTCGACATATTTAAGGAGAACAGATGTTTTATAAAATGTAAATAATTTTTTTTTCCCAAGAAATAATAAATTTAATAGTTGATAACAAATTGTTTATTGAATAAACAATTAAAATTTAAACAAAAATATTTAATTTTTAAATTAAGTTTTAAATTATTATTAAAAAAAATATTTTCTCAATATTAATTGCAAGTGGAAGCAAAAAATTGTTAAGTAATTTTTAAGCAACAAAATAATTTTTTTAAAAAACGATTTTTGTTTGAAAAATCATAATTTGAATCAAACATTATGTTTAAAAAAATATTTTGTAAATAATGCATTTGTTTACAACAATTGTTTAAACAATAGCAGATAAAAATGTTTAAAAATCATTTTCTTGTAGTTTCCAATCATGAAAAAGCGGAAAAATTGGGGTTTGGTTTTTTGTAAATATCTCTAAAACTATTCGACATATTTTAGGATTTTTTATAAAATATTTTTTTCCCAAGAAATAATACATTTAATTGTTAATAACAAATTGTTTATTAAATGAAAAATGAAAATTTTAACGAAAACAATTTCTTTCACTTATCAAAGATCAAGATAAATTATTATTAAAAAAAATAGTTCCTTAATATCAATTACAAGTGGAAGAAAAAAAATTGTTGAGTAATTTTTAAGAAACAAAAAAAAATTAAGATTTTTGTTTTAAAAATCATAATTTGCATCTAAGATTATGTTTCCAAAAAAAAATTATCTTATAAAAAATGCATTTGTTTATAATAATTGTTTAAAAAATAGCAGATAAAAATTTTTAAAAATCATTTTCATGTAGTTTCTAATCATAAAAAAACGAATCAATAGTAATATTAGAAAATTCAATGTTTTATTTGTTTTTCTTGATTAGTTTTCTACCGGATTCCTATCTAGCGATGTCATTGTGGTTGTGGTTAAGGAAATGATAGAAATGCAGAAAGTAGATCAAGAGAGAAAGGATCTTTAACCTGTAGATTTACAACGAATCTCTGTCAAAGTGTCACTTTTTGTTGAAAACGGGAACATTCTCCATGAAAATAGAAAAATGAAAAATATGATTTATTTGTAATATCTAACAGAAAACAACTACTTCCCTGGCACAAGCCACGCTGGACATTGAACTACATCTGATAAATATTGTGAAAAGACTCTAACTGAAAAGAAAAAATCTGAAAGTGAAAATTCGCACTTTCATTCAAATAGTTGATTTTTTTAATTTTCTCTAGTTTGCATTGAAACTTCATTTCGGAAGTTTTAGGCGAATTAGCTGCAAAAATAGAACAATGGAACAAAAAACTTACTCCATTCAAGGTGTCAGTCACAATACTGTTTCAGAATTTGTCACGTCCTATCCGTTCATTTCTATTTAATTTTGTCAAATATTCTCACGATAGGAAACCACAGAAACTACAGAAAGCATTCCTAATTCCGACAGGACCCGAACGTCAATGCGAAGCTAAATGCAAATTAAAGAATATTGAGAAATGTTTGCGAATCAAGATGTCACTGTATTTTTTATTATTTCATCATTTGCCGTCTCTCTGCCAATCACATGTTTGACCCTGTCCAGATTCAAGCATTGCACTCAACATAAATATGTAGGTCTGCAAAATATCTGTTTTTTTAATTTGTATCCTGGATGATACTAATTGTTCTGTACAAACATTTCTGATAGAAAAAAAAATGTTATTTAGAAAACTAGTTTTTTCAATGAGTTCACAACTGTCTGGGACCCAATTTTTGACCGCAGCATAATGGCGTCATTTTCTCTAGAGAATCTTTTCCTACAATTTCAAAAATTGGGTCCCAGACAGTTGTGAATTCAATGAAAAAACTTACTGGTATTTTTAGCTTTGTTGATAGATCTCGTTGAATTTCGTGTTTGTCGATTCGCTAGCCTTTCAGCAACTCTCCATACTATTATCTGAATCTTAAACATATTCCCCAGATGGTTGGTTCATGGTCAGGGTGTTCAGAGAGGATCTATAAATAGATACAAGTTATTCACTGCATAGTCTTATAAAAGTAACTTATGAATACTTGGGAAATTTAAATGACTTGTTTTTGAATGCTATAAGCAGACATAACTCAATGTTCCACAATAGTCCATCCGGTTCTCTACAGTGTTGCAATTTCATTACTTATATTAATAAATAATAAAAATAAATAAAAAAAATTTACAATGTTTTTATAAAGGTCTAAAAAGATTAAAATAATTTCTCTACGAGTGTTGTACTATCTAAGACACTCGGACGAGACACCGGTGTTGCCTTTTGCTCCGGGGGATATTGAGTCCGTTGTGGAGAAGGAGTAGTGCCGAATATACTGGAACTACTCATTCCCCACTCTTAGGCAAATACAAGCCAATAAGCCAGATGTAGTCCTCGATCATCAAAGTAAGATTTTTCGAGTTTTCGGCTCCTGGTGAATGAGAAGTGCCGAATATATTGGAACTACTCATTCCCCACCCTCAGGCATATACAAGCCAATAAGCCTGATGTAGTCCTCCTCGACCATCAAAGTAAGACGATTTTTGTCATGGAGTTTTCGGCTCCTGGCGAAACGAACATCGTCCGAAAAGAGGAGGAGGAACGGCCTATTTATCGAGACTTACTCTTTGAACTCCGCAGGCTCTACCCAAACCATTCTGTCAAAATGGTGGTTCTGATTATAGGGGTCTTTGGTGGAATGATGGACACACTGCTCTCGAACTTAAAAATCATACCGGCTTGCCGTAATATGGTAATATGGTTTGGGTAGAGCCTGCGGAGTTCAAAGAGTAAGTCTCGATATTTAGTCCGTTTCTCGTCCTCTCTTCGGACGATGTTCGTTTCACCAGGAGCCGAAAACTCCATGACGAAAAATCTTCCTTTGATGGTCGAGGAGGACTACATCAGGCTTATTGGCTTGTATATGCCTGAGGGTGGGGAATGAGTAGTTCCAATATATTCGGCACTTCTCATTCTCCACAACGGACTCAATATCCGTCGAGTGTCGTAGATGGTAACACTCGTAGAGCCGCGTTATGCCTGTGGATATAGGCTGATACCGCATATGCTAGACATGCTGACAGCAAAGGCATAAAGGTCTCAGGCGCCCGACGACACGCTCTGCATCTAGTGTCGGGGTTCTTTATACCCATCACGCGGCTACGGTAGACCAGGGTGTTGAAGACACCATCCTGGCAGGCCATTATGAATCCCTCTGTCTACGACTTCAGCTCACTTGACCTGAGGAAAGCAAAGGTCAGTTTTTTGGATAAGCCAAGGTGTTCAATGTTCTTGAAGAAGACCCCTTGTGCAGCTGCAGGAGGACCTCAGTCTCCGCAGCTTTGACGTGAGCCTATGTCAGCGTATTGGATAATAGGCACTGGGCCTTCCCCTGGATAAAACTGAGAATTACTCAACCGTACAAATAACACAGTAAGTGATCCTTTACCAATATCCATGGGTGTGCCATAGGGGACGGTATTGGGTCCAGTTTTCTTCTTACTTGATATCCATAGCATGTTCAATTTGAAAGATATAAATAGAAAATAAATAAAAATAAGGCAGAAGAAAATTGACCATGAATAATATAAAGCTACAAAATTGATCACTTTTTCTTTCACTATAAGAGGTCAGCCTGAAAAGAACAATATTCAACTCAATGGATCCGCTTGTACAGATCACTCCAGTTGTGCTTGTTGAATAATAAAATTATTGAAAACATAAAGTTTCGAAGTGTGACCACTAACACATTTGTTTCAATGATACATTAACCAAACCGTAGCAAAACTACGAAAATTAATACAGGAATTCTATCAATTGAAGAATGTTCTAAATAATAAAAATAATTTGATTGTGTAGGATGCCTTGGCGAATTCCATTATACGTTACCGTATTATTGTTTGGGGTGGAACTTTCAGAAATCCTCTCCATTGCCGAGAAGTTATACAAAACACTCTACTGAAAATATTGTTCAATAAAACAAGAAGATATGAAACCGAACAACTTTATGATGAAATAGGAGTATCCGTTTTTAAACAGTTCTATATAGCCAATTTGAACAAAGTTCGAAAAGAATGCCGAGAGTTTCAAACAAATGAAACGAACAATTTCAACCAAGTCGAAATTTCGTTCTCTCCGCATTATCCCACAAATTGAATTTGAGGTGAACATCTGTCAAAAAACAACTACTCTCCCCTACGAACATTTAATTACATCTCACGTCCATTTTTGCAATGTTTCTCCAAAAAACTTCCGAATCGGATAATAAATAGCAGTTTCAGAGAGGTGGCCCGCTTTCAAATGGATCACTCTGTATATACCTATGTATTTAACGAATATGTCTCATTATGGTCGCAAAATGCGAAACATGTAAATAAAAGGGGCGCTATAGAATCCGCCATCCTAGCACATAAAACCGCCAACGAAAAATACTCTCGAAAACGGCATCAGCTGCAACCTCTAGATAACATTTTCAACCGACGACTGGATCGAGATAGAGCAATTCTGCGAACACCAATCGATTCAGCATGCCAAAATTAGTATATGCTGTGATTTTCGAGTCAATCGACACAAAATTAATTTTCAGCCGAAAAAACATCAAAGGGTTTACCTTAAAAATGGCCAAAAATCCAGTCGTCAGATTCACTCGATATTACCACCGATATACTCAAAATTTTATGTTGATTTCGAAAATGTATGATTTGAATATGTTCGGATACACGGTGTACCATAAAACGAAGATAAATATGCAACAAAAATTGTATCGCACGAATCCGACATCCTAGCACACAAAACCACCTATAACACCTACAAGCGAACTGTTAGGCCATCAAACAATAACATCCTCTTGAAGAAAATATTCTTAGTTTTTTTTTTATATACCTATGTAATTAACAAATTTGTCTCGTTATGGTCTCAAAATACGAAAAATGTAAAAGGTGCGCTAGGGTCCGCCATCCTAGCACATAAAACCGCCAACGAAAAACACTTCCGAAAATTCTAGAATTTTTTCAATATTTTTCCTGTATTCTACGTCATCAATTTAACATCACACAGTATTCGTAAAACAAAAAATTATAAAATTAAAAATCGGTCCAACTCAAAGTGCACACGTTCGTAGAAACGCCTACCAAATCTATGTTTGACTAGCAATCAATATCAATATCAGCGCATAGAAAAAAAGATTGAATTTAACTAATATAACATTAAAAAAAATTTGAAAAATGTTTGGCTGGAAAACGGCAGCTGCAACCTCTAGATAACATCTTCAACCGACGACTGGATCGAGATAGAGCAATTCTGCGAACACCAATCGATTCAGCATGCCAAAATTAGTATATGATGTGATTTTCGAGTCGATTGGCACAAAATAAATTTTCAGCCGAAAAAAATCATCATTCTACGCCATCTACGCCATCACTTTAATAGTCATTTGGAGGCTTGGAGGGGGCTGCAGCTCCAAAGCCCCCCCTCTGGCTGCGCCAATGGTTATGTTGCAGCTCGGTGGACTGTATTCTTCTAAACTGGCACCCAGAATGAGAATATGACGCCGGATACTGGACCCTACTTCCATTATAATCCACTGAATTAGCTATTTCTAGTTTTTGTAATAACAAATAACTTCACTTCCGGGTTATTTCCATAATAAAAACATTAACATTGCTTGAATGTTTTAACGAAATTGTTGAATATCCTTCTAGGATTTGATTCCAATAATATTCATCCAGTCGAAATTGTGGGAGAACATACCTTCCACTGCGAACAGGTTATGTCATATACACGAGGTTTATAAATAGTCTCGTAAATAGTAGTACTTGAAAGCTATTTATAGAATGAAAAACGTGCAAAAATGCCAACCGGTATATCGGGGTGGTGTGGCAAGTGCTGAGCCGAGAAACAAGAAAAAACTGGACGCTAAAAATAGAATGTTTATATTGTCTTGGAGTTCTTTCAATGATCAGGTTTGTCAGGTGTTCTCGATTCATTTTGTTTTATATCTACTTCTACTCAATTAAATGGATTTTATATTATACAGGTAGTAATAATACACTTTTCAGTATCCAGACTCGAGTATTTGTAGAAACCATTAATTTGACTCCTGTTCTGGTGAGACATTTCAAACAAGTCCAGTTTTTGACATTCTAGTTGGTACAGGTTAGTTTAGTATCTTGTAAAAATTACCCTGTATATTAACAATGTATCAGTTCACACATAAATTGGTAATAGGTGGAGTATTTTCAAAGCTTGTAAAGGTGGCATTGCGTTGAGAATATTTGCATAAACAATGCCGCGTAGGTATCCTCAGTCAGTGCCGGACTGGCCAGGTGAGATAGTGAGAAAAATCTCACGGGGCCCATCCCCCATTTGGGGTCTCGGGGCCCCTAGGAAAACAGACATGGAAAAAAGGTCAAATTTCGAAATCGGTTATTGCCAGAAACATGACAAACGCAAATATTCACTTTCGATTTGGTAGGATTTCTTGAGGACCTCTTGCAACGTGGCAACAGTGATGCGCGAGTATGTATGGTCGGTGGGCGGTTTTGGTTTTGGCGCGCGGCGCGCTGGATGCTGGATTACTGATTAGTCGTATGCGAGACACTGAGACAGCAGAGAGTAAAGCCTGCCTGTGTCCAAAAATAATTTTATTTGGCGTAGTTGCAAACGGGGCCAGGTAAATACAACTCTATATATCGGGTATCGGGTCGCTAAACGTTTGTTATTGAGTATGCAATTAATGTTTTAGATGGCAGATAGCGAAGAACAAAATATTCACAGATCTGGAGCAAATAAGCGTCAAGAGAAGCGACAGAAACTATTAGAAAAAGCAGGCACTTAGAGAAATCAGTCTAGCTTAAATATTTTCCTAAAACCTAGTACATCACGTGAAATGTCTCATCAAATCAGAGAAATTGAAACGACGATTCCAGAAACTAATTCGGATACAACGGAGAAAATCCCTTTACACTTTCTCAATACTTCTCAATCTTCTCAGGCGAATAGTGGCAAGACTGAAATTGATATTGATTGTGACACAATTCCATCAAACGAGGAGAAAAAAGGAGTATTTATTTTTATAAGAATATTTATTTGGTTTGATTTATTAAAAATTTCATTTATTTTTATATTTTGTTTATTTTGTCTTTCTGTGTTTATTTCATTTTTTACTCTACAAGACAAGTGTAGAGCTGATCTTGCACCTTAATCATTAATAGTACGAAAGCCAATAATTTGTTGAAATTTCCGTATGCGACTCATGAAATAGAATGAACCTGGTAATTTGGGGCCCCAATTTTTCAAAATCTCACTTGGCAAAGATAGGCCAGTCCGACACTGTCTTCAGTGAATAATGTGAGATTCACTTTCGTTAGGGGTTACAACTGGTATTCATGATTGTATGTATGCCACCTGTACTGTACTGTAGAAAATATTATAAATACTTAGCACGGTATATTCAGGTTGTCTTCCGTCTTAATGAATTTTTAGTGTTCATGAAACTTGTATGGGTAATTAACACAGGTATTTCGATTTTCAGTGATAATCCAGTAACTACAGACAAACTCTAGTAAAAAGTGAAGAATGAATTGTTGCACTCTGAAACAGGCACATGACATCTCGACAACATGTATCATTAGAAAAAAAAATTTACCAAAAAATCAGGGGTTGAACCTAAAGAATTTTTCATTAAATTTTTTTTTATTTCAGAAAATATAAGATTTATCAAAAAACTATTCCGATAGGTTGAGAGATAATTCAATTCTCCATAAGAATGATTTTCAGCAATACATTATGAAATACGCTCGTTTTCTCAGAAAACGTGGTTTAATGCCGACGTCACATTTCATGCTCGCGCTAACCGCTACTGCAAGTTCAGGCAGGGCCAAAAATTATATTTGTCATAACTTTGCTAAAAATTATAGTAGAAGAAAAAGAAAAAATGCATATCGTTCCTGAAGACTTCTACTTCCTCATGCAAATATAACATGTGAGTATCTGAGTACCTATAATGTGTTTTGCCCCACTTCACATAACCCTTCTACGATATTTACGGAGGATCCGAAAGTCATGGATATTTTAGTTGATATGAAATAGTTATACTGAAGCAGGAATCAGTACCCTCTTTGGACCATATGCAACGATTTGAGACTAGTGAGACAAGTCTCACGTACATGCCAAAGAATAAAATGGGTTTTACTCCTGCCTCAGTTTTCAACTCACCCATAATCCGGCAATTTCTTCAGTAAAAAATAAGTATGTAATTTCAAGCTTGAGGTTTGCACTTCACAATAGTGTTAATAAATATATACAGGGTGGGGCACCGAAAACGAAACAGATCGAATATCTTCAAAACGTATATGTGTTCTGAAAAAAATGCAAAAACACGTCGATTTTTAATACAAGGAGAACCTATCATAACTTCAACTGTCATACCTCTCCCCCAATATAGTGACCAAGGGGATGGTCCTTATCACCCAAACAATTTGAATAGGGAAGGTAGTGAGTGTGATACCTCATTAAAAAGGTAATTTCATAAGGAATTCAGCCATGTCAATTTTCGCTATCTAACTTCCTATTTTAGCGCCCTCTTGCGGGAAAAACAACTGTTATGTATTCCAAATTATGATACTTCATTTGCAAGCTAATTTAACATAAATTCGATGACAATGAATTATAGAATTTTTCTGAGGCAAAAAACAAAATTGCGGCTTTAGAATCGGACCATAATTTCAAATCTTGCCTGCCATTCTGAATTATTATTATTATTATTACGTAATTTTCACATAAACCATTTGAAAATGTCGTGAATCCAGTGGCATCGTCAAATTCTACTTGAAAAAATCGCTAATATGTTTTTTGGATTTTTGACCTTGAGAAAAATTCGAAGTCGGCCTTGAAATATTTTGATTTTGATTTCGAATTTATGGCACTCAACTAGAACTATTGATGCTCTATCTATTGAAAAAAGAACTTCAGGAAAGGCCTTGTCGCTTGTGGATAAATTTGTGTGAGAGATAACGACGAACCCATTGACAGAGTTTTCTGGGAATAGTAAACATATTTGGCGTTATCACCCGAAGATCTTATAATATCGTCAGGCCTATGACCTTCGTTATTGTCATGGCTCATTTGATATATTTACCAGATCAACATCCTCGATATTTGGAAGCTTCTCGTTCGTTTCCGACCAGTGGATGAGGGCCATAAAAACAAATTAGTATATTCTATGTTTAGACAACATTTGAGTTGCAATATACAGTCGGCGTCGTCTCTTTCGAATTACGAGCCTAATTGCTGTCAACATTCACTTTCGGTTGCCAAATAATGCGACCCTATCCAAACTCTGAAAGTTCAAGTGGTCAGTGATGTCTTTCCATGACAAGGAATTGCGGAAAAGTATACAGGGTGATGGTTTCACGACAATAAGGAAAGATGTCATCAATTGCTCGAAATTGGTATTGCGACTAGGTCGAAAAATTACAGACCCATCTGTATTATGAACACTTGAAAAAAGGCTGAAGTTTTTTAGCAAATATCACTTAGG
Organism: Chrysolina haemoptera; assembly: GCA_958298965.1. Taxonomy (NCBI): domain Eukaryota; kingdom Metazoa; phylum Arthropoda; class Insecta; order Coleoptera; family Chrysomelidae; genus Chrysolina; species Chrysolina haemoptera. Next base: position 1,668,887 of record OY282592.1, read on the forward strand.
TTAGGTTAGGTTTGAACGTGAGTGGGAACACATCAGGCCCGTGGCCTATTGTGGCTCACAATATGCTTATATTTCTCCCAGTATATCCAATATTTTAATCAAATTTAGGAATATATTACACCACCGACTATGTATTTCATAGATCTCCAGTTGAAATAACTGTTAAAACTACACTTTATCCGAATAATTAATTTTTTCAATTGCTTTATGATCTATTCATAGAAATATTCAGCTTATCTGTTTGTTCTATTTAAAAATAGAATGTTGTTTTGCGTATGGTTGGAGTGTGTGTAATGCGTACTGGGTGAACAATTACTTACTGGGTGAGCTAAAAGCACAAGCCTTATGCTGCGCGGAATTTTGTGTGATACTTCTGGCGACGAGCATTTTCCTTGTAGCTAGTCACCTCTTTCTTCAACCCCTCTAAAATAACGAAAATAAAAATTACCCTTACTTATTACGCTCAGAATGATTTATAAATTTACAGGTTTATAGAGTGACCGCCAAAAAGTATGTACCATATGGGAAAAAAGTTTATTATTAGAGTATTGAAAAAAAGATTCTTGGGAAAAGTTTGTGCATGTCCTATAACCTAAAAATCGATTTTGACACATGTCACGTGATTGCTGGTATGGCGGCAAATTGAAAAACATTACTATGAATAGTCAAAAAGTCGGATAAAATGGCAAGATATCGAAAAAAGTTATTTGAAAAAGTTGCTTAGCATTTAATTTTATACACATATACAAAGTTTGAGAAAAGTATCTGGGAATATTGAAAACAGCAATTTTTTTTAAATAATTTTCTAGCTGTAGAAAAATATCAAATTATTTTCTCATGAATTGCTTGACCATACTGAAATATTTGTATTCCGATGATAATAACAAAACTTTCTGATTTTCTCCACACCAGAGAGCGCTAAATTGAAAAAATTTAATTTTGTCAGAACCCTTGCTGTTACATTGGTTCGTATCTAATAGATATATCACAATTCCACTATTATTGCGATGATAGGGAAATCAAAAAATATCGTGTTTTTCAGATTACAATCAATTTTTGATGATAATCGTGCACGAACGTTTCACTTCGCACATAATCTTAAAAATAGTGCGTCAAATTAAAGAGGCTTGAGTTTTCAACATTGCATGCGAAGTGAAACGCTCTGGCACGATTATCATCGAAACTTGATTACAATCTGGAAAACATCATGTTTCTGGATTGTCATGTCATCACAATGATCGTGGAATTCTGATATAACTGTTAGATACGAACCAATGTAACAGCCAGGGTCTTGACAAAATCCAATTTTTTTAATTTAGTGCTCACTGGTGTAGAGAAAATGAGAAAGTTTTGTCATTATCATTGAAATGCAAATGTTTCAGTATGGTGAAGCTATTTATATGATAATAATTTGATATTTTTATACAGCTATGGAAATATTTAAAAAAAAAATCTATTTTCAATTTTCTCCGATTATCTTTTCAAACTTTGTATATGTGTATAAAATTTAATTCTAAGCAACTTTCTCAATTAACTTTTTTTGATATCTTGCCATTTTACCCCACTTTTTGCGTTTTCATAGTAATTTTTTTTGATTTGCCGCCATACCAGCGATCACGTGACATGTGTCAAAATCGATTTTTAGGTTATCGGACATGCACAAACTTCTCCCAAGAATCCTTTTTCTAATACTCTAATAATAAACTTTTCCTTTATGGTACATACTTTTTGGCGGTCACTGTAGGTATATAATTTTTCGTGAAACCTCAGAAGAAATCGATTTATCGATATGTGACTTAGAAGTGATAAGAACAAGAGTAGATTTTATTAACAGCTATATGAGTAACAGTACCTTTATAAAACGTGAAACATAAAAGTTGCTTTCGACTTGGTAGAACTCTAGTTCCATGTTGAAAAGGGGAACATCCTCCATGAAAATTGAAAAATAAAAATGTGATTTATTTAATTGATTCCAATTGTGTCGGAATTTAGATGAATATTTGATAGTAAAATTGATCGTTCCTCACTACTGTCCCGAATCGATACTTCTGTTCCTAGAATAACATCTACGATCTAAATGCAATAATGGCGTTGTATACAAAACAAGTCAACTGAGTTAATGTTATAGGACCAATGAATCTAATCTAGGACGTGTCACATCTTTTTTTTTACAGTGAATCATGTATCTGCAGCTATCCAAATGAATACAAAATTTTGTCAATGAAATAATCTAAAATAAACAAAAAATTTGATAAAAACTGTTTGACATTATGGGCCGAATTGACGTAAATAAAGTGTTTCATACCGTTTGACACCAATCACATGAACATTTTTGAAAATATCAGATTCAGAGCAACACACTAATCCAGTATGATTGGTATTGAGACGAGGATCTATTGAATCACCACCAATTTTTTTTTTCTAACATTATATTATGATATCCAGAAGTCATGTGCCGAGTTTCAAAGTGCTACGATTCTTTCTTCACTTGTGGTTTACATTTGTCTGTGGTTACTGTACTACTATCGATTTTGTTCTAGTTGATATCCTGGTTTTTGCCGTGGTCTTTTTTGATTAAAATCTCCAAAAGTTTCGACTGTATCTGCAGCAATCTTTAGTGGCGTGATCGGAGTACAGTGTAGCAGCAAATTCGAAAATTTTCACGCCCACGATGCGCAGAAGCATTACGGCGAATACCTAGTGATAAGGCAAACGTTTTTGCAGGAAAAAACTTGGGACAGTCTGTGAAAAACTAATACACAAGGAAATTGGAGTTTCAATCTGTCTTGAAGTCTGCACATACATACTATAACGGTTCCTATGTTTGTGTATTCGATTGTACCTCTTTTTGCTCGCTGACTATAGCGTACAGTCTTTTCTTTTTCTTCCGATTGCCTTCTGACGTTATTGTTTGCGCAAGAAGTGGGATTTTAACGTTGAAAAGGGGAATATTCTCCATGAAAATGTTCCACTTTTCAACATGAATACCCAAGAGGTTATCTAGAACAATGGAAAATAGTGACTAAAGTTTGTCTTTCAGCCGCAGATGATTCCACCACAGATTTTATGAATATCCTATTCATATTTTCGAATAAAAATCAAAATGACAGTTTAACATTTCAAGCTAGATTTGTTTTATTGTACTCTTCTTGACGTATCAACTGGCGTATCTATCTTTTTTTTATTAAAACAAACCAGGATTCACCTTAAATCTAGAGTATTACTATTTTCATCAAGTAGTTCGATCAACATGAATTAAATGCTTTTGTTTCTTCGACGTTAAAATACCCTTCTCTTCGTGGAATATCAGATAGATATCTGACCGAAAATAACTACTTCCTTGGCTAATGCTGCCACGGACGTTATTCTTATTTCATTTTGTCATTCTCGGTCAGGTTCTTGGACTACTGTTACTCTTACACATTCTGGTTGATATAAGCTGTATTCAAGTTTCGAAATTTTTGCAATATTACTGTGGAATATTTCAATGAACAACAACAAACCTTCGTCTTTCGTTCACGAATGATTCGGAATTGAATTTTTCTATCCATTTTTATGAGACAATGCGTCGTGAAGGCATAAGATTTGAAGGATTTCATATTCCTCCATGTTTCTCCGTCTGACATAAAATGAAATTACCTGTCGGGTGGAATATGCGTCAAAGACTACATTAAAAGTGAATATGATCACGTCCCTGACATTTTTCGCTAGGTGTGTTAGTTTCCAAGAAAAATTTTCTCGAAATTGATTTGGTTGAAATCAAGCAATTCAAATATTACTGATATATCTCTACGGATCAACCGGTAAGTATAGAAATATAAGTAGGTCAAAAGACAAAGTATCAATTTAAAGTATTTTTTATGCTGCACCACTATTATCATCTCGAAATGGGTAGTTTATACAGAGGTGGTTAAAGTAGAAAAAGTTGCCAATTTCAGTAAACTGTGTTTCCAAAATATACAGGGAACGCGAAAAACGAGGCAAAAAAGTTGTGAAAAATAAAACTAATTTGAATGAATACTCAAACTTGAAATCGAGTCAAGATCAAATCCAATGTGATGGAAGTGAAAAAGCAGAGAAAGATCAATAAGCACATATTTTGATGTCAAAGTAATATGTAAAATAAAGAAGTTACAGGGGGGCGACAGATTTTTGATCCTCACTGTATATATATACACATAAGAAAAGGTAAATATTTGATTTTAGAATATTTTTTCACTATTAAATCGTCGTTTTTCACGCCACAGAAAAAAATAGTGTATTATACACAGGAAATATCTTAGATTGGACAACACAATCTTGAGCTAAAATCTAATCCTTTTTTTCACTTGTATAATAAATAACTAAGTGAACGAAAGACGTGAAGTGAATGGATGGCTAAACTAATTACCCAAAGATTAGGGGGATTGTTCTTAAAAGCAACTCCTACGAGAAAATAATTGAGATGTCTTTGGAATATACCACCAATGTTTTTACTGATTTAATATCCTGTGAAGGCTTGATGAGACAGGGATTACTGATGTGCGTAGATCATTATCCTCGTTTTTTGTGTTTTCCAAAAATATTTTATACGTTGATATTCATTATGTTAGGTATATACTTATTTATGTATTCCTTTGTACTATTATGACTTTAAAGAAAAACACACGCGTTCACTTTTATCACAAGTGATTATTAGTATAGGTTTAATGTAACCACAGCTGATGATGATAGGTACTGATTTTCATCGGGAACAGTATGGTGGTTTCATTGAAAACTACATCTGGAATATGCTACTTCTAGAAGATTTTACTCATTTCATTGTCTCAATTCCTTCCCAATAATGCCTCTGTAATTTGGCTTTGAAGTTTAATTTTTAAAACTACAGGTTGCTGAAAATTGCTGTCTAAAGGATACAGACTTCCAAAATTTCCGTAATTATCACTGGTCAAGGTAGTCCCATATTTGTAAATTCGTTAAAAAACGAACGCCCCAAGGTATATCATGACCTTCACGATTTTAATGTCTGAGAGTTATTTTTAGACCGCAGTTTACGTTTACAGTTGTGTGTTAGTGGAAAGACTGTTTGTTGCCCAGTGAAATAAATCTTGCTACTGTTTATGTCATGTATGTATTCGGATTACTAGGTTGTTCTGATCGGAACGTTCATTCGAAAATAAATGTGTTTTTGGAATAGGGCGATTTTTAACAAATCTTGGTCTTAAACAAGTATTTAACACGGAGGTGAATACGATAGGAGTTTTGCATTGTAGATAGAGGTACGTCTTCTGACACTCGGATATGATTGATGATTGCTTGAACGTGAAAAAACTAATACCTATTAGTATTGCAAAATGGAAAAGCTTGGTTTAATAATTACTTTTGATCACGCCTGTTCCCTCATATACATTTTTTTCTATTCATTCAGATATAGATGGATGATATCTAAATGAATATTAAAGCTAAAATAAAACATGCAGGGGTGCTTGACATGTTGACGTTTCGGATATTGTATCTGCCTCGGTTATCAAAACTGAAAAGATGCTGAAACTGTATTTGAATTGCGGTTTGGAAGTAACAAGATCTTTCGAAAAAAAGAAACTGTGGAAGGTTACGAACCCAAAAATTCATGTCAAGAATCGAATTTTCTCCACAAAATCAAACTTTCAATCAATATGTACGAGTGATTTCACCAAAGCATAGCTTATGTTGTGAATATCCATCCACCAGTAGAATACAGGGCGGCTTTTAATAGCCCTCCCCCTGTTAACTTTTGAGCTGTTCGACGTAGAACCATGAATAAAATAAATGGTATGGGGGGGTCAAATGTTATCGTTGAAATGGAAATTTCATTCTCTTTACAACCATATAATTTTTTTCGATTTCGTCAATATTTTTTTTGAAATTCAAATTCGAAATATCAAATATAAATGTGGATCTGATACTACTCGTACCTCGATAAATTTGAACGGTTTGATGAAATTTTTTTGAAGGGTAACCGATACTACTTTTTGAGAGAAAAAACATTGCAATTACTCGACAGATGGCGCTGGATGAGGAACATTAACTAAATACTTTCGAAAGGCATAAAAATCGAAATTGGGAAAAAATGTATGAAAAATATTTATATGGGTGTAAAGGGAATTGAATCATCTTTTCAACGATGTCACACTTGACCCCCATGCCATATAAAAAAATTGAGTTATTGCCCCCCCCCCCCGCGACCCCTATCACCATGTTTTTCATTTCGAAAAGTAGTATTGGTGAAACGGTTTTTTTTGTGTCTACGTCAAACCGTTCAAAAATTAACAGGAGGGGGGGGCTATTAAAAGCCGCACCGTATTTGGAATAATTTGGAAGGGGATGTGACTGTAAACATAACACATCATCTGGTTTTTGGAAATAAAAATTAAAATAGGTAAAAGTATCCCACTTACTATGATAACTGGATATGTCAACAAACCGTTTATTTAATAACGACAGAGAAAATTCACTTGATGCTGTGAAATTTTATAGGAAGTATTTATTCATAGCATATCAGATTTAAGTCGATATTAATTCAGATTTACAGTTGTTTCATTTGTAAAATTCGTGTTTTAATGGCACGTAACACTCTTATGAGCCATTAAAGACACTCATTTTATGAACTCAATTCATAAACTAACTATTTTTTAATTCAAATTTATCTAAACATTATTAAAATTGGTACTATTCAATATGTATGCTATTTTTTTGTGAGTTCAGCACGATATATCTAAGTACGTGGCCAAACTCAAAGGGGTGATTCTTTGAGTGATTCTAGACAAAAAGTTCATACAAGCATAGGATACAGGGTGTCATCATTTTTAAAAGATATAATCGATAACCGATTTTGTTACTATTTAAGGTAGAAAGGGAATAATTTAATTCTAACTATATCAAAATCTTATATCCAGTGGCGTCCTGGAAGGACCTTAACCAATATTTTTGACATGAAAAATGTGCGCCACTGTTTTTTTTGCAGTTTTTGTATTTGTTTCACATTGAGCAACTGAAACTACAATTTTTCTTTATATCCAGAATTTTTTTCGTGATTTGCTTTGTTTTCAAGAAAAGACATATAAATCAATTTATTATAGCATGGGAAAACAAGTAATGTAACTACTAAACCATCAAAATCTTGGGTGCACTTGCTTGTTTTAATTTTCATAAGAATTTCTAAGACTAGAATAGACTTGATATGTGAAAAAATCATAGTTTCTGATGATTTAGTAGCAACCATTTTTCATTATGTTTTCCCAGTGACATGCGAAATACGAAAAAAAATCTGAATTAAAAAAAATTTAATTTCAGTTGCTCAATTTGAATCAAATATAAAAACTGCAAAATCAATGGATATGATAATTTTGATCCAGTTAGGGTTAAATTAAGTCCCTACTACCCTAAATATCACTGCCAAACTTCAACAAAATCGGTTGAAGGATTTTTAAGATATTTAAGAAAAAAAAACGATTCATTTTAAAAATGACACCCTGTATCTTAAAAACGAAACATTATCGAACATATGTTTATATGAACTTTTCGTCCTAGAATCACCCGAAGAATCATCCTAAGAATCATCCCCTCCCAAGTTTTGGCATGTACTTACATAACACTTGTATAAAAAAATACACCTAACCTATTGGAGTTATTGAACGTTCTTTATACTTCACAGGCATCAGTAGAATTTGCTGACATTTTACTGTCATACCTAAGGTACACATTAAAGTAATAGGTACTTGCATTCTACGCGACCTCGATGTGATAACCGATTTCAATTTACTTTTTCTACAACTGTCGAAAAAGTCCACTTTTTTTGTGTGGTTTGTGTGCGTAGAGTATGACAATATTTCGCTATCAACATACGATTTCATTATTAAACGGAAAAGCGTAAAAAAGTGCACTTTTTTTACTTTTTTAACGGCTGTTGCTAGGCAACCGATAGTTTCATGCAACAACAGTGACAGATCCGAATAATAACGAAATCCTTTCATAAAGCCAGTTCTCATTTTCTTTGGCAACTAATAACCTATAAATATCGGATATACAAATGTTTCAATGATAATATTCTTAGCATTCTTACTATTGAATAAGTATTATCAAAATTCCAAACTATCGCGGCGAATATATTCAGAGGTAATATAGTATGTGGTATGATTATTACCGATAATTTTTTGAAATATTAATGAATTGCAATCCCAAAGCTGAAAATACAACAAGTCCGCAGGACGAGTTGTATTTTCTTGCATTGGGATTGCCAATGAATTGATATTCCAAAAAATTGTAGGTTTTTAATCATACCACGAATTATATTTAGGACGACAATATATCGATTTGAAATAAAGAAAAATCGTGTCACCCGGTAATTGATGCTTTACTTCTAGCCGTATTCAACGGAATACTCTTTTCCATGGCCTCATCTATGATACCAATGGACATTTGTCGCCAACGATCGCTCATATTGATAAATAAAGATAACTAATCAAAACACATAAATTTGACGTTTATAATTTAAATCATTATTTTCACTTGACAGATAGTAAAACAAATACTAAGCAGGTTTATCATCGTGAAAATACAGCGCGACAAGCTATATTTTCACTGTAGTTCCGATTCTATTGGCTGAATTACAAAATTTGAAATCCACTGATTGGTTGTTAAGCAAGGAAATATATTGTCAAAATAATAGCATATACCTCTAAGGAACTATTAGACCTAATCTACACTAGGTAATCCAAGGATGCTATGGCTGTTTAGCCGTCAGAAACTAGTTGACAACAATAATTAATGAAATTTGTGAAATAGGGCATCTATCCAGATAACGAATTCTTGATAACTATAAATTTAATTTTAGTAGAAATGAAAAGTGATGAAGATTGAACGGAGAAAATCGTGGATAGTGCAAATATGAGATTTCCTTGACATAGTTCAAAGAAAGAAAAAGGTATGCGTTGCTTCACGAGGATTGTTTATTTATTTTGAATACAAATCTAAGAAAATGAAAAGTTACTCCGATGGTATGAAAACTAAAGAAAATTTAAAAAAATCAACTATCTGATTGAAAATGCGGATTTTCGCTTTCAGATTTTTCTTTTCAGTTAGAGTCTTTTCACAATATCTATCAGATGTAGTTCAATATCCAGCGTGGCTTGTGCCGGGGAAGTAGTTGTTTTCTGTTAGATATTACAAATAAATCACATTTTTCATTTTTCCATTTTCATGGAGAATGGTCCCGTCTTCAACATGAATACCTCCCAAGAGGTTATCTTGAACGATGGAAAATAGCCAAAGTTCCCGGGCATTTTTCAAAATGATTGTGGTTTGCGAGCATTTTATTTGACCTACTTGCATATCTCCCAAAATCTATATTATTTTCATTAACGACATCAGTGCTCTGGTACGAGTAAAGTTACTTTTGTAAATATTTGTCAAGTGATTTCAATCCAAAGAAAACATTGAAAATACCAATATTTAATCGCTACTTGTTAGCTTTAATTAACGAGCTACGTCACACCGTGTGCTCAAACTGATCCTGACTAAGCATTTAGGATACATTTTAGCCGTAGGATGGAAATTGATCATTCTGCGAACTGAAATTGAAATACAGGAATTTTTGTCACTGACAAATTACTAAGTAAAAATGTAATAAGAGGACTAAACAGTACAACGATATAAAACAAACAAACATGCGCACCCATTATCACACCAACTAAAGATGAAAAAACATAACCTCAATCGATTACAAATGAAAACCTTCACATCCTCTACTCATGTGGATAGATGAGTTGTTGTTGATGAGTTGATATGAAAAAAGTATTAAGAACACGAACAGATATTATTGCATGAAGTTATCTACGGTCTATTGTCAATCCACCACAGTTATCACACCATGATTAGAATAATCACACACAATGGTAATGGTAAGATTAGATAATCCAACTGTTTCAATGAACATTTCCATGCAACTAGCAATTGCGGAGACAGCCTTATCCAAAAAATCATTAGATGTAATTCAACGTTCTTCGTGGTATTATCCAGGAAAGTAGTTGTTTTCTATTATTCTCATTGTATAGTATTATGGCAATAATCAGTTCTGGTAGGGCAGGGCACCTTGTTTCTTTCTTGACAAGCTCATTGTGAACAAATTGCTGATTCCTTCACATTAAACAATCTTTTTTTTACAAGTATAACGTTTATCTTACAAACTGAGCGTCACTTGTAACGCTAACCCTATATACGCGTTGGACGTTACTTGAGTTTGTCTCGAAGACCGAGCTCAAAATTCCTGCATGCTCCTTGTAGAAAAACATGGGCACCACATGGTTTCTTTCCATAGTAGGTTCAATACTAGCTTCTTCAAAAAACTAAGAACTAGGTTTGAGACAGTGGGTCGTATGCATAAATCTGAAGCAAATGCTTTTACTCGAATTTCTTGAAAGAGACCTATTCACTTTGTTAGGTAATGAAAGAGACAAACCTATAGTATAAGCATTTGCTAGCTTTTATGAATACCACCCAGTATCTGGGGTATAGACAGAAATCTACGCGAGCAACAAGGAACGCAATGATATGATAATACCACATAAACAAGAGAGAGGCACCACTGTGCGCCTCTCCTGTTACTCCACCCGACGCGTTAACGGATCACGTGGCAATGCGACACACCGCACACAGCGTACGTCCATATCCCTTCCTCGAGCGAGTAGAGGAGAAATTGTAATGCTCTCTCAACATATAGCAAGCTAGTCTTTACGCTCTCATAAAACCACCATACCCAAGATGAAAACTTTCCGATACTGTATGGTCTCCTTTAACGTTCGCATTGTTTTCAGTAAAAAGATAAGACGGAGGTACGGTTTTGCTTACGTTTGTACGTTGCTTTGTGGGCACTGTTCCACGACAATGTCAATAATATAACATTGAGGTGAAATAATATAACCAATATTTGATTCGATTAGTAGATTAGTCGTATTATTATCAATGGAAAGGTTGTCACTTTTGTATGCGAACTTTACTTATTTAAGCATTTACATACCATACGTACAGGGTGGCCCATCGAAAACGTACCGCAAGGCATTGCAGGCTGGGAAAGAACATTTCGATAAAATCCGAAAACTGGTCAAGTTTGTTTGTCAGGGGGACACATTTTGACGTAACAAGCATAGTAAAACCTTCAACCCCCTAAGTAGGGGTGTCACCCCAACATTTTTTTCAAATGGGAAGAAGGTTACTTCTTTAGAAGGGGCTTGTCATGCCCTATACAGTGCTGCTTAGATTTTTCAAATCGATCCACTCTTTCAGAAAATATGGAGCGTTGAAACTCCAACCATCATGTGGGACGAAAAATACAAAAATCGGTTCAATTGTACTTTATTGCAATAAGTTCCTTCAAATGAATTCGCTGTTTTTGCCGATTCGCTGTTTTTGCCGATGCACAGATTTTTTTAGGCTCATTTTAGAGAGTAAAAATGAATAGCATTTCTTCACTTTTGAATTAGGTCAAGTAGTTGCTAGATACCTGTCGTGGTTGAAGTGTTTACGAATTGTTGACTTTAAAATTTATTATTATGGTGTATTCAATTGCAGACAGAGTGGAAATCATTGAGGTTTTTTTCAAAAACGATGAATGTGGAAATCGGGTCGCGGAGTTGTTTAACCAACGGCATCCTGACAAACATGCCTCTGGAAAAATTGTTCGCGACTTGGTGAAAAAATTTCGTGAAACAGGTTCAGTTCATAACAAAAAGAGAGAGCTTCAAAATCCAGTACTAAATGAACCTACGGAGATAGCAGTATTGGGGCAAGTTGCAGTTTATAGTAAGATAAGTACAAGACAATTGGCCATTGCGACGGGTGTGTCTCGTACCAATGTCCAACGGGTATTGAAAAAATGCAAATTCCATCCTCACAAAATTCGCTTAGTGCACGAACTGAATGAAGACGACTTTGATCGTCGCTTGCAATTTTGCGAAATTATGAGTGAGCTAGCGTTACACAATGGTAATTTTCTATTCAATGTGTGTTTTTCGGACGAGCGTTCCTTCTTCCTCCATGGTTTAGTGAATCGCCACAATTGCCGGTACTGGGCCGACACCAATCCAAGGATTTTCCACGAGACACACACGCAACACCCCCAGAAGTTAAATGTGTGGGCTGGTATTTTTGGAAATTCCATTGTAGGACCTTTTTTCCTTCCTGGAAATTTAACAGGCGATATGTACTTGGATTTACTACAAAATGCCATCGACCCAGCTTTAACAAATATCATTGATAACGATCCCGCATACCATGAACAGGAACTGATTTTCCAACAAGACGGAGCTCCTCCTCATTATTCCCAAAATGTGCGCAATTATTTACATGACACATTTCCAGGACGACGGATAGGACGACGGGGCCCAATAGAATGGCCACCTCGGTCACCCGACTTAAGTCCTTTTTTTGTAGGGACACATCAAAAGCCTTGTTTACGAAATACCACCAGACACATTAGAACAGTTGCAACGAAGAATCGTTAACGTATGTCGCGAAGTGACAAATAATTCAGAATGTACGACAACGGTTTGAAAATAACTTATACCACTGTATGCAGGTTGACGGACAGCAATTCGAACATTTACTTGACTAATAAATGAGTTTTGAAGTACAATTGAATCAATTTTTGCATTTTTCGTCACACATTATCGTTGGAGTTTCAACGCTCCATATTTTCTGAAAGAGTGGATCGATTTTGAAAATGTAAGCAGCACTGTGTAGAGAATGACAAGCCCCTTCTGAAGAGGTATCGCTTGACCCTCCTTCCCATTTGAAAAAAAAAATTGGGGTGATACCCCTACTTAAGAGGTTGAAGGTTTTACTATGCTTGTTACGTCAAAATATGCCCGCCTGACAAGCAAACTTGACCTGTTTTCGGATTTTATCGAAATGTTCCTTCCCAGCCTGTAATGCCTTGCGGTACGTTTTCGATGGGCCACCCTGTATTGAAACTCCAAGCGGAGCGATGCACAATACAACAGCGTGCACACAAAGTGTTTGAATAACACGGCCATAACTCAGAATAAAATCGAGACTGATTTTGACATATTAGTGAAGTAGCACTATTTTCCTCACTATCGGTCATACAGAATGGGCGCCTAATTGGAATGTCAGTAGTCATTTTTTAGACCAAACATTTGGTTATCTTTTAGTTTCAATTGATTTATCAAAAATGTATCTTTGCTCAAGTGATGTACATACTTGTAATTTGAGCATCTGTGTAAATATAGTCGAGTACGTAGATAATGAATTATTATAATGAGTCATCTGCTATTTTTTTTAATTTCCTTAGCCTGGTAAATTATGAATTGATTCTCTGATAATTAGATGCCGTTTATTTGAGCGCAAATATCACGAGAAAGCCGATGATATTGACCCTAACGTAAAACATGATAATTTATTCAACAAATGACAACAGTCTCTCTTTGTGATTTTTTTCTTTAGTTGTGTCAAGTATGATATCTAGACTGTTAACTCTGCCCTTCGACTACTAGACTGTTGTAAATTTGTATAGGATCTCAAAAAAGCGCAGCGACTTGGATGTTCATTTTTTTAATTAGGACACCATGTATTTCATTGCATTATCAGTTAGGGATGATCATGAGGAATTCAACAGTACCAAACTTGATACTGATATCTCTATAGACTATGAAGATATCGCCTATTATTTTATTCATAAGCCCAATGAGTGGGAGAGAGAAACTTTTTCTGGCGTGTCAATAAATTCTCTCTCGCACTCATTGAGCTTATGGATGAAATAAATGGCGATATCTCCGTAGTCTTTGGAAATAATAGCATAAAAGTTGGTACTGTTGGATTCCTTATGATCACCCATCGTCCTTCAATTCACGAGTTGTATCAATAGACCTGCTTGTCGTAATTTGTGATTATTGGTTGTTGCAGGTGATCCTGGAGTTTCGGTGAGGGGGGAGCCTGGCCATGCGCCTGGGCCTGGCTTCTCTGCTGGTCGCGCTGTTGAGTATCCTCGGTACCTCATCTACCGTCACCGCCGCCACTTCGCTCACGACAGAGGATGACGTCACCGTCGCCGCTGCCCCCGCCGCCCGCTTCCGTCACGAACCGCGCCGCACCGGCCCCTACCCCGCGTCGCTCAACAGGCACCCCTATTCGACGAACGGTTCGTACGTTCGCCAGATCCGCTCCAACTTCCACCCCGAAGAGGAAAAAGACGACGTTTCGGCTTCGGATAGCTACGAAGACGTGTATCATAACATGATAGAGGGCGTTGACTTTCACGGAAGTTTTAAGGATAATTTGACTGTGAGGGACCTCAAGACTGATGAGCGTGTAAAGCCTGGACTCAAGAAAAAAATATTGACTGTGGGGTATTTGGCGGCGATCAGAGGGGAGATGAAGGAGAGACAAGGACTGTTAATTTCTGGAGCCATTCAAATGGCGTTAGACCAGGTAAGTCTTTCCAAATGTTTTTAAATTTCAAATAGTCAGTGTCTAAGCATCTATGGAAAGTGAATGTTTATATTTATATATCGATTCAGTTAATTCATAATGGGACTTGCACTGCACTGTTTGGAACCATCGGTGGAGTTTAATCCCTATACTATGTTCAACACCTCGACCAAGTGACCAATTCAAAAAAATCTTAGAGGGATAAATTTGGAGCTCCTGAAAGCCACTCGACAGGTTCTCTTTTTCCAATCCAACGGTTCTTAGAATGGATATCCAAACATTATCTGTCAGGGGCGTAATAGTGCACAGTGCGATAAAACGCCGTTTTGTTGGCAACAAAGTTGAACTTCATTGAAGACTTGGGTGCCCTTTAAATTAATTTGATTTTCCAACTGTTCCATTTTTTCTTTCCATCATCCTACGTTTAGAAGACTTTTGCGAGCTAGGATGACGAGGGTGTCATTTTTCAACAACAATTCTTACTGAAAATGTCCGTTCAAATATGCCAGTCGCCCCTCCAAACTGTAACAGCGTCAACCCGCGTACCTTAACTTAGCAAGCGGGCACACTACCTACGCACCACCAAGGCCCATTTTAGATAACCGTGAGTAGGATTGGTGTGACCTAAGCATAGTCGATTAAAGATCGCTTGGTGTTTCGGGTTCGTTGTTTCATCAGGCCACAGTTTTACATCGTATTTTATCTTACGTATTTTTGTGCTGGACAATTGCCACTGATTTTACCACTTTTGTCTTATTGATGCCGATATCATCAATTCAATGTCTTTGGATACTGCTATACCAACATGTAATGGAACCCAAATAAATTGAACTGTTTTTCTACTTTGCTGGACTTTATGATATTCTTATTTTATTTTTTGTGTGATTGGGTTTGGATCAGTTGTGGCTACCACTGCTCCTGCGCCCCTTCACTGGTTTTGAAGCATCCATGTAGATTTTATTGTAATTGGAGTAGCTGTCTAAAATTTGGTTGAGATTGCTTTGGATAACTTGGCTATTGGTGTTGTAATTGTCATAATGAGTTGAGCTCGTGTCAAAATTTGGTAGTTTTATAGCACAATACGATTGATGGAATACATCATACATTTGGAAGGGATATATCAAGGACTCTGAAGAGTTATAGGTATTCCACGAATACCAGAAGGTTCGAATTTCATAAATAGGTAGCTTTTTGGGGCTTTATCCAATATTATATCGTCCAACCTACTCTGTATTAATAGAGGCAAACACCTCTGAATTAATCTAAAGTTAGTCACCACATACGTACAAGATAGGGCTTAGCTGTTGTATAGAGAAGGCACTTATTATTGGCTGACATTGCACATATATATGTCCGATGTAATTCAATATATGTTGTGACATTCTCCAGGAAGGTTATTGTTTTCTGCCGGATATTTGCAAAACATGAAGAGGTGAAGGGATTTTCAATTATTTTCTCTTCTCGGAAGTTTGAGAACAACCTCAATATCTTCCAGAAAATTATTTCACTGAAAATCACCGAGTCACGTCGATGTCAGATGACCCCAAAGAATTTAATAATTGAATGCCAAGTCTGGTGAGCGAGCTGGCTGTTTCATTGGTAATTCGAAATGAAGTAATGCTGAATCAGCACCATTGATGAATTTCTCTTCAGATCTAGTGACATTCAGTATCGTTACACCTTTGATTATCCTGTCATTTTTTAATTAGTATTGGGATACGGATCATTGAGTCTGAATAATTATATGATGCAAATCTTTGGGTAAATTCTAGAAAGAATATTGAGTTACATCCTGATAGAATCTTGTGCAGTGTTCGTCATAACGAACACTATTATAAGTATATATGATTCTAATGTAACCAATGCGGCATGTAAATAGTCACCCCATTCCAAACAAGTAAAAAGCACGTGAGAAACATTGCACAAGTATCTGTCAGATGTGATTAATTGTACGTCGCGGTATCACTCATTCGCAGTACCATTGAAAATTGTTGTTTTCTGACAGATATCAGCTTCACATCATCCAACCTTGTATCATCACTAAAAAAAACGTAAACATAATATTAACAATTTAATTTTGTCTAAATAGATCAACAACGATAGGAGCATTCTTCCTAATGTGAAGCTTGAATTGAGATGGAATGACACCAAAGGTGAAACTGTTATAGCGACGAAAGCAATGACTGAGATGATTTGTGATGGCGTTTCGGCATTTTTTGGACCCGAAGGTACCTGTCATGTGGAGTCCATTGTATCTCAAGCTCGAAATGTACCAATGATCAGTTACGTAAGTGAAGACATGAATTCTGACCATCATATTTCAGTAATGTTACTACATAGGCAGATAGTTTAGTTGATTTTTGAATTCATATTCAATTGGGAACTTAAATAGCTCTAGGAAAATTTTATACTAAATATTTTACTTACTATATAAAAAACGTGTTTCTCCAGGCCCTACTCACAGTCGCCACTCTTCACCTTCAATCTGATCAAATGTATTTCATGTCATGTCATGTTCAGGTCTGTACGAAACTTTAAGACCTGAACATGACCAAACGACAAACTGAACAACGATACGAACGGGAACAGAACACTAATTTGGACGGGGTTATGAACGCGTTTGCAGTTTCGCAAATTCTGGCCGTTCGGCGAAAGGTTCGCGGCGTTCCCATCACTTGTCGGTTTTCTCTCTATCAAAGAAAATACTCACGAATACGTTCGCAGGTTTAGACGGGTCAAAACAAAACGGCGAACATCTTTTTTCTCGCAATTTTTCCTCCGCAGTCAACTAATAATGATAATATATTGTATATACGCTTTTCTTTTTCCCATCTCAAACGGAGAACTACTGAAACAATTCTGGAAACAACGCAAACGTTCCTTATGTTGTTCGGCTCGTTGAAATCAAATACGTCCATTCGCCGTTCTATTTGCCGTTCGGTTCGTTGTTCTGATTGTTGTTTGGCGTAATGTTCAGGTCTGTACAAAGCTTTAGAACAATTTAGGAGAATATTTATTTGAAATAACACACATCGTGGCTAACAGGGTTTTGCTTGAGTCAATAAAAGATAAATTTCTGTTTATCGGGCGCCACAAGCTATCAACAATATTTTTTTGGTACCTACGTATTTTGGTCTCCTGAACAAAAAACCCAAATGAAATTTTCGGCGGTCTCAAGTAATTTCGGAGATATGGCCTATTTTTGGATTTTGACTGGCATTTTCTAGAGACGTTCCTACCGCGAAAAAAAAGACTGAGACGGAGGATGCAGGATGTGTATATCGGACCGGTGAAAAGAAGGAGACTTATTGGGTGTTTTCTCCGTGGTAGGAACGTCTGTAGAAAATGCTAGTCAAAATCCAAAAATAGGCCGTATCTCCGAAATTACTTGAGACCGCCGAAAATTTCATTTGGATTTTTTGTTCAAGAGACCAAAATACGTAAGTACCAAAACAAATTTTTTTGATAGCTTGTGGCGCCCGATAAACGGAATTTTACCCAAAAGAAACACTTTCACTTCACATTTTATGTAAGCAACCAATTTTTACAGAAATGTTCCGACTACCAAGCATCCAAGGTACCAACTTTTGCTAGAACCGAACCTCCCGACACACAGGTTGGTAAATACCTTCCGAAATATTGTCAGCTCCATAATGATTCTCATCTGGAATTCTTGCAGGTCACCAAATCCGTCATTTCTCTTTTGAATTATTACAAATGGAGCAAATTTTCCATAATATACGATTATGCGTATGCCACCGTAGCCAACTCGCTGAAAGAAGAAGCCAAAGCAATGAATCTAACCATAAACTTCATCAAGGAAGCCGTGGATTCCCTGAGATGCTGCCAAGATAATTTACCTTGTTGCGGGATCGGCGATTGGTACGACATTATCCAGAACACTAAAAACAGGACGAGAAGTTGGTATATTTTTCTTTGACGAACTTACATGCCAGAACAAAAAAATATACAGTGCTAGTCTAAAGTCCGTTCCCCCCCTACTAATTTCTGAACCACCTGGTATATCGCAACGAAATTTCGTTGCGATATACGAAAATTAGTAGGGGGAGGGGAACGGACTTTAGACTAGAACTGTATATATTACTAGGTGACCCGGAACCAAGTTACCCCCAGTATTTTCGTTGTTATTGTGTAGAGATGTTTCAAATTTCGTACATCTATTTGATGTCATGAATGTACACTTTAGCAACTATCAAACAATGAAAAGTACAGGGGGATAAATTGGTTCTGGGTCACCCGGTTTATTAAAAGGAATTTTTCATAGGTATAGTGCGGCTTTTTGTTATAATGGGACTATTTTTACTTCCATCCACCTACAATGCTGTAGTCTATTCTGGCAAATACCCGTCAGAAACAACTACTCACCTGGCTAATACTACGACGGATATTGTATTATATCTAACAGATACTTGTGCAGTGTACCTCATTGCATCAGAAAAAATAATTGCAAGTCCTCTCTGTAACGAAATAGCAGATTTTTTTTTTATTTGGAAAGGGGAGCCACCTTCAGACTAGTTTCGAAGTTTTGCCTTTCATCTCTACGGATAGCTTTGAGGCCATCTGTTCCCCTCCCCATCCGAATCATTACATCACTCTCTCTATTTGGTTACTCTGGTCTCACGCTGATGAAACGGGAGTGGACTTCGTAACTAGTTTGTAGATGGTACCCCTGTTCAAAACAAAATTCCGCTGTTTGGTTACAGGAATATTGTACAAGTATCTGTTTGATATAATTCAATACCCGTCGCGATATTAGCCAGGGGAGTAGTGGTTTTCTGGCAGGTATTTGCGTTTAAATTTCTAATTGATTCGGTCGTTACTTGATGAAAATCCATATTGATTGTATAAACAAGAGACGAGACTGTTAATAATTACAATTAACAACCTAACCTAACCTACCTGCATTAATAAAATTCAAACCTACTACTCAACGACCTAACTTGATTTGAATAATTCACCACTGTTGAATTTATTTTCTTACAAAGAACTAATGTCCATGTATTCTTAATCAATCTGCTATGTTATTTTTTAAAGTAGAACTTTATAATTACCATTTAATCTTAATCCTTCATATTATTGTTATTTTAGAACAAACGAGCCGTAATTCTTCAGTTTATTTTGAGTTCAGTGTCGGTCTCGCGTTCTTAATTTTTTTTTATTCCTATAAACTATGGAGAAAATGTCTGATTTAAACAGTAGTGGATTAAATAAAAGTAAAAACTCGTCTTCATCGCTCTCATCTTTCCCAATCAACCTGAAAACAAGCATGCTGGTCTCTGGGAAACCGCACATTAACATACATTTCTATTTTTTCAGTTTATGTGTTTTTTGGTACCACAATATCCCTGGTAGAATTAATGAACTCTATGCAAAGTGCAAAGTTATTCGACAAGGGCGAATATATAGTTATATATGTTGACAAGAATACTTATTCGGATAAAGAGTCATATCAGTACCTTTGGAGTGAGTATCCGTTTTCAACCATTCATGGTGTCCCGTAAATAAAATATCATTTTCAGAATTCGAATTGTATGCAAGAAAGAAGAGATGTCAAGACATTCCCGATTTTGAAGGGTTCAAAAAAAGAGCAAAATCATTGTTTATAGTAGCTCCCACTGCTCCAACACATAACTTTCGAGATTTCGGAGAGAATGTTCAGGAGTACAACACAAAACCGCCTTTTAATTTCGTAGTCTCGGGTTATTTTCCGCCTCATCTGGAAACGGTGAGTTTTAATTGACATGACAATATTGGTAACCACTCTGCAACTGTGGTTCTTGCTCAGTACTTTCTAATTGGTAGAAACAATTTTTTTTTCAAGTATATTATCAATAGTTATAATAAGCTGTAACCAAATGAATAGATTGTTTCGGTTTTTATTTCCGGAAGGTTGGTTAATGACAATAATAATAATAATATGTAATAATAAGGCCTTGGTATACCCCCCCCACGCCCCGGTATGCCCTAAATTCCAAATGCACGAGGAAAAGGCACCCACAACCGACCCCTCAGATAAGAGGTTCAAAGACAAGGTGGTGGGGCCGCAAACGAGGTTTTGCCAATAAATGACGACTGCAATGTACAACGACGCTTTGAGTGGACTGATGAATTGAGGGACGACCTTCTGCATTGCTATGAGAGCAGCGAGCCCACCCGGAGAGAATACATGGCGAGAATGCATACTCTCTGATGCGTGAGACACCCAGAGCGTGCTGCCTTTTCTGCCCAAAACCTTAGGGATCAAGTATCTCATCTTCGGAGACGAGGCTATGTCAGACTTCCTCCTCAGCCGGTTAACGAAGTGGCAGATATGCCACGTGTCGCTCCGGTTGTGAAGGAGGCTCACATCATACCACCAATGGAGGGCATCAGAACCCGCAGGCGCTTCATAGAACCAAGCCTCTGAAGCCAGAACAACTGGCACAGGTGAATGCGGAGGCTCAGGATAAACTTTCTGGCAAATCAACTCTGCCGTGAATGACGCCGCTCAAATCCTATCTCAAACGGAGAGGAGGAATCCCTCCTCTCTGGTTGGGAGGCATGAGGGACGCATATACAAGATGGAAGCTAAGATCAAGTCGACGAGACAACACGCATCTCGTCTACAACGTGTGGTGGAATACGTGGCGGCCAATAGGCCTTTCATGCCCGCAGTGCGGCGAATTGCTGCTAAATTGAGACGAGCTCAACGCACATTGAATCAAGGCGTGCTGTTCACCATCAAACAGCACTGTCTTGATATGATACGAATGCTGGTGGCTGCGGAAAAGTCACTAGTGAGGCGGGCGAGAAGCAACGCGGAAAACATGAAGTTCCGCGATAAACCTTCTCGCTTATTTCAAGAGCCTCCACGTGTTATGGCCGCTGATCGGGAGGAAACTTTCTGGAAAAATATCTATGAGTATCCTCAACCACTTAATGCAGATACTCCAGCCCTAGCGCAGTTCGAAGCTTTCTGCAGGAGGCTTCGTCAGTCTGAGCACAATGAGCTGCGCAGTCCGATAGCCTCGGAAGAAGTTTGACAGGCCCTCAAAGTCTTGAAAAACTTTGATGCTCCAGGCCCTGATGGGATAAATAACTATTGGTGAAAGAAATGTCCAAGCACCCACCACCATCTGGCATGGGTTTTTAACTCAATTAATTGGAACTATTCATTCCCCACCCTCAGGCAAATACAACCAAATGAGCCTGATGTAGTCCTCCTCGACCATCAAAGTAAGACGATTTTCGTCATAGGTTTTTCGGCTCCTGGCGAAACGAACATCGTCCGAAAAGAGGGAAAAAACGGAATAAATATCGAGATTTTCTCTTTGAACTCCGCAAGCTGTACCCAAACCATTCTGTTGAAATGGTGGTGGTGGTGGAAATGATTATAGGGGTACTTGGTGGAATGATGAACATGCTGCTCTCTAATCTAAAAATCATACCGGCTTGCCGTGATGCGACAGAAATCCTAGCTGGACAAATGCAGAAGGCTGTCGTCGTTGGTTCACTCCGTCTGCTCAGGGCACATGATTCTCGGACCCAGTAGTTGCTCACCCCACGAACGTGGGTAAATGGCACCAGCGCGTCCTCCGGAGACAGGGCCCTAGGGATATAATCCAAACAGATAAAAATAATAATAATAATCTCTAATATAGACTCGTAGAGTGTACCCAAAGGCATATCCTGTGCGAGTAGAAGACGGCTATTATTATTATTTGCGAGCCGCAAGCCTGGACGCCACTGGTTCTGCGACGACATTCCTTCGTATAATAACAGTATACTGTTGTACAAGCTGAGTAACAATTGTTTGACGAAATTTTACAAACATTAACAAATATTTAATCTGAATTCAAATTTAATTTTCTAAAACTTATTCATTTACAATGGTGTAAACAGGTTTTTTGATATATTTTTATGTCATTAAACAACCTGCCGACAATAAAAACCAAAACAAAATATCCATTTGGTCGATAGGCGGTTATAAACTATTATTTCATGTAGGTGCGATCCATCAGAATGATCATATGCCCGAATAACCGGCTCTCTTACCATGTGGATAATGAGGCAAATTTTACTTGCCTTTCCTGGGTTCGAATCCAGGGTACCTGCTGCATCATATGGAATATTCAAACATCAATTCAGTTAAAAATAAAGGAGAGAAAAATAATCAATATTAATTGATAACTCCAAATATAACAACACGCTTCATTATTATACAAAAAATATATCAATACTCTAATACTATATGCACATTACAATAATGGAAGCAACAAAAGGTTGTTTATTCGACACGGTAAATGGGATGAATCGATAAGCAGTAATCTACTACCTATAACCTCACTGTACCATTACATATCTAGCACTGCTCACCATTTACTCCTTTGGACAGCGGCTGGGCTCTGCTATCTCGGTGTTGTCCTTTATTACGGCTGGCTCCTTTCAGAGCTCTTTGGATGTCTCTGTGCCATCTAAAACATGCTCTAACGGTCGGGTCTGACTCCTTTGGGCCACTGCTCTGTACAAACAATGATGTTGTGCAGATTGGCCCATCTAGTGATGGCGCTGTGTTCTACCGGCTAGTGTAGAGGTCCCACCAACAATGTATTCTATGCGCTGGTGTTGCCTGAACTGAAGCATGCGGAATATAACAGTTTTAATAACTCAAACCTGAAAACTCATACAAAGTTAAAGATCAATTAAAAAAATAGTAAGTCGACGCAGTAACAGAAGCTAGCAAGTATTTCCAGTAGTAGCAATTTATTCATTTTGCCATAATCATATACAATAGGAATAAGCGTCGTCCTGGTAGTGCAGGACATCTTGTTTCTCTCTTGACAAGCTTATTGTGAACAATGCATGCAGATTTTTTTAATTTGTATTTGTGGTTGAATTAATAACGGAAGTTCTGGGTATTGCTTTGTTTGAGGGGCTGGAGTTCAGATGGCGCCCGTAGTTTAGTGAACGCTAGGCTGCGGGCGGTGTCTCAGCTTCTGCCTTTACATGGAGATTTTGTTGAATCGTTTGTTGCAGACATTAGTTATTGTCTGCAGAGACCTACCCTATACTGATGAGGGCAAGAACCCAGAAATCGATCTATAGGTGGTCCAAATGTTTCAATGAACATTTCCATGCAACTAGCAATTGCGGAGACATCCTTGTAGGACCCTGCACGGAAATTCATTAGATGTAATTCAACGTTCGTCGTGGTATTAGCCAGGAAAGTAGTTGTTTTCTGATGGATTTTCGACCCAATTATTCCTATTGTATAGGATTATGGCAATAAGCGTGGTCCTGGTATTGCAGGACATCTTGTTTCTCTCTTGACAAACTTATTGTGAACAATGCAATGCATATTTCTTTATTTGTATTTGTGGATGAATTATCACACAAGTTCTAGGTATTGCTTTGGTTGAGAGGCTGGAATTTAAATGGCGCCCGTGGTTTAGTGAACGCTAGGCTGCGGGGGGTGTCTCAGCTTCTGCCTTTACATGGATAGTTTGAGGAATCATTTGTTGCAGACATTAAATATTGTCTGCAGAGACCTACCCTATACTGATGAGGGCAAGAACCCAGAAATCGATCTATAGGTGGTCCAAATGTTTCAATGAACATTTCCATGCAACTAGCAATTGCGGAGACATCCTTGTAGGACCCTGCACGGAAATTCATTAGATGTAATTCAACGTTCGTCGTGGTATTAGCCAGGAAAGTAGTTGTTTTCTGATGGATTTTCGACCCAATTATTCCTATTGTATAGGATTATGGCAATAAGCGTCGTCCTGGTAGTGCAGGACATCTTGTTTCCCCCTAAGTCTATATTGTTGAATTGTTTACACTGATTGTATTCACAGATAGCCATAAACATTTTATTTTAGTATGTGCCTATTTATGCAGCTTATCTTTTTGATTCTGTGAAACTTTATGCATCGGCCTTACACCATTTGCTGATGGAACACAAAGTACTGAACGACACTGTGATTAACGAGATTGCCAAAAATGGAACAAAGATCATTGAGACCATCATCAAAATCAACGGAACGTATAAAAGTGGGTTATTAATAACTATCTGGTGGGGTATTTTTCTGAAGGGGGCTATTTTCCAGGTATAACCGGTGCAATGATGAAACTTGACAAGAATGGAGATTCGGAAGGAAATTATTCAGTTATAGCTTATACTGAAACTGATAACATGGTTGTCTTCGATAATTTCACTTGCTCCTATCATATGAGGCCCGTCGGACAATTTTATCAGAACGATAAATCATTCCCGGTAAGTAACAGAATCTGAATCAGAATCTCGATCAGAATAAAAAAATTCTTAAAATTTGTAAATTGTAATAGACGCTCTCTTTGCCTGTTTCCCCCAAGTGCTTTCCTGCCATTTTCTTGTATATAATTAAAATGAATACTTATATGTTCAATACATATAATTCTGTTTTTCTTAATTTTTTATGTATACTGTTGATTTCAGGATTATGATCTCAATCCGAACTGCCAAATTCAATGGCCTGGTGGTAGTAGAACTAATGATGAACCAAGCTGTGGGTTCGACAATGAGCTTTGCCCAAAAGGCAACACCCAACTGAACAGCATAATTGCTGCTGGGGTATTAGCAATTATGCTTTTTTGTGCCACTGTAATAACGATGAGTATATACAGGAAGTGGAAAATAGAGCAGGAGATAGAGGGTCTCTTGTGGAAGATAGATCGGAACGAAATACATAGCTATTTTGATAGGGATATCATTTCTAGTCCAAGTCGGGTGAGTACAACCCATTTTCATAAATTGGAAAGTGATTAATGTTCTTCAAACTTGTTGGCCGTTTTCTCGAGGCAATTCTACCAGGCTGCGACATATTTTATCAAAGGCGATGTGGTAGCGGTCAAAGTGTTCTTGTTTTTCCTAGAGTCTATTCAGCAGAAAAACTATTCTGTTGATGAGATATGTGCTATGTTAGTTTATCCTACCTGAGAGAATGCTAATGGTACTATACTTGTGAAACTTCATTTTGAAGGGAATTCAACCACAAATACATAGATGTAATGCAATTGAAAATCGATCAAGTGTTGCGGAAGTTTGAATGAAAATTAAGTGTTATCAAAATTTTCAAATTTTCCATTAAGTACCTGAAATGTTATCATCGTATGAAAGGTTCGTAATGTGTACCATTCAGTTCAATTCAGAAGTGTGAGTGATTTTTCAATTTCCATTTCATAACATTTTTCTGGAATCACTATACGACACTCATCTAAAATTCTTTTGCATAGAATATCAAGAGAATTGGGCTGTGTGATGAAAAACTTTGGATTTCAAATGTCCTCATAAAAATAAGTCTAGTGGTGATATATCAGATCTAGCAGGCTATTCTATTGGTCCTCGCTTTCCAATCCACCCCCCTGTGAAATTTTCATCTAAAATTGGTACAGGTGCAACAAAATGTGGAGGAGCTCCATCTGACGTAAATCCTCATTGGTACAGGAACTCATTCACAAACTCCCCATAAATTGAATGATTGGGATGGAATTCTGGGAGGTCCATATTTTATTGATGGTTATATCAACAGAAAGGTATCTTTAACTTCTTGATACAACTGTGAACCCCAGAATTGCTCAACTACTTGAAGACGATGATAATCTACTTGAAGGTCGGCTCACCTTTCAACAAGATAGAGATCCTCCTCATGTTGTTGTACCTCAACGTCAATTTTTATATGACAATTTCACAGGGGGGTGGATTGTAAGACGAGGACCAATAAAATGGTCTGCTAGATCTGATATATCACCATTACATTTTTTTTATGGGGATATTTGAAATCCAAAGTTTATATAATATTCTCTTGATGATCTACGCAGAAGAATTTTAGATGAGTGTCATACAGTGGCTCCAAAAATGTTGAGAATGTGCGGAGACCATTCGAAAATCGCCAATACTTCAAATGATGCTAACATTTCAGTTAATGAAATAAAAATATCTTGATAATACTTTGTTTTCATTAAAACTTTCACAACACTCGATCGATTCTCAATTGCATTACACCGATGTATTTGTGATTGAATTCCCTTCAAAATGATGTATCATAAGTATAGTAGTCCCATTGAAAATTCTGAAGTAGGGGAGCTGGTGATGACGGGATTGACAGCACAATGATGACGTATTTGGTGGAAGAGGTCCCCTCGAAATAAAATCAACGCGTCCGAGCGATTTTCAATATTTTCTACGACTTCGGAAATAAGGGGGTTGGCAAGTTTTAGCTGGGACATACTATATAAATAAGTGGCATAATTTTCCAAAATTATATTATCTATTTATCCCGGAAAAACTGGATGTCGCAATTGGTCCTCCTTAGATCTGTTACAGTGTCTTGGTATCTTGGAAAATGTATGGCGTTAGATAAATGAGCAAATCATGTAAACGGAGCAGATTATCATATTCTCGAATGCTAGAGAAAAGGTATTGTACGGTAACTGCTTCATTCATGTCGAGATAAAGTCGGGAGCATCCTCTGTCAAGCTTGTGCAATCGCAGTTAAGTCTTGCTCAGGTTGCACATTGGTCATGCATATAGCATTGTTTTGTACATAAGAACCAAGTTGTCCAAAAAAATCAAATTATACCTCTATTGCAATTGAACATCTGCTGTTATGAAAGAAACAAGATGTCCTGCCTACCGGAACGACGCCTATTGCCCTAATTCTATACAATAGGATTAATTGGGTCGAAAATCCATTAAAAAACAACTACTTTCCTGAATGATACCACGACGAACGTTGAATTACATTCCTATTGTATAGGATTATGGCAATGAGCGTCGTCCTGGTATGGCAGGCCATCTTGTTTCTTTCTTGACAAGCTTATTGTGAAAAATGCAGATTTCTTCATTTGTATTGGTGGTTGAATTGATCACGCAAGTTTTGGGTATTGCTTTGGTTGAGGGGCTGGAGTTCAGATGGCGCCCGTGGTTAAGTGAACGGTAGGCTGCGGGCGGCGTTTCAGTTTCTGCCTTGACTTGGAGAGTTTGTTGAACTATTTGTTGTAGACATTAGTTATTATCTGCAGAGACCTACCCTATACTGATGAGGGCAAGAACCCAGAAATCGATCGATTGCGGAGACATCCTTGTAGGAACTCTGCACGGAAATTCATTAGATATAATTCTGATGGATTAAGGCAATAAGCGTCGTCCTGGTAGGGCAGGACATCTTGTTTCTCTCTTGACAAGCTTATTGTGAACAATGCAGATTTCTTCATCTACTGTTATAGTTGATACAATTCTCAAAAGTTACGGTTTACGAGATAATTATTAGAAATTGTGAATAATCAACACTAAAGTGGTTAGTACTATAAACTATTAATTTTTCAGCTCAGCTTAGCAAGTGCTAGCGTTACATCGTACGAATCTCGAGGGGGAATTCAAGTATTTGCGACAACGGCGCAGTATAGAGGTGTGGTCGTGAGAATTAAAGATCTATCGTTTTCTCGTAAAAAAGACATATCTCGAGAAGTTATGAAAGAAATGCGTTTACTGAGGGAATTACGCCACGACAATGTCAATTCGTTTATTGGGGCCTGTATTGAACCAACCTCGCTGTTGCTAGTCACCGATTATTGTGCCAAAGGAAGCTTATACGTAAGTCAATTTTGCTAATGAAGTATCTACGTGTTGGTATGTCTCATAATTGTATTTCCATCAAATCCTGGCTACTAGCCAGTTTTCTGCTATGCAGATCCAATCAACTTGGCTTTTTACATTTGTTCACAGGGTGACCTAAGATGTTTTGGACAGGAAATATCTCGGAACTCGAGAGTAGTAGAGAATTGAAATTTTGGGGTTGTAAATTAGCAATTATTGCAGCTTTTTTTTTATATTATGTCACCCAATGAGTTTTCTGTTCTCGGTCACGTGACATCACATTCAAAATTATTAATGGGACACCTGTATATTTTGGCATTTCTATTTCCCTCCCAATAAAAGGATTTTAACGAACTATCACTCTTGCGGTCTGAAACGATTAATTTAAGAACTACACGTACTTCAATGTTGTTCCACGACGTTTTTCAATAAAATATGAATGATTACTATAATTTTGCCTCGTTTCAATCAATACAAAAAATATAGGGTGACCCTAAACTTAAATAATTTGGCGATTGCTCGTTTCAGATGTCGTGGGACAAAGTATATTGAACCTGTACTTCTTGAATTCATTGTTTTAGACCACAAATATGATAGTTTGATGGAATTGTTTTATCGAAATGGCAAAATGTGCAGATTGTCCCATTAATAATTTTGAATCTGATGTCACGTGACCAAAAACAAAAAGCACATTAGGTATACAATTATCTACTGCTCTCGAGTCTAATGGACGTTTCCAAGCATCTAATAGACGCTTCCAAGAATCTACATATTCCAATAGTATGAAATTTGTTTTCTTTTTTGCACGATATATTTTATTTTTATCACCCTTAAGTTCTGTCGGTAAATTAAAATATGTTATTTATCGAACCAATGAATCGAAATATAAATTTTCCTTTATACACTTTTTATAGCGGTACTACGCATCAAAAAACCATACAAATTGTTTTAGAGGAGACATGGCTTCACCACAATAAACCACCCCTTGTGTCAAAAAGACCTGTTTTTGTCTATAACTCACCAACCGTTTTTATGACAAAAAGGAAATTTTGTTGAATTTCCTGACAAAAAAGATTTTTTTTAAATTTTTCCGTACAAGCATTAGTTTACGAGAAAATAGCAATCGAAAATATTGAAAAAAAAATTGATTTTTGAAATTGTCCTATATACTTAATCTTCAATATCTCTGTCCATTTGTGACATATTGTCAAAAGGCAGAGGTTAAAGATATATTCAACACCTTCATTTCAGTGATAATAAAAACGTGAACAAATCACTTGATTCTTAGTAACTGTTTAAGTGAAAGTATTGTTTTTATTGAGAAACCGTTAAATCTCTGCCAACTAGTGAAACATCGGGAAAAATCAGAAAAAAATTATATTGAAATTCACTAAAGTTTGAACCCACTTAATAAAACACCAGAATAAATTTTCAATGAAAAATCATGGAAACAATTTTTTTAATTGAATTTTCATCGAACGTCATTTCGTTATATGTCCGAAAAATTACGAAATTACGAACTACCAGTTCAGATAAAAATGCGTATATTAATAAAAACGTTGCAAAAAATAGGCCATCACCGGCCGGCCTGTCACTAAGAATTGTTCTGAATTGAAAATATCTAAAGTACCTATTAATATTTTGAAGGCAAAAACTCAATTCGTTGCAAAGGCAGATGTTCAAATGAACTTTTCTTCATAATATGACCTGAACGACATCAAGGGACACCCTGTATATCCAGTACTAGCACCAACCGTGTGATTATTTTGTGGATACTAAAAAGTGAAAGTTGAATTGACAAAATATCGAGACCGACCTTATTACCAATCGTCGAAATTCTAGATAAAAAAAAAACTTGTTTCAGGATATTATAGAAAACGAAGATATTAAATTAGATAAAATGTTCGTTGCATCACTAGTTCACGATCTCATCAAGGTAAGTTGTGTGACAAATCACTCGAATTCAAATGTGAACGATGCCATTTTTAGGGAATGTTGTACATACACCACTCTTTACTGGGGTGTCACGGAAATCTAAAATCATCGAATTGCGTGGTAACAAGCAGATGGGTCCTGCAAGTGACAGATTTCGGGCTGGCTGAAATTCGGCATTTCGCCGAAAACGATAGTGTAGGTGAACATCAGTATTACAGAAGTGAGCTAATATAGAAACCGCCCCGTTGATTTTCGAACTCACAGATTTTTTTCATTAGGTTTGTTCTGGAAGGCGCCTGAAATTTTAAGGAATCCATGCGAGTACGTCAAAGGAACACAAAAAGGAGATGTGTACAGTTTTGCCATCATATTGTTCGAAATCCTTGGAAGAAAAGGACCCTTTGGCTTCTCTGGATACGAGCCAAAAGGTAAGGTATCCACAACTGAAATAAACAATTTGAATTTGAAGCTTGTAATATCATAATTCATAATATACTTTCTTCTACAAACGTCAAAAAATGACAAGGTTCGCGCATTGACAACAATATGCGAAGTGACACATTTTTTCATTTTCCTTCATTACCATGACACCGTGCGCGAAGTAATGTGCGAAATATTTATTTTGCACACTCCACACTCCAAGAAATCATTTATTTCTGAATGTTCAACAATAATTATGAGGCAGCTAACTGCCTGGTCTTTTCGTTTTTCAAATATCAGTTTGAAATAGCATCACTATAATTTCAGACATAATCGAGCTGATAAAAAAAGAGACCTTCGATGAGGAACCGTTCAGA
Source organism: Chrysolina haemoptera (assembly GCA_958298965.1). Taxonomy (NCBI): domain Eukaryota; kingdom Metazoa; phylum Arthropoda; class Insecta; order Coleoptera; family Chrysomelidae; genus Chrysolina; species Chrysolina haemoptera. Next base: position 1,699,715 of record OY282592.1, read on the forward strand.
CCGGATATAGATATTCTACTAGATTCTGATATCGGCTGTGATGATTATGTTTTACAATGTATCAAGGATTGTTGGGCTGAAAATCCTGACCATCGACCTGACTTTTCTGTTATAAGAACCAGATTGAAGAGAATGAAAGATGGAAAGTAAGTTGAAATAAAAGTTTTTAATTATTACGAATATTTTGTGCGCTCAGTAATTACTCACTCAATACAAAACACAACAATTTCGTTACAAGACAAGTTGAAATTTAAATATGTCTGTAACTCAAATTGCTAGACTCCGATTTGCTGACCGTTCACTCTCCTGCTTGAAGTCCTGCTTTTTTTAAGGAAAACCCTTTACAATTCATTTCTGATTTCCAATCGTCGAGTCATGAGAAACATAGTATTATTGTTTCAATTCTTCCTCTTTTATATCGATGAATTGCATAAAATGGTTGAATACTTACTGTCTTCCGTCGTTATTTCACATCTGGACTAGAAGAGGTCAAACGTGTGAGCCTTGTGGAACTCCAGATGTAGCTGTGTAAAGCAATAACACGTTAATGATAATCGTTATTTCAAATTTCAATCAAAGGTTTATCACACTTTCCCTACCTGACGTATAAGGGGAGATTCTTTGAAAAGACATACGTTTTTTCGTTTTTTCAATATCTAAAAGTTATTGCTATCATCTTTTTAATTTCCAGAAGTAAAAACATTATGGACCAAATGATGGATATGATGGTTACCTATGCTTATAATTTGGAAGAACTCGTCAATGAAAGAACTCGGTTACTTTATGAAGAAAAGATGAAAACTGAAGATTTGTTACATAGAATGTTACCCAAGTGAGTATTCTTTTGGAATAAATTGTTATTATACACTTCCTAAATTTGATTTGAAAAATATTCTCAGAAAATAGTGGTCCTTTACTTTGATATTTTAACGAACTAAATTTCCGAATTAAACTTAAATGTGTTCTCAATTTTTATATTCTTTTGATTTCCAAAAATAAATTCCGTTTTTATTTTCAGGCCCGTTGCAGAGAAGTTGACCATAGGTCTTGGTGTTGAACCAGAATCATTTGACTTAGTGACCATATACTTCAGTGACATTGTAGGTTTTACTGCAATGTCTGCTGAAAGTACCCCATTACAAGTAGTTAATTTTCTTAATGATCTCTATACAGTATTTGATGGCATTATAAAAGGTTACAATGTCTACAAAGTTGAAACAATTGGTGATGCATATATGGTGGTAAGTTAAAAGTAGCTTCTGAATTTTTTTGTATAGTAATTTATTCAAAATTTTTAAACTGCTGAAAAATTGGATATATGCAAACTTTTATTAGTGAACAAATATTTCCATATAGTTATTATACTATGAAATATCGTATATTATAGAAATAATTTAGATAACAAATTTCTCTGCGATACGAAATATTGTGGACAGACGCGAAGTTCTATAAAAATAAGAAACAAAGAACACTTATCACGTGAAGAATTCGGAAGATCGAAAAAACCAGCAGTCGCTCATTGTGGGCAATTTATGGTAAAATCGATTTAGTTACCCGTATTGATTCTTGACCAATATTTGTCAGAATGTAAACACAGTGCTCTTAGCCGTTTTTGTGACTCTTCTTTCTTCAGGATATACATATCAGTTAACCAGAACTCCGTCATCTTTAAAAATTACTTTATTACTCTGGCTATGCTTTAAAAATACAACGGTCCCTGCTCGGGCGCCAAATTTGTGATGTTTTTCGCTGCGGGATTAGCTCTAGCGCAGTTGATTACGTCCAGTGGTTCAGGTTTCTTTCTCTCTCTTAGCCAGGTAATGAAGTAAAAAAGTTTATTGTTTTTTTTTATATATATATGATAATGTTATAAACTCAAACGTGGATTCATCTAGCCGCTATTTTCTATCGTTCAAGATGATCTCTTGGGAGGTATTCATGTTGAAAACGAAAACATTCTCAATTGAATATTGAAAAATATGAATTTTTTAATAATAAAAAAAAAATCCACGATAAAAATGAAGTTTTTTTTTATTATATCTAATAGAAAATTACTTCTCCGACTGGATCCACGCTGGCGTTGAAACATATGTGACAGATATTGTGAAAAGAATTGTACTTCATTTTTTTGACAAAAATCTATTTTACTCTTCCAATATCATTAAGGAGGTCGGAAAAATTGTGTAATTTATACTCTTCAGAAGCAATTTCACTCGGCAAGGATGGAAATAAAGGAACATTCCTTTTGCGGTGACACTTTGAAAATAAAGAATGTTTCCCTTTTCAAGCTCATTGAATTTTGGACAGGACGACTATCGGGTCAGCTAGTTATACATATAATGAATGTCCAGAACAGAAGACATTAATTATCAAAACAGTTGCATTCTAGTCCAAGTAGAATTAATTATTACTATTATTGTGATAGGTATCAGGATTACCCATCAAAAATGGCGATAAACATGCAGGAGAAATTGCTTCAATGGCTTTGGACTTACTATCTGCCGTGAAAAACTATTCCATAGCCCACAGGCCGAATGAGACATTGAAGTTACGGATAGGAATCCATTCAGGTAAACTTTGGAAAATTAAATATAAATCAATCATTTAACGATTATTTTTTCTATTAAGGCCCTGTTGTGGCAGGAGTGGTAGGTCTAACAATGCCACGATACTGCCTCTTTGGAGACACTGTCAACACAGCCTCCAGGATGGAAAGCAATGGAGAGCCTCTCAAAATCCACATCAGCGCCCAATGCAAAGAAGCGCTGGATAAACTGGGCGGCTATGTCGTCGAAGAAAGAGGCATGGTTTGCATGAAGGGCAAAGGGTATGTTAAAACTTACTGGTTGACGGATGCCACAGAACAGGCGGTTCAGCGGAGAGAGGTAGATCTGGCGAAACTTCCGCATTTATTTTCTTTTCCCGGACGGAGCCCCAAGTTGAACTCGGAGTCGAGGCAACCTTCGGTTTGTGGGGGATTTGGAGGACTACATAGTAGAAGACATTCGAGTGTGCCAAGAGGTTAGTGTAGAGTTGGTTTTATGCACATTACACGCCTTTTCGTTTCTATAAAGAAATAGATATGCACAAAACTTTAAATTTGTATCGGGTCTGAATGGCGCAAACTTTTCGATTGTTTTTATTTCGCTTGCAGTTGATTTGCTTTCTTCTCGACTGTACTTCTTTGATTTGGTGGTGGTGTAGAATTTTGTAGTTATTCCCACTGCACAATTAGCACCTATTTATTTCGATTTAGTAAAAGATACCCCAGAAGAAAACAAACGTGTATATGCGACAAAACTATATAGGTAGGCATATTAATCATGCCCTTTTTTATTATTCTTATTACCGATAAAACAATGAATTGATTTCATGAAACTCAATCATACCAGAATAACAACACCTTTTTACAATTCACCAGACATTCGTAAATCATGCCCGGACCTAAATGAGTATTTTTGAAGGATCTTGAAAACAGTAAGTTCTTTTCTTGAGAACAATTTGCTTCAGGGCACAATATCTACATACATTTCATTTTAATTCAAATTATCAACTGATGATATTATAACAGTCATTTAATACCCTGTATATTTTTATGACAGTTATTACATAAAAATAAGTTCATATAACAGCCTGATATAGTTTTGTCGAAAAACGTCTTGTTCTCACCTATTTGTAAATAATTTTTTTCAAGCATAGGTGGCATATATATTTTGTTAGCATGGGAAGTAGTTTCAGATAGATATCATGTACAAAATATACCAAAAAGTAGATACCATACAGAAAACGTTCAATGACAGTAATCAATTTATTTCAATATGAGTAAATGATAATTTTCAGTGTTTTCAGTCTTCAGCTCGTGTTTTGTAGGTATTCCTTATCTCTCCTTCTCTGCTCCTCTATCAACACCTTTTTTTTCCTCCCTCTCCTCTCCTCTTTCATTTCCTCTTCTCCTACCCTCTCTCTGCCGACCTATTTATTTTCTGAAGGCGAATTTTGGATTTTTTTATTTCAATATTTTAGTAAGTTTGGCTTTGACGATCACTTATATTTAAAAAATTATTAAGAATGACTTAATTATATCAGTAATTTGACTTACGAGTGTTTCAAATTAAAAAAGAAGTAAATATCAGTGAATTAGATTTTCTATTTGAATATTGGTAAGTAATAACTTAAAATCAGATAATTGGCGGAAATAGACAATTAACAGGTCAAATTACTAACCAGAATAAACAAGTATACCGCCGGGTGAGTCTGAGAGATGGGTGGATGGGGTGCACCCCTATTTTGAGAGAAATAATCCCATTCAAAGCACGAAAATTTAGGGACCTATTGAAAAACTAAAATGTGATTTTTTGAGATAAAAATTAATTCTGTAGCACTTCGGGTTTCGCCAGAAATGATCTGAGTATTAGTTTTTCAAATGGAACACCTTGTACATTTTCGCATTTTTGAAATCTAGAGCAAATTCTGAACATTATATGCTAAATTTTTTATTAAATTTCCCAAAATTAGCATTTTAATTACAATACTTTGCCACCGGTGATTGAAAGTAGCAAAATAACTTTTTTCCTATTATCTCATGTTTTTTGGCATCTCTATGGGACACTCTGTGCAAGGAAAGGAATCAAATGATACCAAAATTTTGAATATCTGTCAATTATTTTCAGATTTATCATTATCTCAAAAAATGTACCAAAAAGTGTTGTGGCCGCTAGACTAATAAGACCCCAATTAATAGCATCAATAAGAATAATTGGCAAATTTGATGTATGTCTTTCTGATAGAAGCATACTCCAGAAAAATGGTCATCACAGCTTTCAATAATATTAGCCCCACAGAGTTAACTAGAGCAGTTCGAGCAGCAGTCAGAAGGGTGAAATTATGCATGGAACAAAATGGCCAACAGTTTGAGCAATTTTTATAGTAAGAGTATTAGAGCATTGTTTAAAAAAAAATTGTTTTTTTCGTTAACCAGCTGTCGTTCCCTTACGAACGGCAGCCCTCAAAAGTCGAAACTTGTGCGAGCCAAGGATTAACGAGGTCTTACTTTTTAACGTGCGATTCCTAGCATTTGTGCTATGTATTTGTTGTTTTCAAAAATTTGTAATAAATGTTGATAATCCTCAAAATCGCGTATTCAAATTCAAAATAATAAATTCAACGTATGATAATTTTCAATGTTGAAAATCGTTATGAGACAATTGAGTAGAAGTGATATTTAAAAATTTCCATCATTTTGGTGTTGTTTAGTCCAGCGGCTGCACTATTTTGTGGTACATTTTTTAAATAATACTGATAAATCTGAAAATAATTGACAGATATTCAAAATTTTGGTATCATTCGATTCCTTTCCTTCGAAACAATCTTTCACATAGTGTTCCATAGAGATGTCATTTAAAAACCATGAGATAATCGAAAAAAATTGATTTTGCTACTTTCAAACACCGGCTGGTGGCAAAGTATTTTAATTAAAATGCTAAATTCATTTTCTCGGACAACATGGCATCGGAGAGGAACGTTCAACATGTAAAAAATTATCATCCTTGAAGAAAAAAAAAAAAAAAAGAAATTCAATAAAAAATTTAGCTTATGTTCAGAATTTGTTCTAGATTTCAAAAATGTGAAAATGTACAAGGTGTTCCATTTGGACAACTAATACTCAGATAATATCTGGCGAAACCGGAAGTGCTACAGAATTAATTTTTATCTCAAAAAATCACATTTCAGTTGTTCAATAGCCCCCTAAATTTTCGTACCGACTCACCCGGTGTATACGGACCATACCCTTTATGTGCGATAAGGTATAACTGTGGTGGTATCTGCTTGAAAAATCCCTCCTGGCTGCACATCCGTGGACCCATTGCCAAATCATATTTCTTCGCCGCCAGGTACAAGTACAGAGGTCGAAAGCACTTCAACTCTCCAAAATTCGAGTCCGGTGCCGAATCGTCACCTAAAAATAAACCGACACAACCTGCATGTTCCAGACCAGGGAGGTTCCAAGCTCACCATCAACACCGCTTTCGGCAGCCAAATGATCGAAGCTCCGGAAGACAACAGACGAGCGATGCGACCGAGACGGGTACTTTCCAGTATAGCCTCCAGTTGCGACGAGCACCGGCGAAGCCAGGGAACGCTGAACAGGATCAAGGAGTCGAAATCTTTGGACCGTTTGCCGCTTCGCAGGAACAACAAACCAGCCGAGCTGATCGACAAGTTCTTGAGGGGCTACCGGCGGTCGACGAGATCGTTGGAGAACTGTGATAAGTGCGGGGAAATTCAAATTTTCGCCATACCGGAAGACAAACTGACGAACAATAACTTTGCCAACGGCAATCTGGTGAACATTCCGTCGGACTGTGCGAATAGCGGTTTGGAGGACGTGCAGGTGCCGCTGTTGAATCCGATGCAGAATCCTGTAATAGTGAGGAGGCGGGGAGGGAGTGCAGTCGATGATATAATTGAAAGCGAATTTTCGAAAAGGTGAGTCGATATAAGTATGCAGCAAAGGAGGGTATGCTTATATGGGCTAACTCCCAAAATTTCACCTTCCGAAACATTCCGGAACATCTTCAAATAAGTTCTTTTAGAGCAAAGTTTGTAAGGCAAAATATGATAAAATAGACATTTTGGCAACAGAGTATATGTGTTTATCCTGGGTTTCAATGTACGATAAATTAAAAATGTCAGTTTTGACAATTAGTTTACTGAAATTATTCAAGAGCAATTTTGCCATTTTGCACTCTTTGAAAATATTTGATAAGAACATAACATAGAAGATAACTTATTCTAGATCGAAAAAAATTAAAATGTACTACTATATTTTATATATAGTTTATTATATACAGAGTGACCCATTTGAAAGGGGACCACCTCTCTAAAACTTATTTATTATCCGATTCAGAAGTTTTTTTTTTCAATAGATAAAGTGCCATAAAAAACTGTTATCTATTTATTATCCGATTCAGAAGTTTTTTTTTCAATAGATAAAGTGCAATAAATTCGAAATAAAAATAAAAATTTCAAGGATTACTTAGATTTTTTTTCAAGGTCAAAAATTCAAAAAACATACTAACCATTTTTTTAAATAGAATTTGGCGACGCTACTGGATTCACATTTTCAAGTGGTTTATGTGAGATACACGTAGGAATCAGTAAAAAAGTTATATAGGTAAAAATTTCAAATTTTCAGGCAATAAATCAACCCACCACTTCAATTTCAGAACTTTCATCAAAATTCTGACAACACCGCTGGATTTAAAGTATTTCGAAATATATTTGGTCAGAATTTCATCGAAATCTGTTCATAAATAAAAAAATTATAAAATAATAAAATAAAATTTTCCTAATATTCTACTAATTTCAAATTGTAATATTTTATAATCGTGAAGATCGTGAAGAATGGTTTCCGGGCTTTGAGGCCGTGGTCGGTTCACCTCCCTGGAGGCGGTTTCTTTGGACGTTTCGCTCACAACTGCGGTGAGCATCTTCAGCATAGGTTTAGTCTTCTCGAAGAACGACGTAAAACTGATACAATGGTTACACTCGACAAGAGATTGCTAGGGCTAGTAATCCTAGGGTGCGTCGAGATAACGGCAACAACTCGACAACGCCATCAAGCAGAGATTTCCTTCCTTATATCAAGAGGGTCACCGACCGGATTGGGAAAATTTTGGTTAAACACGATGTCAAAACCATTTATAAACCAACCAGTCAAATTGGTTCATTGCTCCGTTCAGCCAAAGATCCACGAGACCACCTCGCCACTCCCGGTGTATACCGAATACCGTGCTCGTGCGGGTCGGTATACATCGGTACCACCCTCCGCAGCGTAAAAACCCGGCTCTCCGAACATCACAGACAATGTAGGCTATCACAGACAATGTAGGCTAGCCCAGACGGAGAAGTCTGCTGTGGCATTGCACGCCTACGGAGAAGGTGCCCATGATATCCGGTTTGATAATACAGAAGTGCTTTCAACCGCGAAACACTATCATGCCCGCCTTAATAGAGAAGCCATAGAAATATACAAACATAAAAACAATTTCAACAGAAAGGAAGAATCCCTAAACCTCAACAAAGCCTGGTACTCAGCCTTGAAAAACACAAAAACAAAACAATTAAACAACACAATCAAGCAGGTAGGAAGGGGCAATCACGACTCACTAATTAGGCAGGTAGACAATGGCTACATTCCACCCGGTCAGGTACCCCAGTCACCCCAAGCAAAACTAATTAACCAGGCTGCAACTATAAATTACGAACAATTTTCAACCGTTGTATCAGTTTTACGTCGTTCTTCGAGAAGACTAAACCTATGCTGAAGATGCTCACCGCAGTTGTGAGTGAAACGTCCAAAGAAACCGCCTCCAGGGAGGTGAACCGACCACGGCCTCAAAGCCCGGAAACCATTCTTCACGATTTCACTTCCGGCCGTGAAAGCCTTCACTCTATGCTCTGTAATATTTTATAATTTTTTTTATTTATGAACAGATTTCGATGAAATTCTGACTATATATTTCGAAGTATTCTGAATCCAGTGGTGCAGTCAAAATTTTGATGAAAGTTCTGAAATTGAAGAGGTGGGTTGATTTATTGACATAATTTTCAAATTTCATCCCCCTATAACCTATTTATTCATAGACACATTCCTACGTGATTTTCACATAAATCACTTGAGAATGTCGTTATTCCAGTAGCGCCATCAAATTCTATCTTAAAAATCGCTAGTATGTTTTTTTGGATTTTTTGACTTTGAAAAAAATTCGAAGTAGGCCTTGAAATTTTTATTTTCATTTCGAATTTATGTCACTCAACTTCTGAATCGGATAATAAATATCAGTTTTAGAGAGGTGGCCCGCTTTCAAATGGGTTACTCTATATAATACAATAGAAAAAATGAATCCCTGAAGGTGAACAAAACCTGGTACCCAGCCTGAAAAACACGATAATAAAACCATGGAATAACAAAATCGAGCAGGTAGGACAAACAATCAAGTCTCATTAATTAGACAGGTAGACAATGGCAACATCCCATTCGGTCAGGTAAGTAACCCAGTTACCCCAATCAAAACGAAAATGTTATTGAAAACAAAGCAATTGGCCAGGCTGTAACTATAAATTGCGGAGAATTTCCAACCGCTGTATCAGTTTTACGTCGCTCTTAGACAAGACAACATCCAAGCTGAAGATGCTCACCGCAGTTGCGAGTGAAACGTCCAAAGGAACCGCCTCCACGGAGGTGAACCGACCACGGCCTCAAAGCCCGGAAACCACACTTTTTCATACTACTATATTACAAATTTCTAAGCATTTGAGATCATTTAGATGTTTTTTCATAAAAATTCTAAGTTTCCCTATCAAAAGCATACCCTCCTTTTAGACTATGTGCGTAAAAAATCAGTTGTGCGTGAAAACATCTTCAGTTGATAATTTCGGGGCTTTCTACGCGAGAGAAAAGTATGCTTTTTATTTTTCGTGATCCAAATAACACCAAAAATGACCATGTGAAAAAGCATACGTTAAATAATCGTTCTTCAATATGATCTATTTTTTTATATGCTAAGTTGGTTATTTCGGGGCTTTCTACACAAGAAAAGAGTATGCTTTTTGATTTTCGTGATCCAAATAATACCATGAATAAGCCTGTGAAAAAAAAAATCATTAAATAATTGTTAAAAGATGGCCGAACTTTTTACAACTTTCAAATTGTCTCTGAATGGTTCTAGCTGAAAACGTGAAAACATTATGTGCACTCGTGTGATAAGGCACTCAACACGTTCAGCTAGGTTTGTCGAACTGTACGCGTTTCTTGATTGTCTCAGACAAAAGCTAACTCTTTCTTTTGGCAGGAATTTGTTTTTTCAATAAGTGTTGATGTATTTTTCATTTTATCCTTCTACCAATAAAAGCGTTTATTATTAACAAAAGTAAACTTGTGAACTACTGAGAATATATACATTAATATTTTTTTTCTAGGTGGCGTTCGTTAGAAGCAATGTCAGCTTCCTGCGCTCAGTTATCTGATGTACATAGTAAGAAATCTATATCACGGAGTGCTTTCAAAAGTTGGCTAGTGGGTTTATTCAACGGAAATGGACTGAAATCAACTAATTTGCAAGCCGAAAAGGAGAGTATAGTATAGTAAAAAAAATTGATGTTTGTTAAATGTAAACCACTAAAATATCATTCAAGTACAAAGCTATTTTATAAAATTGGAATAATCCGAGAAGTTTATATTTTATAATTGTTTTTTTTTTGTTAAAGTGAATATAGAAAATGCATTTATATTCATTGACAATTTGTAAAAATCCTACATATCCTTAAAAATTCTTGTTAGATAATGCATATGAATGCAATTGATGTTAAAATGTTGCTTTTAAAATATTTTAGATTGTGATTATTCAGTTGATATTTGCAGTTTCATTTTTTATTACGAGGAATTGGATAAAAAAGAGTAATGCGAACTTAAAAACATTTTAAATAAAAAAAAATTGAAATTCACTTATTTTCGATAGATTTTAGAATAGAAGAGATACTATACACTAAATTTGCAAATTCGTGTTCAACAGGATGATTCTATTTATTTGAGGTATTTTTCATTTTATTTTTCATTATTTTATTTTTTAAGTTATTCCCTTGTTAAAGTTTCAAATATTTTTTTAATCATATAATATAATTCTTCGTTAAAAAAATACCGTGAATATTTTAATGTTGGTGTTACAGTGAAACTACTTGTACACCATTTTTTGTACATTTCATTTTCCAATTTTTTTTGAGATATGATTATTTCGTATTCATCAATGTTTTAGATGTATTTTGAACAATTATTTTCTGTTTATAATTTATCAATGTATTTCATTTCATACTTTTGTATATCCCTGTGATGAACTACGAGTTTCTAGGGATGATGAAGAGAGTCATAATAAGGATAATAAAAGCAGCATATGTTGTGAGAAATTATGAAAGTTTTATTTTAGTGTTTTGAGAATGATTTGTTCGTCAGAATTGCGTTTGAGGCTGTGAATATTATCTCCATTTGTACATAAAATAGTCGATTATTTTTATTTTTGGAAGAACTGTCTTCTCACTTTAAAAAAGTAGATGTGCCATTAACATATAAAGTTCATGTATATTGAAATAATTCACATGTAAATATGTTATTCTAGGTATTGTTTGATAAATATACATATTTATTTATTAATTTTTCCATTTATTTACTCTCTCATTTTACCTGATATGTGAAAAAACAAATGCACCCTATAAGTTTACCAAGGCTTTTCTTAGGGTAAGTATCCATACTGCCAAAAGTTTGCAGTTAGGTTGTTCTGAACATTTTGCTATTCCCAAACTCTTTAATCCATCTGTAGTCTTTGTCTAATCAATTGTTACTTTGTGTACTCATTTCGATGATCGTTCTCCAGAGCATGCCGACGACACTTGACTTCTGCTCGTGTATCCAAAATTAACAATATGTTCTTTGAACCGTGTTTTCATTTCCCTTTTAGTTTTACCAACATATTTTTCACAATCCTTAAAACTAATCTCATAAATCTCCGCTTCTCACGCCAAGAAGTATTTTACTTCTCGTCAACTGATTATGATTTCTAAGGCACAGATTCGACCTGTTTTGGAATACTGTTCCCATATATGGGGTGCAGCACCCAAACACACATTAAAACTTTTAGATTCGGTCCTGAAGAGAGCCTGAGAGGTGATACTTCGCTCGCTCGCTCACTTCTCTTGAACATCGCAGAAAGGTTGGCGATCTGTCTCTGTTTTATGGATATTTTCATGAACGATGCTCTTCCGAAATATCATTAGTCTTTCCACCGTTAGCGGTCTCATCGAGATTGACTCGACGAGCTCAGTCCTCACATCCATATGCCGTCACTTTGGAGACATGCCGCACATCTGCTTCCCAGGGCTTGTTTTTCCACAGAACCGCAAAGCTTTGGAATTCGCTGCCTCGGAATATGTTCCCTGAGGCATACAGCCTACAGAAATTCAAAAACACCAATTCCTACTTACTTTCCATCGGCTCTTACGATGTTCTTTGAACAATACAGAATTTTCCTTTTCGTGGGATCCAAAACTTAAAAAAAAAGGAATATGAAAACAAGTTTTCTAGGGTTTCCTGTTTCCATCACCAATGGTGAAATTGTTAGGTGTGGAAAGTCGAGTATTTGAGATTAGTTGTGAGGATGGTAAAACAAATACGTTGGGCAAACTAGAAGCGCCTAGGAAATGTGGTTAAAAGAATATATCGCTCATATCAGGTCTATATGAGATCGTATAAATTGAGAGTTGCTCAAATTGCTTTGGACAATTAATGATCACCGATTTGATGAAACAAAATTAAATATTTAAATAACTAGACTACTAAATAAATCTGAAAGTCTGATGATAGCGAAATGTCCGAGTAATGTAAATGAGCATACGCACATACAGCACATGTACGTCCACTGAATGTTCATTGGACGTACAAATATTCTGGACGTCCATTGTACGTCCGGGTATGTACAATAGTACGTCCAGATAATACCCAAATCTTACTGGATTTAACATCCTATGGATGTACATTCAGGATGTACAATGGAGTCCATTGGTTGTACGGAAACGTATCAAATTCACGTTCATTAGACGTACAACATGGATCTCAAATACGTCCAAAATGAGCACATGTACGTCTGATGTATATCCAATGGACGTACAGCATGGATCTTATGGACATCCATTGGACGTCCAGTTACATACACCGTGTATGTCTAATGGACGTAAAAAATGGAACTTAAACATGAATAAAAATACAACAAAAAATTAAAACATGTAATATGAACATCTGAGCAAAATAAATTAATCAAAACAGAAGATATTTTCAACAAAAACTGATAGTTTTCCAAGGTCCCTTTTAATCATTCGCCTTCTCAACCATTTGAATATGGAATCTTCAGTCTCTTTTCGAGTAGTTGACACCTTTGATTCTTCTTTAGCTTCTATAAAATTCAGTTCGAATCAAAATCCTTCATTGAGTCAGAAAGTGTGCTGCAGAAATCAATACTGTACTTTACTATAGTAAGTATACTTGTTTTAAGCATCACATTATTCAATTTCACATGTGTATGTTAAAAATGATGTCATACTGACCTAATATATGCTCCATTCCACCTTCACACACCTCGTCACTTCAATAAAGATATGTCAACAAGTAAAAATAATCAAATTACACACAGAACATGAGTATACAAAAAAAATATTATAATGGCGGACCAACACCGAAATAAACAACAGCTAACTACATCACGATGACTGTCCCTTTCATTCTAGTAAGGAAAGTGTTCGCAGCCAATGAATTGCTTTGTTATGGCGTACTCGACCGAACATATCCGAATGTAACGTACATACCAAGTCCAGTATTCTACATGCGGTGTACATCCGTGAACGTAAAATTATGGAAGTTTCCAATTGATCCAGTTTTGTTCATCCAATGGACGTACAAAATAGTAACATATTGAACGTACAGGTCAAGTCCAGTATTCAACACTCGAAGTACATACAGTTGATTAACGTAACAAGTTGATCCAGAACTGGACGTACACATGTATAAGTAACATTCGGTTCACTGGTCCATTATTGTACATTCAATGTACATCCAAAATAGTTCTCTCATTGATGTTTCATGTTGGTCCAATATTGTACGTCCTTTGATCATTCCTGAGATGTACAATAAGAATTGTACAAAACACATCCAGGATAGAACATCGATTGGACATCTATATCGAGTCCCTAGATGTTTGGATCAATCTTGGACCTAAACTGGACGCCCATTGGACGTTGTGTGCTATATGAGTAGTTCATCTATTGGATGTACATAGACGTACCAGTTCTTGACATCCTATGGACGTACAAAAATGTACATATACTGATAATTCAGGTTACTCCAATAATTTTTTTGAATGTACAAATTGGATTCGATCCTGTACACCCTATGATGTTCAGAAATGTACATTTATGGATATTTCAAGTTGTTCCAACATTGTACATCCAGTGGATATGCAATAACGTACAATTTCCGAAAGTACAAATTAGATCCAGTTCTGTACACCCCAAAGACGTTCAATAACATACATATATGGATGTTTAACAAACGTCCAATATTTAAAGTCCAATGGACATTCATAAGACGTCCAGACGTACAGGGCATGTCCACTGGATGTCCATATCAGGTCCATGGACGTTTGGACTTCATTTGGACCTGAAATGGACATCCATTGGACGTCGTGTGCTGTATGGGCGGATTCCATATAGTCCATTTTTTTCAATCTAAAAAGTAGCAACCAAACATATTTGTTCGGCAGCGGCAAAATATGTGTTCAAAGTGGTAAAATTTTCAACCCGGGTCTATAGAAGATATGAAAGAGTGTGTAGAGTGTATGGCACTCTCATGTTCATTTCCTTTTGTGTTTCATATGCTGATAATACACGAAATGCAGTACAACATTTAACTCACAACTAGTACGATATAAATACCACAAAGACTTTTCGTAAATTGAGGGGTATTATTATGATGTTACGATATAGAAAAGGTGTGACTTCACAACAAACAGGCGTCACTTAATTATTGTCGACATTTCAAATCAATATTCGCAATTTCCAAATTAGTTTTGAGATGATTGATAAAATGAAAGGCCGAAACACACAATTGAAATACAATATAAAATTCAAGAAATTTGTTTTTACAAAGTTTTAATTTTGTCCAGGAATTCTACAAATTGTACCGATTGTGTTTTATACTTTGAGTTTAAAGACATGTTTCATTTATAGAAGATAACTACAGAGCTCTTCCTTGTTCCCTTTTGAATTCGCACCAATTTCTGGGACATCGAGGTGCATTGAGGTTGGTATCACAAGGATCGCAAGGAGGAGGATCAATAACCCCAACAAATGTCTCCCCTCGTTTAATATCACTCTTCAAGGTGGGTATAGCGTTATCCAGCATACACGACTCAAATTCGGTAAGTTTGGGAATTCCCAAGTTTTTGACAATTCCATTGGGGCCAATTAATAAGGGGTTAGAAAGATACTTCAGTTGTGGGTGTGCTCTGGAATTGACATAAGCGCATTCTATAATTTCGGGATACCCTTGAATGGCTTTGACCAAGGATATCACAAATCTTGCGGTTGCAAAAGCACTTGTTAACGGAGCGCTTTCAGCTGGTCTCAGTTTCAGCATGTTTTCCTGAGCTTTTCGAATATTCATAGTGATATTTTCCAATTCTTCCTGTAAGAATTCATAAATAATAATAATAATGTCGAATTTATTTTAATTTAGGTGGTGGATACACTTTTCTGTTGTGATATTAGACGGTGACACATCTGTTTTCAACCACAATAAAAACCTAGGAGTTTAGTTTTTTCAGATATTGAATAACAAATTTAAGCTGTCAAGACTATATGTATTTAAGGAAAGAGCTGAAGATCATCACTGCTGAATTTTGGCAAACATAGGCCGTGAGGATTCATACCATTTTCCAAATTGCAATACATGCATGTTGAAAAAGAATAATTGTAATCTGTTTATTTCTGTTAGGTAACTCTTGGTCTTGAATAGGAAAACCGAAGAATTTACATTTTTTAGATGATTTGGAAACTCTAATAATTTGTTTTACTCAACCAAGGAGGACATTTCAGATGTCGAAATAGGAAGTATTGTTAAAAAACTTCAAGACCACCATATACAGGAATCCCTAGAAAACGAATATGAGATTTGAATTAACTCTTTCCAACTTTCCAATTGTTGATTTGATTTTGTTACTAACGCATTCAAACAGAGGATTGAATAGGAGAAAATCACTTTTTTCGTAAGTGCTATTCAATGTTTTTCGGTTAATCAATACGTTCATATATATCTAGTATGTTTTTAATTTCATTTGAAGATCGGAAATTCCACAAATAAATATTTATGAGAAATTTAAAGAAACTGTCCCACTCATGGCGCCACACTCCCCTACCATTTAGAGATTTGAGACAAATAGAAAGCACAAAAGAAAGTTCATCATCGAAAACTTTATGCGACGGTCAATAGCACATTAAGACATTTGATTTACGGACAATTTTTTGATTTTTTATGTTTTACCACGATTTCCAACTATATTAGATGTTGGGGTTTTTGTTGTTTTTGTATGAGTCTTTAAGAAACAAAAACTTAAATAAGTAACTTTTCAAATGATGATTTCCCGAGTTTTTAGGACAACGTTTATTTTGAGATGTTCTCGACGATTCGCCGACACGCCAATAACTCTTTAATATGTTGAAAACTTAATACCAACCGTGTATGTCGTCTAAGCCAGGAGAATGCTAGCGAGATAATTGTTGAATCTTTTGCCTGTTTGGGCATGGATTGAAAAGTCGAGAATAGTAGTTAGAATTCGAGCACGTGTGACGAACGTCCATTTAACAAGGGTGGTTCGCGCCACCCTCGATCGTAGGGTCAGCGAGATGTTTAGATAACATATTCTCGTTAACATAGGCTCTTTACTGAATAACGTAGTATTTATATATTTATTTATTTATTTATTTTTCAGTATCAATAATAATAATAGTCTGAATATTAATTTGTAGTTTTTGTCTGTTTCAAAGCGATGATAGTTTGGATAGCAATTCGGAAAGAGATCTGGTAGGCAAAGTCAATGGAATTTTATGTCGCTGAGTGCTGTCTTCTAGACACATTAATATAACAGTAGAGCAAGCTTTCATTTCTTTTATGAATCGAGTTATTTTTATGTTGCACATATTTTACACCTTTGTGATATTCATCATTGAAATATTTTCCTCCATTTTTACTTTGGTAAATAAAGCTCGTTTGTGAAACTTTGCTGACTGAATAATAAGTCCACTTATTAGGAAACCGTGAACATGAAAAATTTATTAAAATCCTTCAAGATGATGGTGAAATAGAAGAACCAGTAGAGTTGTGGGGTCTAGGGTTAATTATTCTGGCGTTTTTTTTTGGAGGCTATCATCCGAACTTAAATCTGAGCGATTCAGAGCGTATTCAAAACTATACTCTGCTCTGGTGAGTGCCAAAATTCAACATCATATCATTATGCTCCCAATGATAATTTCTTCGTTAATTTTCTAACAATGCAAAAATACTTCCTAGGGTGGGCGACTTAAAAGTTGTTGTTTGCTTTGTTGTAAGCTTGGAATAGAATAGAAGATATTTGTCACACCCACACTAGCGTCAAGTATTACAAGCTCGCATGTCATATGATTTCACTTACATTTGAGAATTCGGCACTGGGTTTAGCATGGGACAACACCGGAACTATGGTTTCCTCTGTGTGCCCTCCTATAACCGGCACCATAACACACTCTGGTTCAACTCCTTGTACTTGGGCAACGAATGTGTTTGCTCTGACACTATTAAGAGAAGTTATCCCGAATACGGTGTTGGGATTGAAAGTTCCAGCTTTTTTCAAAACTTCACACGCCATGGGTACCAAACTATTGACTGGGTTGGTTCCAATCGCCAGGAAGGCCTTAAAATTTAATGAATACGTGAGTAGATTTCTTCTGGACTTCCATTGTCTAGAAACGATGAAAATAAATTATTCGCATTTGTTTTCGGATTTCAATGTTTCTCCTCGCTGAGTATTTTTCTTATGATCACCGATTCTCACATTTAGTGGCCTCTTAGTTTCTCCAACATAATCCATCCCACATTCACACGGCACACGGTAAATTCAGTTTTTGGAGTCACTATTCTCGTTCGGTGGTCTCCTTTTTGTGAGTTGGCTACGAATGGTATTACCGGATCGGAAGCATGTTCGGATGTTGTACCTCGATCCAATTCGCCTTATCTTTTCCGATAAGCCTCTCACATAGGAAAGACATAAGGTAGGCTGTATTGTTTTATCTAATTTCTCGGATTTGCGTCTTCTGCGGTCAAGGACCGCTCCATATATTACATAAAAGTTGCTGCTTCGAGAAAAACTTGTATTTCAATTATCAGAATTTCCAAACGGGGTACGGGGTAGAACAAAAAATAGGAATTTTGATCAAGAGTAAACTACCCTTATTTTTGATGTTAAGTTTTTTAGAATTGAAAATAATATTGAGATTTGGAAATTCAGAATGTTGATATCTCAAATACAAGTTTTTCGCGAAGCACCAACTTTTATGAGGAATAAAATTTTCTGACTAATGCATAATGAAAAAGTTTCCCAAATGGTGCAAACTTTTTGGAACTCACTGTATATATTCGCTTTGATAATTAATGTTGAACAGCCTACATGTATCACTAAGCAATCTACAACAATATGATTATATACGCTAAAACTTGGATGAGCGCAGTATTATAGTTGTTGTACTGTTCCTGCAAGCCTCTCAGATCATGAGGCAGTATTATTCAAATCCATCTTCCATTTCATGAGAAAGTATATATATAGTAGAATATATAGTGCAAAAAAAACGACAGTTAATGTTAACTGTTGAAAACGTCGTGACTCGAAACACATGCGAAGAATTTATTTTCTTTGTTTCTAGTGACTTTCTACTTCTAGACAATGGAAGTCCAGAAGAATTATACTCACACTAATACATTGTCAACTACTTTCGAATAAACATTAATGTTTATGTACTGATCATGTATCAAGAGATATTTATCAGGATTAACTGATATTTGCCAAGGCGTAAAAAGATGGCACTCCCTTCACATATTAACTAAATCATGTTCTTCAAAATATTGAGATGCTTGTTTTCTGAGAAGCTTGTTATCTTGAAGACCACTGAATTCAATTAATTTTCCATTAAATAAGGATTCAGTACCTACCAAACGATTTAAATTGTGTGTAAATATTTAGAAAATATTTAGTAGTCAATTCGGGAGAAAGCTCTTCGCTCCCAAATGGCATTACACCCAAACTGCGTTATACCCAAATTCCGTTACGCCCACATCTCATTATGACCAATTTGCATTGTGCCCACAGCCTCCGAATATAGCCGAATGAAGCGCTGTTGCCAAATGCTGACCTGCGTTCTAGAATTCTCTGAAATAGTGATTGTGGGCTCATCGACATATTGAGAAATAATAGGAAGGGCGTCGCCAGCTTATGACTAAGGGGGGGGGGGGCAATGGGGCAATATTATGATGGATAAAAAATATAAACGCCTGGTACAGTCGCGAGCATGAAGCGTTACACTTTGGAAGTCGTTTTGTCATGCTATGCGAAATTTATTAATAGGTAAGGAAGTCAATTTCTCGCACGGCCTTAGGACTTTGGTCACTTTGCGGCTAGCTACATTTGATCTCTAGGGGGGGCAACTGCCCCTCCCTGCCTTTCCTTGGCGACGCCCTTGTAAATAAGCTATATCTCCGTAGTCTTTGGAGATAATATACCATCAAACTTGGAATTGTTGGATTCCGTATGATCATCCCTAACCGATCATGCAATTATATACCAGATGTCCTACTTAAAAAAATTAACTTTTAAGTCACTGCGCTTTTTTTAGACGCTGTGTAGAAATGAAACTCAAATCATAAAAGAGATCTAATAGAACCCTACAACTCAATGTGTGTTTTGTATGTGTTTTGAGTGTGTTTCAAGTGTGTCTTGGGTGTGTTTCGTATGTATTTTGTATGTGTTTTTTGTATGTGTTGTGTTCTGTGTGTTTTGTATGTGTTTTGTGTGTATTTTTTGTATGTTATGGGTGTTTTTTCTGTGTTTGTGTGTTGGGTGTTTTGTATGTTGTGTCTTTTGGGTGTGTTGTGTTCTGTGTGTGATTTGTGTGTGTTGTGTATGTGTTTCATGTGCGTTTTGTGTGTGTATTGTATGTGTTTTGTATGTATTTTTTGTGTGTTTTGTGTGTATTTTGTGTGTGTTTTTTGTGTGTTTTCTGTGTTTGTGTGTTGGGTGGTTTGTGTGTGTTTTGGATGTGTTCTGTGTGTCATTTGTGTGTATTTTGTGTGTGTTTTTTGTGTATTTTTTGTATATTTTGTGCATGTTTTGTGTGTGTTTTATATGTGTTTTGTGTGTTTTGTGATTGTGTGTTTTGTGTGTGTTTGGTATGTATTTTGTGTGTGTTGTGTGTAAGTTGTGTGTGTTGTTTGTTTTGTGTGTACTTTGTGTGTGTTTTGGGTGTGTTTGTTTGTTGATTGCTCTAAAAGTTTACATGTGTGATACATTAATATATCATATCGTTTCCCATAATTGGTCATAGTTGACCCTGTATATATTCCCAAAAGGGAATCCATACATGAAGGAAATCACAATGAAAGCTCGCTCACCTTTGGACAATGCTTAGCCACCTGCGTTACAATTTCTAGCACCATTTGTGCATTCGGAGACCACATCTTGTCATAAGGTAATAAATCTGATTCTGGGGCCGCAGCTAGTACAACAACAATTTTGGAATTCTGAAAGTTATGAAATTACTGAGTGGTCAAGAAAACAAGACAAATGTCGATTTAAATATATCTCAACCTTTAGAGCACAAGCATAATTATCTTTTCCTGTGATTGCAGATACTCGGCAGTTTGTATCTATGTGATTCAACTCCATAGCAATTCCACTAGTCGGTAGAATATCGTGAATACATAACTCGTCTATTAGGGGGGACTGTTTCAACATGAGACTCAAAGGCTGACCAATTTTTCCTGCAATTTATCAACAAAATATCTACAGGGTCCGGCATAAAGTTCGCAGCATATGGAAAACTGTTTTATTATTGATTTCTCAAAAAAATATCATTCTTGATAAAAAGCTCTGCTTCATTCCAAACCTAAATACAGCAATTAAAGTCATTTTCAGATATAAGAGAGAAAAGAGAGAACATCCACAGAGTGATATCGTCATATCTAACAATAAACCATCCGTTTAGCAAAGTATTCCAAATGTCGTATAGGGCGATGAGGAGAAAATGGGAAAAAAAGTTGAAAAATTAAATTGATGAA
This sequence comes from Chrysolina haemoptera, assembly GCA_958298965.1. Classification (NCBI taxonomy): domain Eukaryota; kingdom Metazoa; phylum Arthropoda; class Insecta; order Coleoptera; family Chrysomelidae; genus Chrysolina; species Chrysolina haemoptera. The sequence continues at coordinate 1,720,671 of OY282592.1, forward strand.
TATTTCCCCACTACTTTTACTCCTACCGTGAAAAATAAAGAGATAGAATTTTTTTTTTTTTCGAAAACAAAGCATGTTTTTCATCAAGAATGATTTTTTTTTTGAGAAATCAACAATAAAAAAAGTTTTCCATATGCTGCGAACTTATGCCGGACACTGTATAACTAAAAAGTAAATATATATATGGACCAATATAATCATTCAGTTCCCAGAATGGTATAAATGTTCTTTGTCATTTGTGCCACTTAATAATCTGACTTCCTGAACTCGAATCTGCAAAGCATGTTATGGTGTTAGTAAAATATTTCAAGGAACTAAACGAATGGAAAAGGTGTTATTTAAAAAAGCTAAGACTTGCTACAAATGTTCACACATAACATGGTCGAATAAAATATTTACAGAGCCTTTTGGGCAACCCAAATAATAAAATTGAGGAAGTACTTAAAATGTAAGAACTGCGATTCAAAATTTTCTGACGAAGAATATTTATAAAAGTAAGAGGGTAAAGTGTAGGTCGCTGAAAATTCAGCTAGCATTGGATGCTGGTTGAAGATCATACAGAAGAAAACAATTCTCAAATGTATAAACCGACTATAGTCCGTAAAATATCCCGTTACATGAGGCACTTAAAATCAAACGTCCGCGCAAGTGGGAACTTCACAATTTCAGCTATGTTTGTCGAACTTATAACGTATACACCGATATAAATAATTTTTCTCGCCTCGTACGGTTCGTCAACCAATAGTTTGTGATTACCCTGTATGAAAAACCTACAGAGAACACAGATATAAAATTTTGATCGAGGCAGTCTCCGTCGTTTTCGAGAAAAATAATTTTTCTCGCCTCGTATGGTTCATCAACCCATAGTTTATGATTACCCTGTATGTAAAACGTCTAAAGAACACGGCTATCATATTTTCATCGAGGCACTCTCCGTCGTTTCCGAGAAAATAGTAGTTTACCCAACAAATGCGGAAAGTGATACTTTTCCGCACGCTAGTAGAAAAAATGTTTTTGTCTCGTACGGTTTGACAACCAACAGTTTGTGATCGCTCGCCGGTATGAAGATCATACGGAGAATACAACAAGCCGTCGTTTTTCAAAACTACCAATGATCTAAAGTGTATTTTATTTTTCGGGCTCTGCACGGTATGTCTAACTTTGGACATCAATCGTCATATTTAAGAGTTTTTTCCAAATTGATTCCAATCTGATCTAATTCACTTTATATGAGTGAATGTCCTCTGGAAACACATTATTAGTCATATTTGGATTTAATGTCTCAATTTCCTTGAACAATTATGTTACCCTCCGCTTTAGCTGCAAATGCCCCAAAACGGAGGTCTCTGTAAAAATAATTGATGTGGCAACACCGCAGACGTTCACTCCTCATTACACCTAATGTCAGAAACTGTGGCTAGGAAAGTGTGGATTCTTGATGTGGATAAATTCACACTAATCAAATATATCATTTTTCCAGTAACAAATTTTAAGCAACTTTAAAAGGCCCGTTATCATTTGCAATCAGAAAAGTTGCCATCCTATAATGTTATAAACACATTTGATAATATAGTTCACTTGTCGGCTAGTACAGAAACAAAATGACTACAAGAACGATTAATTGGTACCAATATACTTAGTTGTTAACATTATTATAGAAATATCCTAGGAGTTTCTGTTACACTTCTCAAAAGTATCACTCAAAGAAGTTATGAGATTATTCTTTCTGATTGAAAACTTTTAAAAAATATACTTTTTGGCGAAGGTAAGGTTATTAGGCGCCCTACCTCAAAATCAAAAAAGTGGTGTTACTCACGTAGTTTCTTACGAATTTGTAAAAAATTCGTGGCGCTCTGAATCTTGAAAATCGACAATTTTCAAATACGATGCACAAAATTCCTTCTTCTTTTAGTCTAGCTTTTTTTAGACGCTTATCAACTCACAAATACAGGCACCAAAAACAACAGTTTATTTTTTATACAAAATTTCGACCTTCTTGAAAACAATAAACATAACCCACAATATTTGTTCTTTTGACAATATGCGCCGCCGCCTATTCAAATTCAAATGAGCAAATAAAGGAAGGGAAAGTTATTTGCAGGAGACCAACTTTCCAAAGAAAAGAAAAATTACTTAAATGTAGTTAAGCTTATGTTTATAAAAAGGTTGAATTTTGTGTAAAACTGTTGTTTTTGCTGCTTGTACTCGATTAACATTAGTTGATTAGCGCCTGAAAAAAAGTATACAATAAAAAGGAGGCATTTTGTGCGATTTTTTACTGAAAATTCAACTCATGTATAAAAAATTGCATATGCCACATTGCAATTCTCACTTTAAAAGCGGCAAAAGTTTGCTGCAACTTTCACAGCGACAAATTAACTCATGACATGTATAAAATCGGTAAAGGTAAGCTTATCGGGCTTCTACGCAATCAAAAAAAAACTACTTCTTTTAGTCTCTATAATAAAGCCTCAAAGGCAGTACTTTTCTTTGATTGATTCTTGTGATCAATAATTTTACTCATTATTTGGTCCAGTACTGTTCCACTTAATGTTTATCAATTTTCTTCTGCCATTTGCCAAGCATTTGGTTTTACGTTTGGACAGAAAAGTAACTATGGCCGCCCCTCAAAAGTTGGCTTGCTAATTGCTGACAAGTAGAAATAAGTCGGACTATCTTATCCTTCACAAATAGCAATTTTACTGACGACAATTCCTTTGTAAACAAGCCTTTCAAAAAGATTTCTGTTGGAAATCACCATATGCCCTTCAAATCCGACGTTTTTTTCGAGTAATTTTAGCTTCTTACCTGCAGCACCGATTACAGCAACTTTGACAAGATTCGGGTTAGAAGAGAAATTTCTCGCAGTTTGAACTGGATTCATTCCACCACATAATTTTTGTAGAAACATTGATTTATGATTGAAATCTACCACCGAACTAGAAAATGAATCACACAACTTGTTAATAGTTTGTATTGTTTTGAACATTTTGGAACTAAAATTTAGGTTAACTACTCAAGACATTGACAACAAATTTATAGAACAAAAGCATACTTTGATGAGAAATTATGACTTACCTACTTGATCGGGATGAAGGACAATTATCTACTCGATAATTATTATTAGAGAGTTTATTTTGAAATCGAGTTTTTTGTAAATCAGAATACACACGCCAGACTAACAATGACTTTTTTTTATTGATAAATCAACTGTAGAAATAAACCCATTTAAATATGACGTCTGAGTCAGTTTGACAGCGATAAAAAAGGACGCATCTTTTTTATCTCGATAAAAATGCCTGTTCCTCAAAAACAGACTTCATCTAGTAAGCAGAAGTCCCTTCAATTTCTGTCATGATAGCAATGATTGTTCAGTATTGTTGACACAATGGTAGTATTCTTTTTACTAATTTTAAAGAGCAAAGTGAGATTCTCAGCACAGCTCAATAGCTGAGGTAATGACATGTTACATTTACTTAAGACTGATAACTGTCATATATTGAGCAATTGAGCTGTGCTGAGAATCTCACTTTGATCTCAGTTAAAATTGGTTATTTATGATATACAGAGTGACATTCCAAAAGTACACAACACAATGAAAAAAATCTTTATTTGTAATTTTTCAAGAAAATAAAAATTGTTATCAACTCAGTCTCATCCTGAAATCTACCTAGCCACTATCAGAGTGATAGTGAGTGATTTTCAGTTTCTTGAAAAAATGAATTTTTCAAAATTTACAAAATCTCAATATATATATATATATATATATATATATATATATATATATATATATATATATATATATATATATATATATATATATATATATATATATAATTATTTTACTAATTTCATATATCAGGAATTAATTGAAAAAATCCGTTTGTTTATTTTAGGATGACCTCAGCGATGTGATGATTGGCAAAACCAATAAAAACTGTCAATTATACCTTTATATTTGATAGAATTCTTTCAAGGGTGAATTTTGTGCAAAAATGTAAGGTTTTTGTTGCAAGGCACTTTTTTGGCAAAATACCCTCCATAATTGACTGATTCCCATTCAAATGGCTTCTTGTAAGAACTCTAATCGATCTCTGCCAATTAATTACTACCACAAAATATCTAAATGTTTACTTATTTTCCGAAAAATATAACTTCTGAGATTTTGCTAATTTTGAAAAATGCGTTTTTCCAAGAATATGAAAATCACTCAGACTATCTGATAGGAGCTAAATAGGTTTCAAGCCGAGCCTAAGTTGATAACAATTTTTTTTTTTGAAAAATCACAAATAAAGATTTTTTTCCATTTGTAGCGTACTTTTTGAATTTCACTAAGTTCGTAGGTCTTTTTTGTATAAGCGTTAACTTACAACAAACATGAGAATTCAAGGAACCTCTACAACAGTGCATCATACAAAGATTTTTTCTACGACAGTTATTATATTGACAAACTTTAGAAACTGTATCAATAAATCATATTATCAAATCTCGAAATCTCGAAAATAAACTATTTTCAAACACGAATTTCTCAGCAAAAAATCACACAAAATACCTCCTTTTTGCCAATCTATTCTTCAGATGATAATCAACTTATATTTCACAATTACGGGCACATAAACATTGGTTTTACACAAAAATTCGAACTTCTGGTAAACTTAAACATAACATACAATGTAATGTTCCTGACGTAGTTTGGTGACCTTGAAATTCATGATGATTGGGAAAATCCAATGTTGCCAAATCACCATAGAAGTAAAAGCACACACGTACAAGATTATTGAAAACATGCTCGCTTCCCTAGCTATCTCGTGGCTTAGGGGAGAAGAACGGGAAATTACCTAATCTAAACTAGCCTCTCTATCCTAATCCAAGCTCACTTTGCAAGCATAATATTTCAACATGAGAACACCTTTTGCAGTGTTATGTTTTTAGATTATCTTCTCCTTTGTCCTGCCTATCTTTCAGTTCTTTCAAGGCAGTTTTCACATTATCTTGCTGGATTTTGGTTTGGATTGGATTGAATGTGGAAGCTTTGAATTCACTTTTTCCGTTAACCAGCTGTCGTCCCCTTACGAACGAGCCAAGGATTAACGAGGTCTTACCTTTTAACGTGCGATTCCTAGCACTTTCTCGGGCCATCAGATAAAAATCTGTAGTCGCTAAGGATTCGAACCTAGCCGACCAGCAGTCAATGGTTTCGAACGCGAAAGTATCACCCACTGGGCCCAACATCAACATGATACTGAGCTGGTTTAGCTCATATTTGTCAGGTCGATAGTCAGTTTGTGAAAACCAACCATCGCTCAGTAATTGCCTGTGCCTCAGGGTTCAACACTAGGGCCAACATTATTTTTTATGTATATCAACGATATCGCAGGAACATTCACACTCTGTGCGGACGATGCTACTATGGTTTGGCACTCTGAAAGTGAAGAGTTGGTTTTGATTCAAATCGTCTTTCACTCAATATCGCGAAAACAAATCTAATAACTTTCAGATGTGAGCTTGACAAGATTAGGAATGATATCATTGTTTATAATGGTCGTAAAATGTTCAACCATCTGCCAAATGATATAAGAAATAAAAATTTTACAATGCTTAAGGAAGGCTGTGAAATGTTTAGCTGATTCTGAGATATCAAGCCGAAATTCCGAATTAGAATCTCAGAAATAGCTACTTTCGAGATACTGAGTAAGAATTTCGAATTAATATCTCAGAATTGGCTAATTTCGAGATGCTAACTAAGACTTACTATATCAGAATTATACTAAGTCACTATTCTAAGTACCTCAGAATCATCTAATTCAGATATATTAAGTGAAAATTGCGAATTTCTATCTCAGAATTAGCTAATTCCGAGATACTCAGTCAGAATTCCTACTCGAAATCTCAGAATAGGCTACTTCCGAGATGCAGAGTAAGAATTGTGAATTAGTATCTCCGAATTAGTATGTCAAAGTTGGCTAATTTAGAGATACTAAGTCAGAATTCTGACTAGTATCTCAGAATTAGCTAAATTCGAGATGCTAAGTAAGAACTCCAGCCTATTATCTCGGAATTTTGAAATAATGTTAAGTCAGAATTCCGACTTGGTATTTTGGAATTCTGCAATCCGACTCAGTATCTCAGAATAAGCTAATTTCAAGATGTTAAGTAAGAATTCAGAATTAGATCATTTCGGGAGCTAACTGAGATATCTTAGTCTCAGAATCAGCTTATTTCTCAAAGATTTTCTCATAAGCAATGGCTTATAAGAAACGTTTTGTAATGAATACTTTTTTGATGTTTCCAACGGTTGCCTAGTTATAGGCCAGAACAGTCTTTTTTACCCAAGGAATGTTTTTTAGTGGGGAAGCCATTTCCACCCAAGAGTCTATGTGATATTATGACGTATAGGACCTCTCCTGACAGTTTATGAAGGTAATTGGGCACTATGAAATTATAAAACAAAGAAAGCTATGAAGATATATTAATTAGCATACACATCAATATAAATGACCTAACCTCTAAAAAGAACAAACTTAAAACTGCTATGCGCCCTTAGACAGCTGCGACAATGACATGCTTCACTCGCAGTTTACGTCTAAAAACTTCTATTGACATATATGTTAATTACGTCGATGAACATCCGCCAGAAAATCAATTCCCGAGTATCTCGCAAAATGACGAGTAGCTAAATAAAAAAAATATATTAAGAATTCATCGAGTACTCCACGATCGTTTTCCGCCGAACGTTCATCGTTGAAAAAAAAAAGTTTTGGGTACAACCTCTATACTTTGCATTAAATAAATGCTCCCTTTTCACAATATAATAAATACATATCATATCATTGGGGCACTGTACAAAAAATGACACTCAGAATATACGTTATGTAGTCTGATTGAATATTACAATAATTATTACACACTAGTGCCTAATATAGTGTAGTACGCTAAAGCTAATCAACTATAACATGATAAACACCATTTAAATATTACTAAGATTACCACAGACTCAAATCTTCCCACTCCAAAAACTTAGTTTTTCTTCTTACGCTAGGGCAGGTTCATATCCCTCGGAAAGAAGCTTCGATTTTATTTTTATTAGTCAGTAGACAAGATTTAAACCATGTGATCCAATATTTAAGTGTGTGTTATGAGATACACACGAAAATTAAAACGCGACTCTCATAATAATATGCAATTGATTCTCGAAAAAAACCACTAATTCTATGCAAAGTATAGCTTGTAAAATCATGTGCTATCCTTCTCTTTACGCGTGGTAATGGGCCACTTTTCACAAAATAAAATGATTTCATCTCAACCAAAATCCCAATAAAATAAAAAATATTTTCTGATTGTTGCCAACTCAATGTCATTTTTTCCATGGAATGTAACACTTTTTCCAGTGATGACATTTAGCTGAAGATTTTTCCTCACTGTCAAATTTTTCACAGAGAGTCAGGATGACAAGATCAATTGAGATCGTACCACCCGGACGATCAAAGTCGATATCGCCTTTGAAAAAATTTACCGCATATAGGTAGAATTACCTGTAGACCACAGAAATCCTGGTTACTACTGTCAACTTAGGTAAAAGTATTTTATTTTATCATATACCGGGTGAACCGGAACCAATGAACTACTCCCCTGTATCTTCGTTATTCATTTGTGTAAATATTTTAAATTTGGTACATCTATTTGATGTCATGAATGTACAATTAGCAAGTATCAGACCAATTATTACACTTCCGGTTTGACCTGAAACAATAATTCGATGTCAAAAGTTTTCTCACTATAATTTGTATGCAGGCGTCAGTATTTTCCCAATTTATGTTTTTAATTATTTTCGACATCAATAAATTCATTTCTTTAAAATACTAACATAGGATTTTTTTGTATAGGTTAGAAACTCCTATCTATATTGAAATACAAAACATGAAAAGAACTGCTTATTTGTGTTTCCTATTTATTTTTTTCATGAAGATCTCCATCCATCCTATATCAACATTTGAATTGTATCTTCTTTCAACATATTTTCATAAAAAAAAAAATAATTAGCGAAAAATCATAGTGTGAAAACTTTGACATCGAAATATTGTTACTAACATGCTATTGTTTCATTTTCCATAGCATACTTTCATAAAAATGTTCCTTTACGCTGGGAATACATTTTTCATTTTATAAAATATCAAATATATCAGTGGTTTGTGAATTGGAAGAATGATTGTGATATACTGTTGGAAAGATAATTTTGTAGTGAATCATAATAAAAAAGGTACTTTTCATTTAAACTAAAAAAATTGGATGCGCTTCCGGTCAAACCGGAAGTGTCGTATTTAAAATATTTTTACAAAAAAACAACGAAGATACAGGGGGGTACATTGGTTCTGGGTCACTCCTTACATTGTCAAAATTTCCAAACTTGCTGATAAAATATTTATTCTATGATTTTACTTTTGATTTCAAAATTTTTGAAATTCATCAGTAGAATTTTTTTCGAAAAAAAAAAAAACATTAAATTCTGTGGAAAGTGACCCGACTCTTCTTGGGACATTTTTTCCAATAAAGATAAATCCTGATCTCAAAACGAAGAGCGCTGACAAACGAATTCCTTTTTTTTTTTTAAGAGAAAAGAAAGCTGTTACCTGCGTTTATTTTTTCCAAAGTGGTCGTTTCCCGCAGACACTTATCAAAATGATCAGAAAACGAAGATTTTTTTTTATGTAGGTGAATGGTACGGTTCGAAACCGATGATGCGCAAAGAATTAGACTCACTTCTTGGTCATTATTTTCAAATACTCGAGAGCATGGTGGGCAGCGGATATTTTCGCTTCCTTGGGCGTTTTGCCGACACCATAGCAGACCGCCACAGGGAGAGTCGATAGCTGTACGAGACACTGGCTACGGCCTCCCAAAGATTTCTCCTCGATGTCCACATAAGTCACCTCGAAGGACTGTTCAGTTGCGATGTCTTGTAGGAATTGTACAAAATTGAAATCCTTAGCGGTCAAAACTATGCTCTGTAAAAAAAAATATTAGTGATATAAATGAGTTTGATAAGAATCATTGAAGCCGGTTTTTCTAATAATTCCATTTTTTAAACTAGTATCTCAAGCAATGGAGAATTCTCATTAAATTGGGTTATTAGAGCATATGCAAGTTTGAACAAAATAAAAGTGAGTTTCATTCAAAAGTTCTTCAAATTCGATGCGGGAAAGTATTTTTAAATGGGTTTTGAAGAACACAGTCAACGTCTATCTTCAAAGCAGTCTGTACTGACCTACCCTGTATTGATGACAGGCACAACATCGAAAATGGTTTGCAGGTGGTCCTTCTGTCTCAATGAAACATTTCTGCTACTTGTTTACAGAGAGCACTTGCATTTATGTCCTTTGATGTTTTGAGGAAAAATGCCCAAATATCTGTCAGATATAATTCAGTACCCGTCGTAGCATTAGCTAGGAGAGTAATTGTTTTTCGAAAACTGAACTCAAATGTTGACATTTTCGTGCCTCTTTTTCGTTATAGAACCTAAAACACTTTTGTTCTAGAACGTAAAAGACTTTTGCGTACTGGTTCAGAATTCAGAATAGTTTTGTTATTCTGACAAAAATCTGGTTGGAATCAATAAACTCAAAAGGCAAAAATAACTCTTAACCTAAAAAACTTAAGTGCCGCAGAATGACATAGAACAAAAATAAGCTAACCTAACATAACGAATTTGGTTATTATTTATAAAATTTGCAACCAAAGCTGCCAAAAGATGAAATAGAATTCCCCATAAAGAGGAGGCAAAATAGATCCAAATTTAAGGTGCCCCTCCTCTACAAAAAATCCTGGATTTGCTATCAATAATCAGATTTATATGTTCGAAAAAAAAAATCCTACAGTAAATCATACCTGTAGTTCAGCCAGCTGCCTTCCAATGGAATTTTTCAATGTCTTATGGAACTGGGACACCTTGTGTGACTGCTGATTGCCCAGTTTGGTAATTTTAGAGTCTTTCAGTCCGACATAGCGAGTCTGAATGTTGCCAAGCTTACCGGTCAACTAAAAATAAACCACAATTGAAATGAGTGTGCTAAGATAATGTTTACTTTCTTTCAAAACTCAAGCAAAATTCCAATCATTTCAATTCTGCACATTATTTTTCGAAGACCAATATTTGCTTTGCACAAGTACTGAAAGACAGTAAAATTACCGTAGCACCAAAAATAACAAGATGTGCCTCAAATTAAAACCAAAATTTATATGGAACTGATAATTTTTTAAGAATTTTCGTATTCTATTGAACATTTTCTATCTGACTAAGTGCACACTTTTGAGCCATTTGTTGGGAAAAACCACAGCCGACTTAATCTCCCGAGTCGTGATGAGAAAATCGGCAACACCGCATGGAAAGCAATTTGACGTCCTACTCATTAATTCTTTAATGTGAATTTCTTGGCTTATTCGAAAAACTAGGAAAAAAACACACGAGAATGAATTTTTAGAGAAAACTGGAATAGCAATATAGATAAGGGAAATCTGTCAAGTTTGGTTATTTCATGCCCTAAAAATTACATTTTGAAACTTTGGTGTGAATACAATTAAGAAAATACAAATACCCAAAACAGCAAACCTACGTGAATTATTACTTGACGCGTGTTTCGCCAAGAAGGTTCCCATCCTCAGGAACTACAGGCAATCGTTCAAGCATTAGCAGTTTCATCAAGACAATCATTACAATTTCATTCGTACCACCTTTTTAACGCCAGCTTGGAAAAGCGCTCAAGAATCATTTTTCCATCATTCCAACAAACACCAAGCTGACGGTACCCCTTACAAGCTGAAAATTTTATTTTCTACTCCCTTCTCTTGGTTCTTACCCTGTTCTCTGAACATTACGGAATTTTCTTGTTCCTGCGCACTTGGAGATAAAAAAAAAAACCTGTTCACACGTCCAGTCAAAACATGACACAAAAAAATAACTCATAAAAAATAGGAATCGACCGATACCGATATTTATATCGGCCTATCGGTTATATCGGCCTCATTGTCCGATTATCGTATCGGCCGATATCAAAAGCCGATAGGCCGATATCAAAAGCCGATAGGCCGATACATTTTTTATGGTAAAAAAATTTAAAATTTGAAAAATAAATGAAAAAAAAAACACACACATACGTTTATTTAATATTTACAAGTTTTTGCAACATACCTACAGCTTGGCAAATCTAGCTCTGAATGTAAAATCGCCACGCCTATCGATGCGCGGTACAGTCCATTAAACAAGTATGAGTACAACTGGTGTATCTATCGCATCTCAAAATGCACTGTGAAGTTTAATGATTTTTGGATTACTGAATGTACAATTGTACTACCATGTGTTGGACGTTTTTCCGTTGCCACCCAATGAATTTGATTTTTGGCAGATCTTGCAAATTGCACTTTTGCTTTTTGTATAGGCCGCGGGCATGTGACGTCACATGACAACTGTCAATCAGCCTGCTGGACAAACAAACCGTATTTCAATTAACAACAGTGGTAATTTAATGAGATTATAATTGCAATTCTGAGGAGATTATGGGTTTTCCCCTCAGTATATACCTGTATGTAAGAGGGGAATGTAATTTGATATTGTAATCATTATTCTTCCTGCTTTCAATGAGATTGTTTGTGAGATGGCTGATAAAAGTGATTATTTAAACACCTTGTCTATGGATGTTCAGAAGAGATATTTAGAGAAAGTGAAAGAAAATAATGGATGTGATCCATATTTTTATTGAAATTTGGGGATTGTAGTGAAAAAATTAACTTTTTATGTTGCCTATATTTCCTAGATTCTTTGAACATAGCTCCTACAAAATGTTTTGAACATACCGTTGCCCATTTCAACTTCTCAGTAGAAGTTTGGATTCATATGCAGCACCTATTAACAATTATCAATTAAACAAAATATAGCATTCATGAACCCAAATTAACAATTAAGTGGGAAAACAAAGCATGTGCACAAGTCAGATTGGTATTTAGTTAATCTTTCTTCGATAAATTTTCAGTATCAGATTGTATTGCATTAATTGTAGAAAAAAGTTCAACTTATACTTGCTAATTGTTAATAATTGAAAATTGTTAATTGGTGCTGCATGAATCCTCCCTCAAATCTGCTCTTCTAATTGCCTGAATCGAGAATTCACGTCTCTTTTCAGCAAGAGGATTAATATTTTTTGTATTGTCGAAAACAGACGGGAATCGATGGAACGAAACGTTGTCTCTGCCGCTTCTACTTCCACATATCACAATCGTGCAAAATTGAGGCATTATCGAGAAAAAAAAATTTAAAATATGACATAAATGCACACTAAGCATTTGTAGATCCGTTTGCTTGTCCAGCAGGCTGCATTGACAACTGTCATTTACTGTCGTCTGTCAGATATGCCCGCGGTCTATTGTTTTTCAATAATTTTTGAAATATTGCCATAACGGGCCTGTTTTCGGCATTTTGATACAATATACAATAATTTTTTGATTTTTGTTCGAAATTATGAATAGGATATTCATGAAATCTGTTGTAGAATCATCTGCGGCTGAGAATGTTTTCCCTCTTCAATACAATAATAATTCCACCGCTTAATTTACTTCAAATACTATAATATACTTCAAAAACAGTTGAACAATTTGGCCTCTCTTCTATACTTCTAACACAACCAAAATAACCGACAGAAGATAAATGCAAGTTAGGACCTGTATAAACGCGCGACGACGAACGGCCGATTGGCCAATATATCGGCATATCGGTTTTTGAAATATCGTTATCGACCGATTATCGGTATCGGCTAAAATTTCCAAAATATACTCACATCTTCATCGCTACCATATCCAATCGGTAAGTTGTTGCCTTCCAAGGGAATCTCCTGCAAAGCTTGCCACATCTTGTGGGCGGCAGTGCGCTTGGCGAGTTTCTTCGACTTTCCCGTTCCCACCTCCCTGAACTTCAACACCTGACAAGCGATAGTGAACTGACGTTCGTGGGGCAGCCCTTCTTCGTTTTCCATTTCGTAAGACGGTGGCGGCCAACGTCTGCTCATGCACATCTCTTGCAGCCAACCAATGGGGTTGCCCATAACTTTGTCGTCGTAAGGAGAGACAACTTGATTTGTGCTGGAAAGAGACAGAATCACAGACACTCTAAAGTCGTGTCCACACAGAAGCATTAAAATAATGTTGCAGGAAGAAGGGACTTGGGGTCCACAAAAAGAAATCTTGTGTTTGAATTTGTTTAATAAATACATGACAGTAATCAACTGACAAGGTCACAAATTTCTAGATGGAACACATCCTAGATCCTAGAAATATTTGCCAATAAACAGAAACTTTACTAGAAATTTATAACTTATACTCGTTTTGGTGTGAACGCATATTAATGCAGAAACTGAACAATTGCAAATGTGCAATCATTTCAAAACAAAGATATAGCTGACACTAGCTGGCAAGGCTTTATCTTGTTGTGATACAAACCATCAACAATCAAATGAAGATAAGAACTGAATATCACAGGAACCGACTATGTGAGTATCCCAGATTTAAAGATGCTATACTATAAGGACCAGTAGCATTTAAACAATCAAGTATAGGATTCTGCACCTGTCTCTTTTCTGATTGGCTACTTTGAATTCTACTTCTTTTTAGTACCAACCGAAATATTTAAACAGATGTAATTCAACGTTCATCGAGGTATTAGTCAGGGGTAAGTACTTGTTTTCTAATGGATTTGCGACTCAATTATTCCTATAGTATTGGATAACAAGGACACCTTGTTTCTTTCATAATTGTTTGAAGTCGGTTGTTTTATTTGTTAAAAATTCTATTATCAATCAATCATCTTTATTTCTTCAGGTTTATACAAATAAACATAGAAATGCGTCAGATACGTCATAAAAATATACATTACAAATGTCCTTATAATATACTAACCTTAAAAATAAAATTAACAATACAAAATCAAATTGCTCACACATACATTAAAAGGCATATTTAAAACTACATAGGATATTAAATATACACATACACATCGTAGATATAGATCGATTAGTGTTGATTAAAATACTTGTTAGTGGAATAAAATGGATTTTATCCCATTTTTGAATGAGTTCAGACTTGTGAGGTTTCTAATGTTGATATGAAGATTATTATACAGGGTGGGTCACGGTCGATAGTACTTTAGACCTTTACGGAGAACGGGACATAGGATCATTCTGAAAATTTGGTTTCTCAAGTAGTTTCTCTTGGTCTATCGGTCTAAAATATTTTCAGCAATGCAGCGTTGCCGCTTATACCAGAAAGTAGCAGCATCTTTGTTATTTCAAACGGGTCACCCAGTATATTACCGCATTTTTGAACTTGTCATTCCTTTCTGATTATTTCTGCTTCATACTGCCCTACACCTATCTCTAACGGTTTTTGAGATATTGGTTATTTTCCATATTTTTTATCCAAAACATAGCTCGAATTTCTGCGGTATTTGGATTCTTAGGAAGTTGCAATTTTGTGTTCAGTTCATCAAGATCATGTACATTGATTCTGTATAGAGAAGTTTGCTCTGCGTTATACAGGGTCGTTCAAAATTTATGATCTTACTGCTAGATACGAAAAGGGTTGAAAGTGCGTTTTTTCAAATGGAACATCCTGTATATTATAAAATATCCTGAAAGATGACTAAATTCCCTTCGAATTGATATATCATGTTCCTATACCTAAATAGCCAGAATTCTGAGATAATAGCAATTTTCACTTGTAATCTCCCAAGTGCTTGAATTATTGCCGGAAATTTTTCGAGTACATGATTACAAGTGAAAATTGCTATTATCTCGGAATTCTGGCTACTTAGGTATAGGAACATGATATATCTATTCGAAGGGAATTTAGTCATCTTTCAGGATATTTCGTAATATACAGGATGTTCTATTTAAAAAAACGCACTTTCAACTCTTTTCGCATCTAGCAGTAAGATCATGAATTTTGAACGACCCTGTATAACGCAGAACAAACTTCTCTATACAGAATCAATGTACATGATCTTGATGAACTAAAAACAAAATTGCAACTTCCTAAGAATCCAAATACCGCAGAAATAAACATTCAATTCGAGCTGTTTTGGATATTGGATAAAAAATATGGAAAATAACCAATATCTCAAAAACCGTTAGAGATAGGTATAGGAGAGTATGAGGCAGAAATAATCAGAAAGGAATTACAAGTTCAAAAATGCGGTAAAATACAGGGTGACCCATTTGAAATAACAAAGATGCTGCTACTTTCTGGTATAAGCGGCAACGCTGCATTGCTGAAAATATTTTAGATAGACCAAGAGCAACTACTTGAGAAACCAAATTTTCAGAATGATCCTATATCCCGTTCTCCGTAAACGTCTAAGGTACCATCGACCGTGACCCACCCTGTATAATTTTATGGACATGATGTGAGGACCTCTTCAAACAGTGGATGAGTAATGTAGTGGAATCGACATCATCTGATTTTCGCGAAAATTATGATTTTGAAAAAATAGTGGACAGTTATGAACTTGACAATTGCAGTTCGGAACAGCTGCTCTGTAATAATACTTACATATCAGTGGCCCCAGGAGTACCGTTAGATTGATTCGCCTGCTCGTGCGTCATTTTTCCTACGAGCAGATCGAGCAAATTCTTGGCAGCCGCATGTTTGGCGTCTTTTTTGGAACGACCGGTGCCGGTGGCGACGAGTTCGTTGCTGATGAACACCCTGTAACGGAAGATGGGTTCGTGGATCGCCCCCTCGATCTGCACCAGCTCGTATTTGGGCGTGGCGCCGCGACGACTCAAAAGCTCTTGGAGAACAGACACCGGGGTCTTGCTTGGCATGGCCGCCATTTCTTGAGAATAAAGCTATAATAGAATTGATAACGTGAATATTAATCAGTTTATTTCTGACCGGGATATTGTAAGCTTATATCGTCATAGTTACGCTATCAATAAAGAGAGTCATAACTCCCTTGGGACATTATAGATTTTATAATTCCCTCTACCTTTCACAAGTAAAAATAAAATAATATCTATGAAATGAATATATTTCTATGAAATGAAAACTGAACCATATTTTATTTATTCACGTCATTACAAATAATAAATGTACAATTTTGAAATGTTCCCTGAAAATTACTTCCGCCACTGGAAACAATTTCTTCTTTTGTATGGCTGGAGCTTCTGTTCACTACAGTCGAGGTACCTGCCTCTTGTAATGGCAAAGTAGACAACATACGCGCCGTTTTATTTCTCAATTCGATGCTATCCTCCAAATACCCCTCCGCCACCGTGGAACTTTTCCAACCTCCGTGTCTTTTTAAGTTAGTCATAGTTGTTCCTGCATTGGCTAGAGCAGTAGCAGAAGTGCGACGAAGGCAATGTCCCGTATAGGAAGATGGGTTTGGCAATCCTAAATACATTGCGATTTTGCTGGGGATTTTCCCAAACATGTTTTTTCCAATTGGCTGAGATGTACATTTATTTTGTCGGAAGCTCAAAAAAAATCGTTCAATACCTTTAGGACGCAAAGACATATAAAGTCTTAATAAAGGCAAAGCGGAGAACTCTTTTTCATCCACAACTGTAAATTTCTTCGATACACCAATTTTACTTTCCGGTACGTTCACTACCATAACGGAATCCCGGTCCTCTATATCCGGTATCTTCATATTCAAAAGTTCCTGACTTCTGCATCCTCCAAAATAACCCATAATCAAAACAACCTATAACAAAAAAAGGAAATAAATACACACAAAAAGGAAAATCAGAAAAAAATTACCTTATGCAATAAATGAATATAATTAGGAGCGTCCTTTAGAAATCTGATAACATCTTTAGGAGAACAGCAGACTTTTTCGGCTTATAACTCTTACTCTTCCGTTTCAAAAAAGCCTGTAGTTCATTGAACTTGGTGATATCTCGTTTCTCATGTATAGTCACCATCGATTTTAGCATTGACCATTTAGTCCATAAAGAATTCGGACTATACGTTTCTGACTGCAACAAATAAACATAATTACTACCAAATCTACCGAAAAACAGAAAATTCCTTACCAGTTCTTGAAAATATGCCAGAAATACAGTTTCAGTGACATCTTTTGGCATAACATTTTTCCGTCAGCCAGTCCAGATATATCTTGTATTCTTTTTGGTATACGGCTTCACTTTTCGATGGAATTAATGATTCTCTTGCTTGTTCAGCTTTTTTCAAAATATCTTCCATTATATATGGGGTAGAAAACACGTTTTTACCGCAAACACAGCTTGATAACAAAGTTCTGTATATAAACAAGTAACATAGCAACAACCTAGCAACAAGAAAACTCCTATAATCAACGGTACCTGATTCAAATATACCGGGAAGGTAATGAATTGGTACATTTTTCCGTTTTAAAAATGAACAAAATTTTATTGAAATCGGTCAGAAATAAAATTATCTATGTACCACGGGAATTAATGAGCCTTAATAACCTCAGGCAATTGCTGTCCCTTGGGCCAGAGGCCCTCGGGACGCAAACTTTGCCATCGGTAATTAAGGCCCTCATAATTCCCTTGATACATAAATAACTATTTGCGCTACAATTTTTCATCTAGTGTCAGGTAGATTTTTTTTTATACGAATGGAAATAAAAAGGCGTTTTTCTTCTCACTCCTACGAATTTCCTTGAGGAAAAGCAAATGATCAAATAAAATCATATCAAAGTAGTTGCGACTTCATCGGGAAAGGAAATTATAGTTCCAATTTCTGTCGCCCCTCAAAAACTATTTGGAGAACGCGAAAGGAATTGACCATACCGTCGCGTCGCCATATTGTCATCCGTCAATACCAACTTACCCAGGGTCCTCAACTAAGAATAACCAAATTTACTGATTCCATACATCAGTGAAACTTCAAAATTGTTTTTATTTCCCCATTTCTCAAAAAATTAGTGAGATTAGTATCAAGTTGATTTCATTTTTAGATGAAAACTATGCGCCGTAGACAAAAAAATTTCGAAATTTCCAAAACATCAGAAGAAAATGACATTTTGAAATACAAAGAGCACAAAGAGAATTCTACAGAAGGCCGTGTCAAAAAATTAAATCTTTTTGGTTACCACATGTATAAGGCAAATACATATAATGTTGAAAATGGTTTGGAAAGTTATAGTGCCAATGTTGTCATTATTAAAACTTAGATGTGAAAGCTGATACCCATAGTAAGGTCAACCAATTCATCCAAGATTTTCTCTTCAGTTGAATTTTTCTGACACTCGCAAAATACGCATATGAAATATGCACCAAATAAAACATTCTTGATTTTCGCGGTTTTGTAACAGGAAATCATATTTTTACCGTTGGTAACAATGGATAGTTGGTATTGTCGCATGACAATATGGCGACGGTGAATATGGTCAATTGGAAAATTTTCCAATAATTATGACCAACAAAAATATTTTTTTTTATAATCATTACTTGAGGATCGAGAAAGGTTCTGATGAAGAGAAAAACAAGAAAAATTTACCGGAAAAACGTAAAAGTTCCAATTCTCTTTTTAATGATCTTTTATTGCATTAATAGTTTGAATGGACGTGAGGACTGAAAATAAACCATAACAGAAGCTTCGGAAAATTCTAGAACAAACTAAAAATACACTCGAGTGAAATTCTCGAAAATTATTAGGTCAGCAGGGAGAAAGGGAAATAGAAACTCTAGAATGTTCTCCAAACTTCAGGAAGCTTCTAGAAAGTTCCAGGAAACCAGGAAATAAACCATAAAGGCTCCGGAAAGTACTAGAAATAAATAAAAATAAGTCCGACATGCCGGGTTCGCTGGAGTGATATAACAGATTGTCGCGAGAATAAATCTTGATTAATTTAATTCATAAAAAATACACATTTAGTTCTGGCGACAAGCTTTTATATCATATGATACGATGTAACAATAGTTATTTATTATTTATTATCTCGGTTTGGGAGCCAACACAACCTCGAGCTAAAATCTAATATTTTTTCCGTGTATAATACATTATTTTTTTCTGTGACGGGAAAAACGACGATTTAATCAAATATCTACCTTTACGTATGTGTACATATATCGTCACTTTTTTACCGGTTATCGGGGAAAAAAGTAATTCCATGAAAAGTCATAATTTAGTACCTGTCAACAGAGATGAAATGTAAATTTTTTTCCCGTCATAGCAAAAAATTGTTTTTTCCAAGTTTTTTTAATTTTAGCTCACCAGTGAAAATCAGTAAAAATACATTGATGCAAAATGTATTACGTATATTTTTCACCCACTTCGGATCATAACACTACAGTTCCGATTGTAAATCAGAGCAGATTGATAAAGAGAAATCTTCAACTGTATATTGCGTGTTTTTCTATACCTTATTGCCATCACAATTAACACCACCAAGTGAGTTGGCCTTATCAATTTTTTTAACAGACGGAAAGACCATACTTCACAATTCACAAGAACCGAAGCTTTCTAATACCAATAGTCGAGAGGAAAATGATGGCCATAAAACTAACCAAGGAAGAAGAAAATCCGAAAAACCTTTTAGCAAAAAATGAAAATAAAAATGTATACCCTTTTTTAGAAATTTCTTACTGTTGTATTTGCTAGCATCCTTAAATCAATATACAGGGTCCTTTACGACGCGACGAGCTCTGTAAACAACTGAGACTACTTTTATGAAAATTTCCGATAAGGTAGTTTTTGCTGAAATCTTTTTTCAGTTTACTGCAACTTGCAGTTCAGTACAGTAGTACACACATAGCTGCAAATTCGAAAATATTCACGCCTACGATGCGCAGTAGTCGTATGACGTAGTACGTACGAAAAAAGGCAAACGTATATGCAGTAAACACCTTGGTATAGTCTATGAAAAATTAATACCTACACATTAAACATGGAGTTCCACATTTGAAATACCATCGACATAACCTCACAATAAATAAAAAATAAAACACAAATACCTAAACCTTATGAACACGACCAGTCAAAGTCTACGGATAAAAAATGGACACGAAAATATGAAAACTGTGTATAAAGATAACGTTTACTGAGAGCCTGTTCTCTCACAGTGAATTCAAAACTTAGGCGAAATCTTAAAAATTAACTGAAGTCATCATATAATTCAACATGTATTTATCAATAGAAAATTATTATCTTTTATGTAATTACCCCCTATGAATCAACTCCTGTAGAAAGATACCCATTTGAATATGACAGCGATAAAAAAGGTGTATCCTTTTTTATCGCGAAAAACTGACGTTGGACAAAATTGCTCGATCTAGGATCTCGCAATTCTTTCAGTTTTTCTCGTGAAATTACTGATTGGCAAAAATTAGTTTGAGAAAGAAATATATCCCATAAAAAACGTGGTGTTCAAGTGCCTACCAGATTTCCTTAATTTTTCTGTACACAAAAAAAAATAGTTATATATTATACAAGGAAAAAAGTATTAGATTTTAGCTCGAGGTTGTGTTGTCACAAAAAAGAGCTAAAATCTAATATTTTTCCCGCACACAATTTTTTTTACCTATGCTTACATATATCCCAGAAAAAAGTACTATTTTTTCCCTGTACTCGGGGTAAAAAGTAATTTCATAAAAAGTTATATTTAATTACCTTACCTGTCAACAGAGATAATATGTCAAATTTTTTTTTCCCGTCACAGAATAGTAATTTATGTATCAAGTGAGTAAAGTGATACTTTTTTTGAGTAGGAAATGTTGACGCACGAAGTCGTAGGCGGACTGCGGCATTTCTACGAGTAAAAAAAACACTTTACTCACGAGTTTCATACAGTATTTTTTCTACAACTGTCAAAAAAAATAACCATACCATATTTTTTTTGCAAATATGAAATGAAAATGGCATATTTTTATTGATTCATTATTCGAACGAAGTTCGAAGAGTAAGCCGGAGAGTTGAGTTTCAAACAAATGAAACGAATAATTTCGACAGAGTCGAAATTCCTTTCTCTTCACACTATCCCGCAAAATGGAAAATTTCAAGCGAATATTAAAATTACATATTCATCGAGGTCAATATTATTGTTGGTAATTCAATCTTTATCACTTTTCATTTCTACTTAAATTAAATTTATAGTTATCAAGAATTTGTTATCTGGATAGATGCCCAATTTCACAAATTTCATTAATTATTGTTGTCAACTAGTTTCTGACGGCCAAACAGCCATGGCTACCTTGGATTACCTAGTGTAGATTAGGTCCAATAGTTCCATATAATAGTTGATAATACTTATTTAATAGTAAGAATATTATTGGTGAAACATTTGTATATCAGATATTTATAGGTTATTAGCTGCCAAAGAAAATGAGAATTGGCTTTATGACAGGATTTCGTTATTATTCGGATCTGTCACTGTTGTTGCATGAAACTGTCGGTTGCCTAGCAACAACCGTTAAAAAAAGTGCACTTTTTTTAGACTTTTCCGTTTAATAATGAAATCGTATGTTGATAGTGAAATATTGTAATACTTTACGCACACAAACCACACAAAAAAAGTGGACTTTTTTTGACAGTTGTAGTAAAAAATACTTTTGTTTCCCAAAAATACTAAATGCTCACCAAAATTAAGAAAACCAAATATTTACATCATGCTGGTCTCTTATTATTCTTAGTTCCTCAAATTAACTTTTGTTGGTCAAAAAACTAAATGTTCACCAAATTTTAAAATGAGTGAATTTGTTTTTTCGCTCGCAATTGACACACAAACCTAACCTGAGCAAGGTAACTTAGCTAGCGAGTCGAAAATGCGTGCATTTTAAATTTGGTGAACGTTTATTGAATTTGGTAGACATTTATTTGGGTTCCATTGGGATTTTTTGATGATGATTACATTTTTTGCGTGGTTCAATTTGGTGTACATTATATTTATTAAAAAAAAAAAGATCTTGTGTTTTTACTGTTGATAAATAGCTGACCGTCAATTGAGCTGTACCCACTAGCAAAAAACAGAAAATTTCGATCATTTCGTTATTTAAAGAATAAACTGCTCATTATTCCCAATTCCCAAGACCTTTTTGTACGTTTTCCAGAATATAAAAAAATCGATTTCTTCAAAACGAAATGAACAGCGGCTATCTTGGAAGTTGCGATATTAAAAAAAACAACGAATCACAACTCGTATTTCATGATTACGAACTTATCATACTCAACAAAACCTTTTGAAAATTACAGAAAAACTTACCAATTTTGCCTCTTCTCCCAGAGACAGTCGCTCACTCTGCAGATTTCCATGTAAAGGACCTTGCCTGGTACCTTTTCCCCTCCGCGGGTGAGTGGTGGACGTATTTGGGGGGTGGATGGGACCTGCTGGATGCATTAAAGTCATATTTGGTTGATCCATTCAAAGTTTCTGGAAATAAAAAAATATATAATAATACTAACCATGACGTAGTTTTTTCTTGATGAAAAGATATCCATATTTAATTCAAGATATCAAAATATACAATCTTGAACTACCACCTACTTTTTTCAAATTATGGAGTGTATAAAAATAAAAAACAACACGCTTTACTTCCAACATGGACTAAAAAGTAAAAAATAATTGACATTTAATTTCTCAAATGTAAAAAGTGAGTGCTTTCGATCTATATTATAATGTTTTTTAGTTTAATTTAACAATACTGACCGTTCAAGAGCTCAAGAAATCTTTGTCAAGCACCCCACGCTCTTTAAACTAATATTTTTTGTGACTAAAAATCCAAATCTACGACCCCGAAAACCCCCACATACCAATTTTAAATCGAAACTGACCATAATTGAAAAACTCGTCAACCATCTTGGGCCGCCATGTTGAATTCATAAATTTTTACGAAAAATTCATAATCTCTGACCCCGAAAACCCTCACACAATAAGTTAGACCATAACGATAAATATCATCCGCCATCTTAGAGCCGCCATTTTTAACTTACGAGAAATATACGTCCTAAAAAAACCCCAAATGCAAATTTTGAATCAAATCTGATCATAATCACAAATCTTGGAGCCGCTATTTTGAATTCATGAATTTTCACAAAAAATCATAATCTCTAACCCTGTAAACCGTTACATACCAATTCGGAATGGCATCGGACCATTTTCACAAATCTTGTCCGCCACCTTGGAGCCGCCATTTTGTTTTTTTCTATAACAAAAATGTCATATTGCATTGTCACTGGAATTATGAACACGTCTGGAAGTGGGTGAAAATCACGTTCATAGTTTCCGTTACATAGATACATACAAGTGAAGCTAGCATTTTAAAAAGGGAACTTACGATTTAATTTATATTGGAACAGGTTATGACTATTTAAATATTTGTGAGATATCTCAATATAAAGATCACAGTGTTTTTTGTAAGATAGTCATAACGATAGTCGTTGCCGACGGATGTTTCATCTTTTTTACCCTCACAACGTAGGCTTATTGTAGCAAAGACCACTGCTGCCGTGGTATAAGCCAGGGGAGTAGAAGCTTCATCCAGTATCAATTGTAACAATCTGTATAAAATCAAAGTAAGCCACCTGTCCACGTGGACTTGATTGACGTCGTTGATGATCAGCCAATCGAAACAGCGAATCGTTAGGTTCAACGCAGTGTATTGGTCGAAGGTCGTATCGGGGCTGGAGATAAATTTGACTGAAACTCAATGTTTTCATTAGACCTTGGAAAAGTCTTAGGCAGAAATTGTGTCTGACAAAAAGTAAGTCCGGTGATTTTTTTTTTTCAACGAAAAAGTGAATCTTCTGAAAATTGTTGTACTTTCAAGCAAAATTTTCCGCTACTGAAATGCTTTGCAATCATGACAAAAATATGCGCTGAACCCGTTTTAATCAACACTATGAGAAATTCGTCCACGACGTGGCTTCGCAAACAAAAAAATGCCGCTTTCATGCAAGGTAAAAGTATCGGGAAATTCAGTGCCGGAAAATCCACACGAATGATTTTTTCAAGAATGTCTCTTTTGTTATTCATAGTCGAGATATATATGAATAATTTGGGACAAGGTGATCCTGAAAATGTCATTATGTGACTGAATGAGAGAGAACAGAAAATTGAGAAAATCGCATTTTTTCGAATTTCGAGCACATTTTACTGGAAAATGGCGCATTTTCAAGAAAAACTTGTAGACACCTTTTTTGTAGAGAATTTTATGCAAAATATTATTTGTTTTTGAAAAAAATGGATTTTTCGATTTCTCTCGGAAAATCGTTCATAAAAATTTTCCGGGTGCTTTCACGGCTTATCACCCTCGAAACTCGCATTCAGCGGGTCGAAATACATAAGAATAACTTGGGTGATCCCGTCGCGCTTCATCGGCTACGAAAACCCTTCCTGCCACCGGACTATAGGTTCTACAAGGGAAAATACGTGATTAGGTATCTCCTCTGAACCTATTGAACAAATTGTGTTTCATAATTTTAGCGTTAAAAATGCCATTTCATTTTGTGAGAAGGAAAGTTTGTGCTCGATCCTGCGAACAAACTAAAAGCACTTTTAACAACGACATCATACAAAGTTTTTTCTACAAACTCCATCAAAAGACTGTCAAAACAATAAATAAAAAGTATCAGTTCAAAAAATTACAATCGCAAAGTTTAGGATCGCATGGTAGGTACACAACAAAATGTTATGATATCAACCATTTGCTTGTTTTCAAATACAGAGCAACCATTGCTTATTGTTGTTAGTTGCCAAAAAGCTTGTAATAATTTTTCTGAAAAATGTAATTTCTCTCAACTTTTAAGGAAAATTTACAAGAAAATGGTCCACTTACTGAAATTATTAAAACGGTTGCTCAAATTAGGTACTTAATCAAAATTAGAAAATATTTATTCTTCACTTTTAACACTAGTGTTTAAAGTAACTAATTTTCACCATTAGTGTTAAAAGTTAGTGACACATTTAATACTGATGTCTCAAAATAATATTTTCAAAAAAGACTCATGGTGCTGAAAGGAGAAATTTCAATAGTGTTTGTAGAAAAAATATTTTATTTAGCAAATTATATTGTAGGAAAATTTGTCAGTTAAAATTGTTTCAACAATCCGATCTTGACACCATTTAACGATTTAGTTTTTCTCATAGACCTTGGATCAGGTGAATTCACACTAAAAATTCTTTTTTTTTATTTCACTTCAGAAAATTTAAAATGAAATATTAAAAAATGTTTCACGAGTGTCAATCCGTTATGTTCCATTCAATAACAATACTTACAGGTCAAAAAAGTCACAAGAGTCGTCGAAACAAAAAAAAACAACACACCCTTATCACTTCCCTATCCGAGAACAAACTTTCAACTGACAATACCTAATGGGGACTTGCAAAATATACATTCCTGACCATCTGCCGGGAATTCAGTTCATGCAAAGAAAGGGAGACCCTTCCTTCCTTTACCTACACTTCGCCTTTATTCCGATCGTCTTTTGTAGATGATGACAAAAGTAGTTTCAACGTACCAGATTTCAAGTTTTCGCCGACAAAAATAGAGCACATGTAAGGAATTATTTCAACGGCTGGTTTGTTATAAACTCCGTTGCAATTTGCGCGGTAAAATTGAGATTGAAAATCCAAGCCGTGCAGTGCTGTAACCAACATTTTCTCAAGGGGCTCCATATAGTACAGTAACCACAGACAAATGTAAGCCAAGTGAAGAATGAATCAGAGCACTTTGAAACTCGGCACATGACTTCTTGACGTCATGTATGGTTAGAAAAAAAATTGTTTACCAAAAAATTTATTTAAAAAAATTATAATTTTGTTTTGCTGTTGTTTCGGAAAGTATACGATTTATCAAAAAACAATCTCAACAAGGCGAAAGATAATTCAATTCTCCATAAGAAATATACTCAGTAATTTCTCACAAAATGCGCTCGTTTTCTCAGAAAACCTGATTGAATCCAGATATAAAATTTCAGGCTCGCGTTAATCGCCGATACCATTTCCGGCAGGGCCAAAAATTAGATTTGTCATTACTTTGCAAAAAATTATAGTAGAAGGAAAAGAAAAAGTGACTTCTACTTCCTCATGCAAATATAAAATGTGAGTATCTGAGTACCCAAAATTTGTTTTATCCCACTTCACATAACCCGTCTACGATATTTACGGAGGATCCGAAAGTCATAGATATTTTAGTTGATATGAAATAGTTATGCTGAAGCAGGAATCAGTACCCTCTTTGGACCATATGCAACGATTTTAGACTAGTGTGACATGTCTCACTTGTACATGCCAAAGAAAAAACTGGGTTTTAGTCCTGCCTCAGTTTTCAACTCACCCATAATCCCTGCAATTTCTTCAGTAAATGTTGAAAATAATCGCTCATACACATCCTACATAAAAAATGAAGTAAGTGATTTCAAAATTTGAGGTTTGCACTGCACAATAGTGTTATGAAACATATATGCTGGATATGAATAAACGATTATTTTCGACATTTACTGAAGAGAATGCCGGTTTTATGGGTTAGTTGAAAATGAGGCAGGAGTAAAACAAAGTTTTTTTTAGCATGAATAAGTGGGACCTGTCACACTACTCTAAAATTGTTGCATATGGTCCAAAGAGGGTATGGGTTGCTACTTTAGTATAATAGTTCCATATTTACTAAATTATTCATGATTTTCGGATCATCCGCAAACATCTCCGTGAAGTGTGACAAAACACATTTTAGGTACTCAAATACTCGCAAATGATATTTGCATGAGAAGATCTTCAGAAACGATATGAACTTTTCCTTTTTCTTCTCCGATCATTTTCAGCAGAGTTATGACCAATCAAATATTCGGCTCCGCCGGAACTTTCAGCGGCGGTTAAGAGGGAACCTGAAATTTGATGTCGGAGTTCAATCACGTTTTCTGAGAAAACGAGCGCATTGCTTAAAAAATTAGGAATGAATTTTGAGAATTGAATTGTATTTCACCCTGGTGAGTTGTTTTCTGATAAATCATATATACATTCCAAGATTACAGCAAAAATTATTTATTTATTTTTAAACGAATCAATCCTAATTTCAATATAAATATACAGAGTGGCCCATTTAAAAGCGTGCCACCTCTCTAAAACTATTATTTATTATCCGATTCAGAACTTTATTTTTTCAATAGAGCATATCAATAGTTCTAGTTGAAGTTGAGTGACATAAATTCGAAATGAAAATAAAAATTTCAAGGCCTACTTTTTCTGCATTTATCTAAAAAAGTATCAAAAATAATTATACTTCTTCGAATATGGAATGAACAATTATTTTACCTCGGCTAATAAGTTATTTCTAGTATTTTGTTCCATTCTGCTTCCATATTTCATTCTTGTTTTTTGAAACGCACCGTACTCAGCCAAGTGTTTGCCCAAAATTCCGAATAATGTTCTATCCGGCTGTTGTCTTTCCGGATATAATTCAAAATAAATTTGTGCTGTTTTCGTAATATTCCTATCAAATTTATAATAAAGTTTCAACATATCTCGTTTTTCTTCATTTGAGAATGAGGACATTTCGACTGAAGTATTTGTGCAAACTTATGATGTTTAATGAGTTCTGACAACTAGTGTTTATTAAACAAAATTTTTAGATGGAGTCATGACCATCTCAGATGAAGTTTGTTTTTTTAATGTCTGTGGTTTCAGAAGAGCAAATCATAACAAATTATACATCAATGAAATCAGAATGAGAATCACTATTTTTCTGTATAAAAAACAATATGGCGCCCTTAACAGAAAAAAAAGTGGATGATGAATGCCAGAAGACGAAACGTCGGATAGTAAATCTGAAAATGAAAAC
This sequence comes from Chrysolina haemoptera, assembly GCA_958298965.1. Lineage (NCBI taxonomy): Eukaryota > Metazoa > Arthropoda > Insecta > Coleoptera > Chrysomelidae > Chrysolina > Chrysolina haemoptera. The sequence goes on from OY282592.1 coordinate 1,748,465, forward strand.
GTGTAGCTAAGAAAAAGTATCAATGAAAATGTAGTTTTGGTTTTGAGCTATGTTGTCAAATAACGAGAGAAAAAAATAAAAACGAAAATTCCGATTTTCAGTTTATAGGTGGTTTTGTATGCTAGGATGCCGGATTCGTGCGATACAATTTTTGTTGCACATTTATCTTTGTTTTATGGTACACCGTGTATCAGAACATAATTATTCAAATCATACATTTTCGGAATCAACATAAAATTTTGAGTATTTTGGCAACAGTTCATCATAAAAGGAGCATTACGTATTTTTCGAGACATAACTGAAAGAAATGAAGTTATTGATGGAACCTCTCATTTTCCAGAAGCACAAAAAACTACTTTTGATTTTTGATTTGAATGCAAAAGTTTCAAAGGAACCAGGAAATCCCAAAAAACGTATATATATATATATATAGCTAGGAAAACTTGTTGGGTACGCAGCATGCAGGAAGTATACTCTTATAACACTTGTTCCAATATTTCGACAACGTTTATTGTCATCCTCAGGGAAAGAGTGTCGGTGAGGTTATGTGCATAGATATTATAAAATAGACGTTAACGATTGCAATGTACATATTAAAACAATTTGTGAGAGTCCTTAAAGGTCATCATCAACAATTATTGAACTTTTATAGTTAAAAAACATTTATTATAATAAAATTGAAAAATTATTTCCTCATACCGGTATTTTAACGTCGGCATGGGAGAAGAAGAATTTAATTTAGGTTCTAAATTACCTAGGTTCTAAATTACCTAAATTATCATTGGAAAGGTCTTCCAATCAGCTATCCAATCATATTCATGATTTCAAGAAATTTGGGTTTTTATTCTAACAAACAATTGTAGTAATAAAAGAAAATTCCCATTCAATGAATACAAACAACTTCAAAGCAAATGTTCAAACTGCCGACCATCTGCTATAAGACAGTGGGATAGACGAGCAGTAAATTCTTCTCGAACTCTGCCAATAACGTCCTGAGTGATTCGTCCCATCTCGATGCGTATACGGTCTTTGAGATCACGGATATTGTGTGGTCTATTTTGGTACACTTTACTTTTCAAGTATCCCCATAAAAAGAAATCCAGAGGTGTTAGATCTGGCGACCTAGGTGGCCATTCAATTGCTCCTCTTCTTCCTATCCACCGATCTGGAAAGACGTTGTTCAAGTAGCGTCTCACCACGACAGCATAGTGTGGCGGCGCACCATCTTGCTGCAGCCACAAATCAGTTCTGTTTGGGAACAGCCGATTCAGTTCGGGTAGCAAGAAGTTTTGCAGAACTTCTAAATATCGAGGACCTGTCAAGGACTCATCGAAGAAATATGGTCCTATTATCATATTCTCTATAATTCCCGCCCAAACATTCAATTTTTCTGGATATTGAGTATGATATTCCTGCATCCAATGTGGATTTTCAGTAGCCCAATACCGACACGTCTGACGATTGACATGACCGTTTAGGAGAAATGTAGCTTCATCAGAAAAAAGAACTTTTCGGAAAAACATCGGATCTGTGTTATTTTTCTCCATCATAATTTCGCAAAATTCAATTCTTCTATCAAAGTCGTCTTCCAGAAGCTCCTGAACTAAACTAACTTTGTAGGGATGCCACTTCTCCTTTTTTAGCGTTCTAAGAACTGTTGAATGGTCAATGTCATTATCTAATGCTACTTGCCTTGAACTGGTATGGGGATTATCTTGAAAAGCTAGTAAAACATCTAGTTTCTTGTCATCTGGAATTTGTTTCTTACTACCTTTGGGTAGGTCTTTCACATGACCCGTTTCTCTGAATTTCTTTTCAATTTTGCTTACCGTGGATTGTGAAATTGGTTCTCGGTTGGGATATTTATTATTGAACAGAGTACAAACTTCTTTTTGCGTTCGTGTTTTGTCTTCACAACCAATCATTATAAGAATTTCGATTCTTTCTGTGTCAGTGAGCTTCATATTGATAATTTTTGAATATTTCTACTGTTATAACCATTAACATTCGACAAGCCGATTGAGTTTAATTCGAATGTAGCAGTTTCGATGAGACCCACATTTGTGAACCGGCAAAAAATCAAGTAAGAAGCTATCATTTCGTTCCCAGGGACGGCCTTTTCAAAATTAGATCTTCGTTACTTACAGAGATTCAAAAATCATTAATTGGACACAGAATTTAATAATTTTGTAATGAGTGATCTATAATTTCAAAATCAATTTTTTTCTGCATACAACAACCATTAGACAAATTTTTCGATATGGTTGGATAGGTAAATGAAACACCTTTCCAATGACATATCACATGACCCACATGTCCATTTAAAAAAATCATCGATGACGTCATCACGCTCACACCAATGACGTCATGCTTATCAAAAATATTTGACAGAATGCGCGTTCGATAATAAAAATCGACGGGTATCAGGATTTTTCTGTAGGGTCGCCTTATTACAAAATAATGAATTTATTCCATTCATTTGCACCATACTGTATATATATATTATATGCTACAAAAAAAGTTATTTTGCAATTTTTTCACGTCAGATAGACTTCGACAATTACTCGACCATTATTTATAACCAGTTTAATGATATTTGATGTTTGTTTGTGAGTTAGCACAGCCATATCCCATATAAAAAAACTAAGGGCGCGACAAATTTTTTTCTTTCACGACAAATTCTCGACAATTATTCGACAATTATTGGAATAGTTTTAATCAAATTTCTGCCAGGGGTTGCAAGAGACCATCCGAAAAAACACAAATTACTAACAATGTAGATTATCTTTATAGTTTCAGGAAGGTCGAATTTTTGTGAAAAATGGTTGTTTTCAATGCCAGTAATTGTGAAATATAAGTTGATTAGCACCCGACAAAAAAAGGGAGACCAAAAGAAGGAGGCATTTTGTGCGATTTTTGACTGAAAAAGAAGTGTTTGAAAATGATCGATTTTAATAGTTCAGAGAGCATAACTAGAAAAGTAGGTAATTTTTTCCCTATCATGTTCAGGACCACTTTTATTATTTTGAGTTAAAGATAAACTAATCTTCACAAATTCAAGAAGAAGATACATTACTAAACAAATTATTGTACTTCAGGTAGTGTGAACAAGCAATATCGACCATAAAATAAGTCCCTGAAATAAATGAAGAATGAGAAATGAAACTTCATAAACAAACTCGAGTTTGAAAATCTATAGGATGAAAGACAAACTGCAGTAATGTAAAGTGTTACAGCATGTAAAATAAAATAAAGTAAGATGTAAAGTAATAATTTTTCGAGTGTTTATACAACAGAGTAAATTAATATAATAAATAAGAAGCTGCCAATCAAAATTTGGAATATTATATTGGCACCACTTCAAAAACACTCAGCCTTTTCCTATTTCTATTCAAATGTCTTATTATAAATCGACAGTGCCTTGCTTTATTCTTCAAATAATAATACACCGTTACCACCATTAAC